>CANTUT010000171.1:7500-177880 GCA_947687605.1 Reutealis trisperma | reverse complement strand
ATATTATATTTATATATATATATATATTATATATATATATATATATATATATATATATATATAATATAATATATATATATATATATATATATATATATATATATATATATACAGACTTTTGGCGTTGCTGGTATCAGATCCTGGGGGTAGTTTTGTAGTTGTGTGAACAGTGTTATAGTTTGTTGAAGAAGATAAACCGTAAAATTTTTTGAGTGATTTGTTGAGTGGAGGTACAGTGGTTAGTCCCATTTGTTTTGAGAGTCTTAGGGAGTAATTCTAGTAGCCATACTACTTTTCATTTAAACATTTTTTTTTATTTTAAAATGAATTTAAACACCATTCCTTAACAGGAACACATCCTTTTCAAACTCTTCTACTTTTGACTCTTTTGAGTTCAAAAGGGTTGTAAACTGTGAGGAAAATCACTATTGAAAATTTTTCAAAACAATTGATGACTGTAAAATTCCTAGAATTCAAAAGAAACAGATTTATGAATCTTCAAAACTCTCCTGCCTTAGGACTGATTATACCATCATGACTGAGGAAAGAGACGTACAAATTTCAAAACCTTTTGAAGAAATCCAATTGCTTTCTTCTAGGTCCATTCCAACATATAGGGAGAAGTCCTATAAATACTTGCATATAGGCCTCATCCAAGTAGGAATAAAACCTCTTACTAGAGAAGGTCTAGATACTTCAATCCTAGCAATCCTTAGCGATACTAGATTTACAAGCTTCCAGGAATCCTTGTTAAGTACCATTGAGTCTAATCTTAATAGAGGACCCATTAGCTTTGATTGCTATCCAAAATTGCAGTCTCTTTGAATGATAAAAATATTTTAAAGAGTATTGTTTTACAAATCAAGACTCATAATTACAAAACGCTAGAAGGATCAATCCCAATAGCATTAATTTTCAAAATTTATTATAAAGTAATGATGATTGCTTTTGCTTCAAAACATGTTCAACAATCCTCAAAAGGAGAAACCCTTTTGCTTCAAACTGATCTTACCTGATCCAATGTTGTTATTCCTAAGACCATTCAATGGAAAGACATTACGTTACTAGAAGAATGGATTTTAAAAAAAGCTACTCAACCAGAGTATCCCAAATAGCTTGAACCAAACACTAACCTTAAACATATAACCCAGTTCAAAGATGGCAGAGTCAAACTTACCTTTCACAGAAAATCAATCAGTTCAAGATTTTTTGATGAAAATGCCTTTACATCCTCCATTGTTGACTTAGGGAGAGTTTCAAATGTTCCCTCAGTCATTTATGCTCCTTATCACCTAGAGTATGTTCAAACCCAAATACAAAAGCCAAGGTATTCAACCTCAGATATACCTAGATCCTCTCTTCAAAACGTTGACTATTAGACTACTATAGCCAAACTAGTATATGAAAGTCAACCTCCAAACTAAGAAGAAGAAATAGAAGACATACCTGTCCCTTCTTCCCCAACACCCTGAGAAGTTACCTAAAACATTGAAGCAAAAATCAATGCCTTGGAAAAAATCTTTTCAAATTAATAAAAAGCTTCTTCATGAAGATTTTTATTCAAAAAAGAATGAATAGAAAAAGATATGGTTTTTCAAACACTTCTTGGAAGTCAGAAATGGAATCCAAGAAAAATATTATGACTTTTGCAACCAGTTCAAGATTTAAGTTAAATTTTTTCATTGGTTTGAAATACATGCAAGAGAAAATAATATTTCTTATCCTTTTAAAAAAGATAAATGTTTATGTCATTCAAACAAGTTTGTAAATCCCATCACTACTAGGAATAAGCTTCCTGAATGGAAGGTAGATGGTCAGATTATCTAGTTAGAACATCCACCTCTTAGGAAAATGTCTATCCCTTATGGTGAACATGAGATAGATGTAGCACCTTATAAAAAAGTCCAAGATGAGGATAGAGATAACATCAAAAACCTTGTAAGACAAACCAATTTTTCAAATGCGCATCTTCATACCATAGGAAAATACCTTACTAGGATAGAAACTCATATCCAGAGAACAGCTGTTAGTACTCCTAAACCTTCTGAGTCTGGTAATCTTCTAGACAAGAAGCTTAAGAGCCTAATTTTCAAACCATAACAAATTTTAAAACTTGCCTAATAGTAGTTTCAAAATAATAAACTAGAGTTTATTCAAGCCATTAGAGACCAACTCAGTAGGATAGGTCAAACCTCAACTTCTGAGTCATCCAATCTTATGGTTCTTGACACTCTACAGTCTCAACATAAAACTATTAGTGTTATAGAACAAACTATAGAAACTTCTGATGAAGAAGCCTTTAGACAAGAAGAAATTCCTCAAGTCAATAGGTTAACCTCTCAGAACATTATTCCTAGGATTACTACTCCTGATATAGGTTTAGAAAATAAACCTCATATCCTGACCTAGTATAGGTTCAATGCCTCATCTGTCTATGAGTGGAATATATATGCTATGTTAGAATACAATATCCTTAGTCTACTCCAACATATGACCATGGTAGCCATTGCCTATAAAACCCAAACAGGAACCTCAGATAGAGCCATAGCTGAACTCTTTGTAGCTGGTTTTTTAGGATAGCTTAAAAGATGGTGGGATTATCATTTGTCCCCAAGCCAACAGTTAGAAATACTCCATTCTATCCAAACCATTGAAGATGGAACACCTATACTAGATGAGAGAGGTAATACCATAAAGGATGCTGTGTCAACCCTCATCCTAACCATATCTCTTCATTTCATAGGAGATCCATCCCATCTTATAGACAAGAATGATGAGCTCCTTAGCAATCTCAGATGTAGGAGACTTAGTGATTTTCAAAACTACAAAAACACATTCCTCATTAGGATAATGCTTAGGAAAGATGCTAACCAACCTTTTTAGAAAGAGAAATTCCTTACAGGATTATCCAAAATCCTAGGATAAAAAGTTAGGAATGTCATTAGACAAGCCTTTGGTAACCAGATCCCTTATGATCAGTTCACCTATGGAGAATTGATTAGTCTTACCTAAAAGGAATGCGTTAAGATCTGCCAAGACTTAAAACTCCAAAAATAACTCAAGTGGGAAATGAGGAAGACTAGACAGGAATTTGGAAATTTCTATCAGCAGTTTGACTACAATCCCATAGAGTCAAAACAAAAAACCTGTAGTGGTAAGTGAAAAAACAAACCCTATAGGAAATCCAAACCTTCTTATAATAGGAAATCCCAACCTAGGAATGAATCCTATTATAAGAAACCATCCTCCAAAAAGACCTCTAAACCTTACATGAAGTCATATAGCAAGTCCAAACCTAAGACTAGTCTTAAGGATGTCACTTGCTATAAATGTGGTAAGAAAGGTCACACTTCTAAATTCTGTAGACTAAATACTAGATTGCATGAACTCCAATTAGAAGAAGAAATCATAGATAAGATTTCTGATCTTTTAGTTGAGTCTTTAGAGTTTGAGTTTTCTATGTCTTTAGAATAAAAACCACTTTGAATAGATGAGTTAGCTAATTAGTCTTCCAATTCAAACACAGAATCTATTTCAGAGGTAGATTTTGAAATAAATAAAAATTCCAAACACATTAATATGCTGACAAAAAGCCAAGAAGCAATTCTTGAAGTTGTTAAGTATATTAATGACCCTATCCTTCAAAAGGAATGTTTAGATCAGCTTCTTAAGACATTAGAACAGAAGCCTATAGAAAAACCTTCCATCTTACCCTATACTAGCAAGAATTCCTATAATCTTATAGCCATTCTAGATAGAGGTAAGAAGTCTAAAAAACCTATCCCTATAGTTCATGACCTTCAAAAAGTGATTAGGAAAGTTAAGTCAAAATTGAAAGACCTTAAGCTAAAAAACAAAAGGATTCTTATTTAATCCAAAATCTTATTTCAAAAATGTATAATTCAAATTCTAATAATAGTTTAGATGATCACATAGAAAATTTTGAACTACAAAACCTGGATAATTTGGAAAAGGTTCCAAATATTCTAGACAATTTTATAAATGTTTTGAGAGAAATTACTTCTTGAAAATATTTAATTCAAATCAAGATTGTTTTTTCAAATGATTTTCAATTGGAAACAACTACTTTGTTTGATACAAGAGTAGATCTCAACTGTATCAACTACAACATAGTTCCAAAACGATACCATTCTGAAATAAAAGAAAAACTTGTTACAGCAAATAATTCAAAATTAACTATTGATAGGAAAACTGAAGCCTCAATAGTTAATGGAAACATTGCTTTAAAAAATATTTTTCTTTTTTCAAAAAACCTTCATCAGATGGTTATATTAGAACTCCTTTCATTTATTTGATTACTCCTTATAAAGCCACTGATGATGGAATCATTTTCAAAACAAGGAATTCAAAAATCATTTTCCCATTCCTTGAAAAACCAAAGAAAAGAAATCTCAATCTTATAAAAGCAAATTCAATTTATAATTTTGAGATTAATACCTTAATAAAAGGAAAAACAAGACATCTCATGCATCTTAAGCAAGATGTCCATTTTCAAAAAATTCAAAAACAAATTCAAACTGATTTTATTAAAAATAAAATCACTTCTTTTCAAAATAAAATTGAAAAAGAAATTTGTTATGATCTTCCAAATAATTTTTGGGATAGAAAACAACACATAGTTTATCTGCCCTATGAAAAAGATTTTGATGAAAGACAAATTCCTACCAAAGCCAGACCAATCCAAATGAATAAATCTCTAGAACAACATTGTAGAGAAGAAATTCAAGATTTAAAGTCTAAAGGTTTGATTACAGAATCTAGGTCACCCTGGTCTTGTGCAGCTTTCTATGTCAATAAGAATAATGAAATAGAAAGAGGAACACCTAGGTTAGTAATCAATTATAAACCTTTGAACAAAGCCTTAAGATGGATTAGGTGCCCTATTCCAAACAAAAAGGATTTGGTTCAAAAACTGCATTCTACATTCATATTTTCAAAATTTGATATGAAATCAGGATTTGGCAAATTCAAATTCATCTTGATCATAGATATCAAACTTTATTCACCATCCCATTTGGTCAATATGAGTGGAACGTCATGCCTTTTGGTTTAAAAAATGCTCCCTCAAAATTCTAGAGGATAATGAATGACATTTTCAATCCTTATTCAAAATTTTGCATTGTCTATGTTGATGATGTTCTAATTTTTTCGAACTCTATAGACCAACATTTCAAACATCTACAAACATTTTTCCACATTGCAAAGAAAAATGGTTTGGTAGTTTCAAAATAAAAAATATCTCTTTTTCAAACTCGTGTAAGGTTTTTGGGTCATTACATTACTCAAGGCACCATTACACCAACTGAAAGATCCCTTGCATTTGCATCTAAGTTTCCTAATAAAATCTTAGATAAAACTCAATTGCAAAGGTTTCTTGGAAGTTTGAATTATGTTTTAGATTTATGTCCAAACATTAACCGTCTAGCAAAACCATTGCATGATAAGTTAAAAAAGAACCCAGTTCCTTGGTCAGATCAGCATACTAGGGTTGTTCAAACAATAAAAAAACAAGTTTTAGAAATCCCGTGTCTGCATATAGCTGATCCTTTAGCTCCAAAAATAATGGAGACAGATGCATCAGATATAGGTTATGGTGGTATTTTGAAACAAATTCAAAATGGGCGAGAATATATAGTCCCATTCACCTCTGCACATTAGAATATTGTCAAAGGAATTATTCTACAATAAAAAAAAAGAAATTCTTTCAATTGTTTTGTGCATTTCAAAATTTCAAAGTGATCTTTTAAACCAAAAATTTCTTTTAAGAATTGATTGCAAATTAGCAAAAGAAGTTTTATAAAAAGATGTTTAAAACTTGTCATCAAAATAGATTTTTGCAAGATGGCAAGCTATCCTTTCTATATTTGAATATATAAAAGGTGATACAAACTCAATTCTGGATTTCCTAACCTGTGAATTTCTCTAAAATAGGTAGCCATGCCTCGAAACCAAACGATAAGGGCAAAGCCCTACAAAATTCAAACCGTAAGGAGAAAGCCAAGGCCCAATCCTCAAGCCCAAACCTTTCAAACGTAGTTATTTCAAATACACCCTCATCAGGCCAACCAGTTAAATTGTGGATCAGTATTGTTGAGGAAAAACCTGAGACCCAAACATCTTAGATAGAAATTCAAAAATGAGTTGTATAGTTGGCTTAATCACCAGAAACTCTTTTGGCAATTCAAAAGGCTTATGAAGCCTCCTCTTTAAACGCCTCCTCCTCTGAGGCCAAATGTAAATCCTCTTCAAACTCTGCTTCAAAAACAAAAATAAAGATGATCAATTTTCCCTCTCAAAGTTCATCTCAAAATATTTCAAAACCTAATACTCAGGAAATTATTTTATCAAAAAATAAAAAAGTTCTTGAAACATCTGAGTATTTGGAAAAATCCATTTTCAAATAATTTTGACAATGGAGGAAGGATTTTACAATCCCAATCCATTTAAAGTAGCCACACAAATTTTTCCATCTAGATGGTATTATACACCTTGAGATAAAACCAAACCTCAAACATATTACCAAGCTATTTTAGAAACCACTGGCTTAGCAAAATTTAACCAGTTCAAAAAGGATGATAAACACCTTGATCTTGCACATTCCACATGCATCATCAAGAAAATCATCTATCCTTCAAACTGGGGAAAAGATCTTTCAGCCTTAAAATCCTTCCCCACTGACCTCCACACCCGAGTCAACCATTGCCACAGTTTTAGTTAGTGGGACTACAAACAAGCATGGTGTAATACCTTCTTCCTTCAAAGCCATAAACATAGTTATTCTTGGCTATTTTATTTTCATAGGAATTTTCAAACACAAAAAATACCCTACTAGTTCATACAATGGTGGAACCACTTTGGGAATTTACATGAAACTTTAATCCCTGAGGTTAAGCCCTGTTATGACCTTTTTAAACAGCATTTCAAACCAACAAAAATAGAAAAAAGATTCAATCCTTTTCTTCTATTTTGTTCAAAAATTTTTATACCCTAGGCATGTATTTGGTATTTTGCTTATCATCAAACTCAAGATTATCAATACAATCTCATCAGAAGATTTAAAATCAAATGGTGGGATTCCTTTCAAAATAAAGTGACCACAACCAAGGTCCAAAACTAGCTAATCAAAAATAACTTCATGCAGTGCCCTCAAGAAACTACAACCTTTTTAGCACAAAAATCATTTGTTATTCTAAAATTAGCCGCAACTAAATAAGAGGATGAATTCTTCCAAATGGTTCAATAAATCATGGAAAACAGGTTAGCCTCTACTTCTTCTAAACTAGGATCTTCAAAAGCACCATCCTTAAGATCGAAAGCAAGTTCAACCTTGAGCTCCAGTTCAAGCTCATCTGAACCTTTTATTAATTTAGGAGATGACAATGAAGATGATTGTTTTGGTATTCTACCGCCAATCAGAAAGTAGAATTCAAATTTAAATTTTCAAACTTGTAAAAGGTATTTTGCCACCTCATAAAGGCAGCTATAAAAAAAAAAGAGTATTTTACTTTTTCTACCGACAGTGGAAAACAACAGTTATTTCACTTATTCAAATAGAAACTCCACTTCTATCAAGAAATGACTTAAAGCATCTACAGTTCCAACTTGTGAAGCTACAGTCCAAGCTTTTTAGAAGACAAAACCAGCTGGCTTGTCCTCCAATAGGTCCACTGCCTTTCAAATTTCAAAACTACCACTCAGCTTTCTCTATAAAAGGGAAGTTCTCTTCAAACAAGACAGACTTCTTCTAGGAGAGCTTAGGTTGAAAGAGAAATTCTTTGAAAACTCTAGGCCTTAGAAATTCTATATTCAAACACCTTTAAATATTTGATTTGTATCCCTTTTAAAATTTACAGAAAATAATTTTGTAAATTATAAATTTTCAAACATAAATATATTGAGGTATATTTATCTTTAATATTTTGTATTTATTTATTTTTAATTTATAAGTAATAGGAGTATGTTCTCTGCTTGCCTTTTCTTTAAGGATCCTGCAGATCAGAAACTATGAAAAACTATATATATATATATATATATATATATATATATATATATATATATATATATATATATATATATATATATATATATATATATATATATATATATATTGTTTTGCTTGCTATATGAACAACATTGGTTTTTCGTTTGTTTTGTTTACCCTGTGATCTTGTGGCATTGTTGGTATCAACAGATATTTCTGATTAGTTTGGAAGAGAAGAAAAGATGTGGCAAACACAATAATAATTATGCTAAATATGTTAACATGTATTTGCTTTTCACAATATTAACAAGTATTTATTTTATATCATCAGTATATATTAAAATTTTGAGTATTAGATGGAGACATGAATGTTCGTATATCTTTATATAAAAATACTTGAATATTGATAGTATGTGCAATTGACGAATATAAAAAATCTATAGAGGCATGCTTTCGTAATATGTTACATTATGTTAATATAAAATTTAATTAATCATATATATTATATCACTTCTTATTTTAAAATTTTGTTATATCTCATTTTTTATTTACCATAAAAAGAAAGAGATCATAGAAAATTTTACAAGAAATTGATTAGCATGAGAGGAAAAGAATATTATTTTCTTGTGAGATTAACTAAACAAGATCATCTAAAAAATGAAATCAAAATTTTCATTGCAGAAGAGCTTCAAGATATATCAATGATAGAAATATAAATAATAAACATTGAAAAGAAAGAAGATGAAAAAGTCTCACTACTAAGGAAAAAGATCGAGATCGAAAAAGATTAAAACTTTATAATTATAGCATGATTATTTCCTCTTATAGGAAAAATTATTTTTTTATTAATAATAACAGTAGACAAGTTTATTTGTTTAAATACAATTTTAATTTTCAAAAATAATAGTTAATTTGACAATATATTGCATTATATTTCCTTTTTTTTGATATTTAATATCAAAGTTGCAAAAATATAAGTTGCCATAATAGAATAAATTAACATTTTCATTAGTTTATGTGGTTAGAATTAATAATTTATTATGAGAATATTTATAATAATATGTTAATTAGCAATATGTTTTTTCAGAAGCAAGGAAATGGAAAAATTAATAACAATTTTGAAAGTTTATCTTTAAATAAAATTATTATTTTATATTTTTTAATGAACAAATCCAACAGAATAAAAACCATATGGATAAGTTCAAAAAAGTGTCTTGTCATTTCACACTTTTGCAAAGGGGGTCTATGGTATTTTTTTATTTTTTGCAAATCTAAGCCTATGATTTACTCCATCATCATTTATGGGGGCTTATATCGTGACACCGCTACTCATTGCATAGGTGGCACGCTTGGACCAATTAGAACTTCGCCAGCCCGCCACACCCCCCCCCCCCTTCCATGTGGCATTTAACTAATATAATAAAAAAACATTTTTAGGTTGTTTTTAAAAAAGAAAAATGTAATTAAATTAATTTTGAAATTAAAAAGAAAATTTGAAAGGATTAAAAAACATTTCCAAAGCTCAAAGCTTTGGTTTACCATTAAGAAATGAAATTAGTTTTCTCTCAAATTAAGAATTGCAGTATTAAGGAAAGTTCATAAAGTAACAATTTTATTGAGTTTTCTATAATTATGATCTTGATTGCATAGAGAAATTGATATTTACAATTGAAGCAAATTAAATGCATTGTTGAAGGGTTGTTGGAAAAGTTTAACGCCATGTTAACTTAATTACTTACTCAGTAAGGTATGTACACTTATTCATGGGTGCAAATTTCATTTGATTCAGGCCAAGGCTCTGTACATGTGTTAAAGTTTAGGGTTTGGGTTATAATGGTTGTGGGTTAACAGGTATATTAGGCTATGAATGGGTATGGATACTGACAGTGAATGATAAAACAGTGCTCTGAATTTCAATTGTGGATTTTATTGAGATGCATTTTGATTTTAGTAGTGCTCCATTTTCTTATAATCCTATTTCTAAAACTGTTAATTGAGTGCCAAAATGCAGTTTATTGGTTACACTTAGTATGGATGAGTTTGTGAATATGGTAATATACTATGGTGGTATGTTGGATGATCCTGATGAAATGAACAACTATTTAGGGGGATTAGATTGCATACAGGGATCACTATGATGTTGATAAAATTTCAATATTTGAGCTGCAGGGAATTGCCCTGGAAATTGGATACTTTAGAGGAGTTAGAATGTGGTTTAGGATATTTGAATTAATTAGTGGGTTAGGACTTGAAGAAATTATTAATGACCATAATTAAAAAAACATGTTAGACTATAATAAGAGTCAAGAGGATATACACATCTACTTTATTGAGAATCCTCCACCCTTATATAATGACCGATACAACTGATGTGCAATAACCTCCTATAGTTGAGGATGGATATGAAAATAAAAATGGAGATGTTTGTGTAATTGATCAATGTATGAATGATAAAGTTGTTATTTATAGTGGGTATATGGATGGTGAGCGAGAAAATTTGGTAGTGAGGGAGCTAATTTATTCAATGACAGTGGTAATGTGTGTGATGGTGATAATGATGCAAATGTGGTTGGTGAGAGTGATAATTTAGGTGACAATGGTGCAAATGTTGTTGCTGAAGCTGAAAATAGTAATATTGGTGGTATTGCGGTAATGTGGTTGGTGAGAGTGGCAAGAAAGGTGACATTAGTGATGGCAATGTTATTAGTGATATCGCAAATGATGGTGAAAGTGATGAATCTAATAGTGACTATCATGTTGATAAGGATAAGGAAGAATTGAATGATGAATTTGATAGTGATGAAGAGAAACTAAGTTGGCTATATGACAACTTAGAAGGTAGTGATGATGAAGCACTACCTCATGATAAGGCTAACCAAAAAACTTAGGCTACTTTATAGCATGCAACAAAGGACCAACATGCTAATGATAATGATCTAAATGATGAAGACTTTGAAGAATTTTATAAAATGCTTGCTGATAGTGAAGAACTGCATAGCTTACAAAGGTTTGATGATGAAAAGGTGAGATATCCTTATTATAATAAGGAGACTAGAGATAATGATGCAAATGGATGAAATTCAATAGTCACTCTATTTTTAAAAAGGCATTGAAAGAATGGGCTATTAGAAGGAAGTCCACATATGAACTTGTCAACGACAATATGAGGAGAATTATAGTAGTTTGTAAGGAGAAATGTGGTTTTAGGATTCATGCATCCAAGCTAGCTGATAGTAATACTTTTCAAATTAAGACCTTTAGGCGTGTTCACCAGTTGCCTACTGATATGAATAACAACATAGTGACTGTACAATACTTAGCTGAAAAATACTTATAGGGATTTAGAGAAAATCTATTATGGGATGTAACAACTTTAAAAAATAATAAAGAGAGAGTTAGGAGTTGAGGTTTCCTTGCAAGAGATATATATAGCAAAGAAAATAGCAAAGAAGTTGATTGAAAGTGATGTAAGTGAGTAGTATAAAAGACTTAGCGACTATACTGAGATTGTACGGAAATATATTCTTGGAAGTTGGGTGAAATTGGAAATTGTTCTTAAGGAGTTAAAACCTAAGGAAGATGTTAAAGCTGATATTTCTAGATTTCTAAGGCAAGTGATAGTTTTTGAGTCATTATATGTTAGATTTAGTGCTCAAAAGCGAGGTTACTTTGTGGGTATGAGACCCATAATTAGATTAGATGGTTGTCATTTGAAGACATTTGTGGATGGCTAATTATAATGTGTAGTTGATAGGGATGGGAACAAAAGTATGATTCCAATTGCATTTGTTGTTGTGGATAGTAAGTTCAAATAATCTTGGGTATGGTCTCTAAAACTATTATTTGATGACTTTAGGAGACCGAAAGAGACTGGTTGTGTTTTCATGTCTGACTAGTAGAAGGTAAAGCACAAATTCAATAATCTTATTAACTAAATGTGTTTCATTTATTTTAATATATTTTATCAATTTAGGGTCATGTAGAGGCTTTTACACAAGTGTAGCTTAATGTGGAATACAAATATTATGTAAAGCATATGTATGAAAACTAGTATAAGCTATTCATAGGGATTGAATATAAGAAGAAATTGTGATTTTGGGCATATCCTAGTATACGAAGACATGGGAAAAGCACATGGTAGAGTTTAAGAAATTTGATGAGAATGCTTACAAATGGGTAATGACAAAGGACCCAAAGACTCAGTCAATGTCACATTTCTCTCCTCACACCAAGTTTGAGGCACTTGAAAAAAATATATGTGAGTCATTCAACTCATATATTGTAGCAACAAGGGATATGCCAATTCTCTATATGGTGGAGTGGATAAGAAGAAGAATCATAAAGAGATTCCAAGTAAAATACACTGGAATGCAAAGGTACTGATAAGGGTTTAATCTATTATATTTTATCCCTTGTTCTTAATGTATTTTATGCTTAAATTGAGTTTGATTTATTTGTTTAGTGTCTTTCCAGAGTTCTTTTATGTTTTTAGGAGCCTTGGATTAATCTATCAAAAAACTGCAACGCTAAGGAGCGAAAACAGAAGAAAATGGGCAACGTATTAAAGATCATTCTTGTCCCACGCCCAGAGCCATGCTTGTGGGGTTAGACATGGCCTAAGGAATTAGGGACAATAGCCTGCCACGGGTGAGCCATGCCCTTAAGGATGGCCGTGACTTAAGAACCAAAATTAAAGACTTCCAGTAGCCTACCACAGGGTAAGCCACAGCCTAACCCACGCCCGTGCCATGCCCTAGACGAAATTGACACCATGCTCACGGGGTGAGCCACAGTTGTGGCTTTGGCCATGGGCAAAGGAATTAATAGCTATATAAAGGAATTTTGTGCAGAAATAAGGAAGCTGCCATAAAACAAAAAAAATGGAGATCTAAGAGTTGGCTAAGCCTTAGAGTCATGGGAGAGGCTTGAAGGCTAAAGATGTTGAGGATTTAATCAAACCAAAGACCAATATCTAAGTGGATGTGGAAGATTGAAGAGAATATTTCAAAGAACATCTTCAAAATATGTTTGAGATTTCTTCCTCTTTTATTTTATGCATCTTTGTTCTTCAATTTTAGTATGAACTAATTCTATTTGTAATGAACCCTAGTTTTGATTGTATAGATTGAAAGATTTAAACTTTAATCAATTCATCTTTGATTGTTTTATTTTCATGATAAATCTTATTATTCTAATTAGCAATTGCTAGCTTGTTGATTGGATATTGTCTCTACATTAGACGAGTAGAGATACCCTAATATAGATAGATCACCCATAGAAATAAAAAGTTGATTGGGATGCTAGAGATAGATCTACAAGACTCTTTGGGCTTTAACTCCTTGATGTTAATGTTGTTCCTATTTGATCTTAGACAAGAAGAAGACCTGGAAATGCTATAAATGGTCATTTATCCTCTTAGCCTAATCCAAGTAGTAGAAATGATTGCAATGATAATGGAAATGTAATCTTCAGTTCATAGCCACCTAAAGGTCATACAACAGGGAAAAATGTCAATTCAAATTCTCAGGTATTTATAATTATTTATTGCATTTAATCTTTCTCATCACTTAGTCTTATTGATATAGCTTTGTTATCTAAATTAAGGGAATAATGCTTCAAAGCCACTAAGAAAGATAAATGCAACTCCCAATTCTAAGTTTAGGAGACTAAGATTGTCAAATAATGCAACTCAAACTCTAGCCAGTATTCCAAAACAATCATTCTCATTAGTTAATTCAAGTGCTTAGATGGATAGGAATTATCCATTTCACATGCCTCCTTCTAGCTTGAAAAAATTTTAAAAAAGCTATTGAGTTTCTGCAAAAAATAAGGATTTCACCTAGGAAGAAAGCATGGAAATGCAAGAAAATGAAAAATTTTTGCATGACATTTAGGTGCTATATTTCAGTATGCCAAATAGATTCTTAATTTTAGTATGGTTTAAGGATAAAAGAAGCTTTATTGCTTCTAATTTTTGTCCTATACCATAAAAAAATAATTAATACTTAGGTTTATTAATTGCTTGGGATTATGCCTTTGTCATTTTTTGCAATGAGGCTTTTTTTTTATATTGATGAAATGAATAGTGGGTAAACTTAATATTTATATTTAATATTTTTTCTTCTCAATTCAGTTTGTTATATTTGTTTTAATTATTTAGATGGGCAAGTCTCAAGTATTAAATGAATTGTAGGTTTGCGATATACGAAATACAAGGTTGTTTTATGTGAAACACATTCTTAATTATATGTGATGTATACCAGTTATGGGTTAAATATGACACTATAACTCACAACTTATAGAATACATAAATTTGCAACTACAAGTTTCATTCAGGCATTGTAACAAACATCTTACATACATAAACTTAGTAGACAATTGTGACAATGCAAGTCTGTCTTTACCTAAACTGCTAGTAGAATACAAACAAAAAAACCATATCAAAATACTAGCAAGAACAACTAAGACCCAATTCAAAATCCTTCTTATCTTCACTTTCGTGTCTCTCATTTTCACCAAAGAATTTGCCAATTGCATCTTTGGAAATTCATTTTCTGCATTCAAATGATGCAACTCTATTTGTAATTTCTTCAATTGCTCTTCAGTTCAAGCTAAATTACTAAGTGTTTCCACCTCTTTTACGCGGCATTTAGCAATTTTGTCTTCACAATCTCTAATCTTCTCCATCAACCATGGAATTCTTTTTAAGCATCCAATATAACTATTGTCAACCCATTTGAAGAAATTACACCTTTGACCCTCCAACAAATCAACCACAACTATGAAATTTATTATCCCCTATTCTGTGGTGTTAACGATATCCTTACTGGTGATTGCACATCGCATTCACATCTTTAAATCTCAAGACTTTTGCCTTCCCCTATAGTGCCGCTACTTTGGCCCATTGGTAAATGCAATTGAGATTCATCTTCATTTGTTATTATGTTTTAGGACTTTTGATATTATTAGAGTTTTGAATTAAGGGAAATGTATTACAAGAAAAAGAGAAAATTAGGAAATTAGTCCTTTCATATCTTTTTTAGTTTCAAAATTCATTTAATTGCATTTTTTCTTTTTTAAAAATAATCAAAAATATTTTTTATTATATTAGTTAAATGTAATGGAGTGTGCCACTTGGTCAAGTTCTAATTGGTCAGAGTGTAAAGGGGGGAAAGGTTCTAATTGGTCAAAGTGTGCCACTTGTGTAATGAGTAATAGCGTCACCATATGAGCCCTTGAAAATGTAATGGAGTGAATCACAAGCCTAGATTTGCAACCAAAAAAAAAAAAAAAGGCTATGATTTGCAAAAGTGAAAAACCACATGGCATTTTTTTGAACTTATCCCAAAACAATATTAATAATAAATAAAAGGTTTGTTCTTATGCTTAGCCAAACAATACAAAATTTCTTTTTTGATAAAAGAAAAAAGAAATCAACAATCTTTACACTTACTGAGGTATGGTTAAACTCAATAATTTTTTTTTACATGTTATGTCTATTAACAACAAAAATTAATTTATAATTGCTCTTTAATTTTCTCTCTATTTGCTAAGCAAACAAAAACTAATCTAAAGTTCAATAATTTGAATTTTTTGAAAGAATAAAGCTATTAAAAATTTTAAATTATTAGATTATCAAATAAATTTCAACTTATATTAGAGAAAATCTTTATTCAAAGAATAAAAAAAATAAAAGTATGATATTTAAAAAAAATGTAGATAAATAAATAAATTAAGTCCAAAATATCAAATACAATATATAAATAAGTAAATTTTTAATACAAATTGATAAAGACAAAAGTTAAATCAAATTTTATATTTATTTTGAAATAAAAAATGTCTTTATTTTATTTATATTTTAGATTGAATAATCAAATGATCATAAATTTAAAAAAAAAATTCTATTACTTGCTAATATTAAGGCTCACACTAATACACATAAGTACAAAATTTAAATACAATACAACCTATGAGCTTCATTGCTTATTCTAGGAATAATATATTTCTTCATACACAATTTATGGACTCTTATGCAATTATAAAGAGTCAAATTAGGTTTAAACATTTTATTTGTAAAATTTCATAAATGCTCAATTTTCTCAAATTTAAAAAAAAAATTCATTTAAAATGGATAGAGAGATCAAGAGAGAATATCGAATAGTGATATCAAATATAACAAGAAAAAGAAACTGTGGATTGTACCCAAAAATAGTTTCTAAATACATTGTTATCAAATTGATTGCCATCTTACAAGTTGGAACTATAAGTTAATTGTCTCATAATATTATTCATTGGAATCAGGATGGTGTGCAAAAAATTTAATAGAAATATTATATATGCAAAAATAACGGTAGAACAATATGTAAGAAAACAAGTCCTATTGCTGAGGATACTGTTATCACCGGCTGAGAATGAAAAATATGCTTTTTATTTTAAAAGAAAACAATTCCCTGTGTATGTTGGTTTTGTAATAACTATTAATAAAACATAAGAACAAACAATACTTGATGTAAAGGAGTATTTACCATGGATAATTATAAGTTACATTGTTAAGAAGTATTTGAGTATCTATTATGAAAATATAGGTTAAAAGTAAAAAAACTAAATAAAAAAAAAGCAACTTACACAAAAAATGTAATTTATAAAAAAGTTCTGCTATCTAATAAATACCATAATTTAAAAAATAATATCACATAATATTTATTTAAATTATTTACATGTCATATAACATTTAAACTAATATTTAAAATATAAATATTTGCAAATTAAATTATCCTTTAAATGTGTGTAAGGGAATAAACAAATTTACGTAAGAATCCTTGCTAAATTCTTTCTAATTATGCATTTATAATGGGTAATATGATCATTTATTAATTAAATAATATAATTATCTAATTATATTTAATTTAAATAAGAAATTATGAATTCAATTAAATTAAAGAAAAATAAAGTAATTATTATTTAATATATAATTAACTAAATTTAATATCTAATTATATTTAATTTGAATAAAAGAATGAATACAATTATAATGAAAGAATAAAATAGTTATTATATAATATATAATTAATTGTATTTAATATTAAATATATTATATTTAATTTAAATAAGGAAAAATGAATTCAATTAGAATAAGAAAAAAATAAAATAATTATTATTTAATATATAATTAATTATTTTACAAATTTATAATTATATAATTATTATAATTAAACAATTTAATTATCTAATTACATTAATTTAATTTAAATAAAGAAATAATGAATTCAATTAGAATAAGAAAAAAATAAAATAATTATTATTTAATATATAATTAATTATATTTAATTTAAATAAAAATAATTCAATTAGAATAAATTATTTTTTTATTTTTTTGAATATCAAGAAGCTTTTTGAGTAAGCTTCTTAGTATTCAAAAAAACATTAAGAAACTTGCTCAAAAGCTTGTTAATGTTCGAAAAATAACAAAAAAATTAAATTTTTTTAGAAGGTAAAGAAATTCTAATTCTACTTTCATTGTGTAAATTATTACTTCCCATTATAAATTTTAAAATTAGTTATTTTAATAATTAATAATAATTTTATATTCTAAAAATAATAATAGTTTATATAAATAAAATCAATTAGAATAATTTATGTTTTTTTATGTTATTTCGAATATTAAGAAGTTAGATAAATTCTAATATAATTTTGATTATAAATCCTAATTTAACTTTGATTATTTAAATATTAACAAATTAGAGAATTTCTAATTGACTTTTTGAAATTCTGCTGTAGATTAAAAAAAATTACTTTTAGTTCTATAAGAAGATTCAACAGAATTGAGAGTTCACTTAACAACAATAAGCAAAATCATATTATTGCATTATCAAATATCAAAGTCTCTATTTATAATAGTATGTTATTCTCTAAAAAAAAAATCAATTTGTTTGTAATTCTATAAATACTTAAATTTAATATCTATTTTTTAATTTTTTATATTATATTCGAGATTTAGCTATCAACATTGAAACACCTAACTTAAATTTAATATATATATATATATATATATATATATATATATATATATATATATATATATATATATATATATATATATATATATATATATATATATATATTTTAATTTTTTACGCTATAACTGAGCTTCAACAATCAATATTAAAGATTAGTACTATTCAAATTAAGCCAAATATATCAGAAGTTCATGAGCCATAAGATTTGTGAGTATATTATTTCTAAATTTATCTTTAATAATTTTAAAAACTCATTGTTTATTTATAAAATACTAATGTGATTATAATTTATGAAATTATCATTTATGATGACATGATTTTAAAGGATGATGAAAAGTATTTGTAATTAAATATAAAAAAATTAGATAAGCAACAAAAGTGAATTTAAAAGAAATAACAAGAAAAACATTCCAAGTAAGTAACCGAATGATATATATAAATAAATACTTATATATATATATATATATATATATATATATATATATATATATATATATATATATATATATATATATTAAATTTGAATCTTGTACAAAATACTCAACTAAAATTTATCATATTGGATTGGAAGAAAAATAAAGATATGGCAAATGCAATAATAATGATGCTAAATATGTTAACAGGTATTTGCTTATCACATTATTAATAGGTATTTATTTTATGTCATAGTTGTATGATAAAATTTCAAGTAGTCGATGGAGATATGTTCATATAATTCTATATGAAAATACTTAAATATTAATAGAATAAGCAGTTGATAAATTAAAAAATCTATAGAGGTATAATTTCGTAACATATTATATTTTGTTAATATAAAGTTTAATTAATCATATATTTATTATATCACTTCTTATTTTAAATTTTATTATATCTTTTTTTATTTATTATAGAAAGAAAAAGACCATAGTAAATTCTACAAAAAAATGATTGGCATAAGGGAAAAAGTATTATTTTCTTGTGAGATTAACTAAACATGATCATCTAAAAATAAACTTAAAATTTTCATTATATAAGATATTCAAAATATACCAATGATAAAAGCAGAAATAATAATTATTAAAGAGAAAGAAGAAGATGAAGAAATCCCTTTATAATTATAACATGATTGTTTCCTCTTATAATAAAAATTATTTAATTTTTTATTAACAATAAGAGTAGACTAGTTTATTTATTTAAATACAATTTCAATTTCCAAAATTAATAATTAATTTATTATTTTATGACAATATATTATGTTATATTTCCTAATATTTTAATATTTAATATCAAAATTTTAAAAATATAAGTTATCACAATAGAACAAATTAATGTTTTCATTAATTTATGTTGTTAAAATTAATAATCTATTGCAAGTATATTTATAATACTATGTTAATTAGCAATATATTTTTTCATAGGCAAGAAAATAGAAAATTAGTGAACAATTTTAAAAATTTATTTTTAAACAAAATTATTATTTTATATTTTTAATGAATTACAAATCTAACAAACAAAAATAATATTAATAATAAGTAAAAGATTTGTTCTTTCATTTGACCAAACATTAAAAAAATTCTCTTCTAATAAAAGAAGAAAGGAATCAACAATATTTATACTTGCTAAAGTATGATTAAACTCAATAATTTTTTTTTTTTTGCATGTTATGTCTATTAATAGTAAAAAATTGATTTATAGTTGCTCTTTAATTTTTTTTTTCTCTATTTGCTAAGTAAATAAGAACTAATCCAAAATTTAAACTATTGAATTTGTTGAAGGAATGAAACTATTAAAAATTTCAAATTATTAGATTATTAGATAAATCAACTTATATTCGAGAAAATCTTTATTGAAAAAATAAAAAGATAAAAGTATAACATTTTCAAAATAAATTTAGGCAAATAAATAAATTGAGTTCACAATATCAAATACAATAAATAAAAATATTTTTTTAAATAAATAAATTTTTAGTACAAATTGAAAAAGATGAAAGTTAAATCAAATTTTATATTTATTTTGAATCAAAAGATGTCTATATTTTATATTTATTTTGGATTGAATAGTTGAATCATCATTGATTAAAAAAATTTTAATTTTTTATTTATTCTATTATTTGCTAACACTAAGACTTGCACTGAACACACAAGTACAAACTTCGAATACAATATAATATCTATGAGTTCCACAACTTATTTTAAGAATAGTATACTTTTTCACATATAATTCAATGCATTGCATGACTATACAATTAGAAAGAGTTAAATTAGATTTAAATATTTTGTTTGTGAGATTTCATAAATGCTTAATTTTTTCAAATTTGTAAAAGTTTTGGTTAATCTGGATAGAAAGATCGAGAAAGAATATTGAATAGTGATATCAAATATAACAACAAAAAGAAGATATGATTTGTACCAAAGAATAATTTCTAAACATATTGTTACCAAATATCTTGCCACTCATAAGTTGAAGCAAAAAGTTGATTGTCCCATAATATTGCTCAATGAAACAAGCATGGTGTGCAAAAAATTTAATAGAAATATTACATATGCAAAAATAATAGTGTGACAACATACAGGATGTCCTATAACAAGGATACCACTGTCACCTGCTAAAAATGAGAGTTATTCTTTTCATTTTAAAAGAAAATAGGTCCTTGTACGTTTTTGTTTTGCAATAACTATTAATAAAATACAAGGACAAGCAATACGTAATGTAGAGATACATATACCATAGGTAATTGTGTTGTATTATAAAAAGGTATTTGAGTATCTATTATGAAAATATTAGTCAAAAGTGAATAGTCAAATAGAAAGAAAGTAACTTACACTAAGAATGTAGTTTATAAAAAAGTTATGTTATCAAACAAGTATCATAATTTAAAAAAATAATATTACATAATATTCATTTAAATTATTTACATGTCATATAATATTTATATTAATATTTAAAAATATAAATATTTACAAATTAAATTATATTTTAAAACGAGTCATAATAGAGATCAAAGTATGAAGCACATTAGAAAAAACTAGTTAATTAAAAAGTTTAGTACTTGTGTATTCTCAAAATTAATAAAAAAAATAATAAAATGAGTATATGTAAGAATATATGTAAAAAAAGATAAAATTTATGAGTTGTTGAGCAATTAATGATGTTTACTTAAACAGTGTGAGAAAAGAAAGTAAACAATCATTTTGAAATGGAAGAAGTATTATTCAAGTTTAAATACAAATTATATTAATATTAATACTATTTACCCTTATGCACCAAGAAGGGGGGATTGAATTAGTAGAAAATTAACATTTAGTTAGAAAGAGATAGGGAAAAAGAATAGGCACAAGCAATTTTATAGTGGTTCAGATGTTAACAAACCCTACGTCCACTCCCTAATCTCAATCGGGTATTCTACTACTACTAGGTAATTACAATGGAGTTTCAAACTCACTTCAAACTTTATAATGTGTTTTAATGGCTAATACACAACTCTCACAAGTGTTTCCCTTGAGCTTACAATTAAACTTATAGAAGAGTTTTCCATTGGCTCACTCTCAACCCAATACAATATGTTTTAAAGGATAACACTCAACCCTTTTGAGCAATCAATACTCTTATAACAACCAAATAGATACAATTAAAAGGTTAAGGCACTGAGAAATAAATTTGTAAGAGTTTGGCTTAAATAAAAGTTGTTGGATACTTATAAGGGTCTTTGGAGGGGGTATTTATTGGTTGCTCCCTCCAAATTCACGTTACAAAGAGTATGAGAAAGAAATCTTCATAATAGCTATAAAATCTTGCATTAAATGCTCTTTCAGAGCAATGTTGCCGTTCGCTATTATGGCATAATTTTCATGCTCGAGATGGAAATTTCACAGTCGCAATCTTTAGAGATCTCAATGGCTACTTGACACATGGCACTTCTTATTAATGGTTCAACTATCTCTTGGAATTATGGGATTTTACATGAAAGTCATAGGCACAACTACTTAATTGGGGTCGTGAATCATGGATCAAGCCCTTAATCACAGTCGCAACCTATGACTTGAGGCAAAAATTAAAGATTTGACCTTTGATAGTCTTGGTCGCGATGGAGGGAATCGCAATCTAGATTTATGGGTCACGGTGGTGATTCTTGTATCTTGGTCCAACTTAGAGGCCAAGTTCATGACTTGAGAGAATTTTTGAATCTTTGAAATTCCAACCTATCAAATATGTTTAATTTGCAAAATAAACACTTAACACACATATTAGATAGCTTTAATTTGATTGACAAGATCTAAACAGAGATTGACTAAGTTTTGAAATAACTTAGATTAGCAATCTCCCCTTTTTTTATTTTGACAATCAAATTGAACTTAAATATAAAATTACTTTCAATTCATTTAAAATCAAGGTTGCTTCCACTCAACTTATGAAATTCATGACAAGTGAAAAGTATGATAACAATTAAATTTTAAGGATTCAAAACAACATATCACCAAGCATTCTTTAAGTCAGTTCAATATGTTGAGGTTAATTTTTCAATTTTAAGTCAATCCTGTTAATCAATTATTGAATTTCAATTGATTAACTTATTTATTTATTTAAGTTATTTTCTATCTCCCCAATTGGCAAGGTCAAAAAGAATTTAAACCAAAGGAAAGCATACAAGATCAAAGTAAATAGAACATATAATTGCATTCATTAAAAAACAAAGTACATCTTTGAGATAAAATGCCAAAATGAAATGAAGGCATAAAAATTTAAAAGATAAAAGAAAAAAGAAAATAAAGTTGAAAATAGAAAAGAGAAAGAAGAAATTCTAAATCTAAGATTCAATATCTTGATCACTCTCACTTGATTCCTAATCCTCTGAGTGGCACTGAAGTAACCCCATCTTGCCTTGCATATCATATATATCTTGATGAATATAATTGAGGCCAAGTTTCTTCATTATTTTGGAAAACATCTTTTCCACATTAGAAGGGGTTTGGGAAGGTTGGGCTTCAATGGGTGCTTCTTGGATTTCCTCTTCTCTTGCTTGGCTACCTTCCCTAATCACCACCCTTGGCTTTTTTCTTGCCTTTTCTTAAAGTCCTATTTCTCTAAAAATATATTCATATTTCCCTTCTTTCTCCCTCAATTATTGGCATTGATATTTATTGAAAATCAATAAGGGATATTTTGATGTGATTTTGGAGAAGGGCTTTGTTGGGTGGAGTAAGAGCCCCAACATGTTTAGCAATTGTAGTGATATAAGAAAAGAGAATAATTTCACCCTTTTTAACGGGTGAGAGGTGAAGAAATTGATCTATAAGAAAACAAGCAGTTTGAATGCTCTTTCCTTTCATAAGGCCATATAGAAAAAATAGGTCTCTTTGGGAGACTTTTTCATTATCATCCCCTCTAGAATTGATAGAAAGGGTGACAATTCGATGAAGTATCTAAATGGAAAGGGTTTTGATGTGTTTAACTAAGGAAGATTTTGGATTGAATTTGGGTTCAATAGAAATTTGGGTTCAAAATGGATTTAATTCAATGGAAAAGTCATTTTAGGTGTAGGCTCTTTCGGTTTGAAAATAAAAAGTTTGGCGAGGTCTTTGAGAGAAAGTTCGTACAACTTACTAAAAAAATTGAATATCGATAGCATAATGTCTATGAGTTGGGTGAATCTTTTTGTGGACAATAAGGGCAATAAGAAATTTCCTTGTAAGCTCATCATACCCATCTTCATCAATGAATACAAACTTCCCCCATTGAAGATTGTTGAGAAAAGCAATAATGTTATTTTCAATTCTTAAAGTTTTGAAAGAATCTAAACCAGGAATTTTAGAAGTATGGGTTTGTCTTGGATTCTTAAGAAGTTTTATTTTTCATCTTAAGTAATTCCCCTCATGAGATCAAGGGGAGAGGATTGATGAAATGTTTGAACCTCTTTTCCCTTTCTAGAACTCTTTCTTAAGGCCATTAGTGAATAAGAAATTGAGAGGAAAAAGATAAGGATTTGAATATATTTGAAAGAAGAATGAAAGAGGGAGAGTTAGAAAATAATAGGAATTCAAGTAGGAGATGAATTGAGTGTTATAAGATAATTAGAATTGATAGAATGGGGTATTTATAGGACAAAACTAGTAAAAGGGCTAATTTTTAAATTAAACATAGATTTTCCCATTGTAAAACGGCTAGTTTTTAAATATTATCAACCCTAAGTCGCGATCGCTGCTGCATGGTTACGGTCGCGATTGAATTTTCAAAAATCGTGATCGTTATTTGACAATCATGAGTGAGACTCTTGAAGATTAATTAAAATAGCTATTGTCACATCCCAATTTTAGAGATATGATGGTCCTAGAATATTGGGAGACATAAGGTCATCCACGCTTGTAGAACACTCTCATGCACATATAAACATTGCCTAGCATCATACCAAAACCTTATGCATTAACTTAAATATCCAATAATAAAGAAACTTTGACCAACGGAAGAATATATTAAAATACATTAATACAATCCATAAGAAAATAACATTTAAGACTCCAAATAAATTATCAAATGAATAATATTCCAAAATAAAACTCCCAGAGCATTTATGAGGGACTCTTCATTTCATAATACGACAATAGACCTGTGTGAGGCCTTGTCCAAGCACTAGCTCAGTCCATTAGAGGGAACTGAGATGCTCATTCGAGTTTAGACTCAAGATGGAACCCTTGAGTTCGGATTTGGTTGATTTTAAAAATGATTTTGGGAGTCGCCACCTTAATTTATTTTTAAATGGGAAAATTAAAGGAAAAACCCAATTTTGACTCCAATTCATTAATTTTTATTTAATTACCCAAGGATAAAATCACTAGTTTCAAACTAGGTTGAGTTCGGGGACTAGATTTTTAGTTTTAAATAATCTAAATTTGGCTCTTAAATTTTATTTGACTTTAGAAAAATATTATTTTATGAATGAAAAATATTATATGACAATTAATTAAATGCATGAGCATGGTATGAGTGTAATGAGAAAATCAAAATGAAGCATTCACAAATTACATTAATTAAAAAAAAAAGGAAAAGGAGATTGATTGGGATTTGGATTTGAGGTTTGGATTTAGATTCCAAATATGCCTACGTACCCCATTAAATGGGGATCAAAACCCACATAGTTTGTTCCACAATTAAGTGGAGGGGTTTAAGAGTTGATCATATTGATTTTGGTTTAGGTATTTTGAGAGTAAGGGAAAAGGCTGATACTTTTGCTTTTGATAGGCAGAAGGTTTTACTGGACCGAAATTCCATTTTATTAGGACCGAGTGATTGGATGGATTGGAAGATTAATTAATTAATTAAAATGATTAATTAACTAATTAATATGATGAAAATGGTGGATGGATTGATGGATTAATTAATTAAAATGATTAATTAATTAATTTGGATGAATGGTGGATTAAGAAAAAGGTTAAGAGAAAGGATTGATTTGATTTTTTGAAAAAAAGAATGATTTTTGAAAAAAAAAGAGTGATTAATTAATTAATTAAAAAGATTAATTAACTTGGTTAGGGTGAGGTAATTAATTAATTAAGAAGATTAATTAATTAATTAGAGAGTGATTGGAGAGAGAAGAACAAGAAAAGTTGATAGATAACCATCTATATCAACTTTTGAGGTGTGTTGAAATGGAGGAAATGGGGAGGTATTTATAGGAGAAGTAGGTAAGGGTAGTTTGAGAAGTGGAAAAGTGAAAAGACTAAAAGGATAGGGCTGGAAAAATGTTGAAAAATCATATTAGGAGCATTTTAAAATCTGCAAAAAAGGTAGTGGGGATTGTGCCACCGGGCCTCTGTGCAGCGCCGCCTACCCTAGTGGCAGCTAATGTGGCAGCTCTTTTTTTTTTTATTTTATAGATTGGCTGGTGGTTTGGACTTTAGGAAATTTGGATATCCAGTAGCAATGTAATTGAAGGCTAAAAAACCTTCACCTGCTAACTAGTTAACGGGACAACCATAATGACTTCGCATAGTGCATTAAACTCAGTAAGTGCTAAGGCTAAATTTTGATGATGAGGCTGCAAAATTGAGGGTTCACAGTTGCCTCCTTAGTAGAATTGGCTTTGAACAAAAGGTGATTATGATGATTGTGAACGTTGGGAAGAGGTGCCATGTCAGACTCTGGGCTTTTGTGTTCTTGTCATGTCTTTTGGGAGGAGGCCCTCTAAGATAAATAAGACTTTATCAATGGCTATCTATTCGGCCTTGATGTTGGTTGCGAGAATGGTCTTAGTGAATTTCAATTAAGGCTATATGTTCAGCCTTAATGTTAGAAAATAAAGAAGGTTTGGTGAATTTTAATCAAGGCTATATGTCCAGCCTTAATGTTGGAAATAAAGAAGGTTTCATAAATTTCAATTAAGGCTATCTGTCTAGCCTTAATGTTAGAGGACAAATAAGGTTTAGTGAATTTCAATCAAGGCTATCTATCTGGCTTTAATGTTGGAAGATGAAGAAGGTTTAGTGAATTTCAATTAAGACTATTTGTCTGACCTTAATGTTTGAGATAAAAGAAGGTTTGGTGAATCTCAATCAAGGCCATTTGTCCGGCCTTAATGTTGGAGATAAAGATGATCTTATGGATTTCAATCAAGGCTATCTGTTTGGCCTTAATGCTGGAGATAAAAAAGATTATCTCAATCAAGGCTATTTGTTTGGCCTTAATGCTAGAGGTAAACATGATTTGGGTAAAAAAGGTGGAAAGTGGAACCATATAGATGTCTAGGTGATCGTTTCTAGATAGTTATAGGTGAAATTGATAGATTTGGATAAAATAGATGAAGAAAGGAACCACATGGATGTCTAGGTGATCATTTCTAGACATTTATGGGTGGAGTTGATGGATTTGGATGAAAGAGATGGAAAAAAGAACCACATAGATGTCTAGGTGACCGTTTATAAACATTTATGGGTGGAGTTGATGGTTTAGTGAAATGAGAGTTTCGACCTATGGCGAGTTGGCTCTAAAGATTTTGACAAGATTTTGGTTGTGCCAAAGAAACTTGGGCTTCTGAATGTGAGGGTTTGGGTCTTTTAGAAAGCTTAACAAAACTTTTCTAGGAGTAAAGGGACTCTAAAAGTCACATTTCGCTGATTAGATTTGAAAAGGTATCATTTAGCCTCAAAGAGACACTAATCAGTTTTAGGAGGTGTCGATCAGCTTTGAGGAAGTATTGGTCAGTTTTAGGAGATGTCGGTGAGGCTATTGGCTCAGCTTATGCATGATGGTGCATTATTGTAGATGATTTCATAAATGTTGGTGCACAGATGATGCATGCATGTTTCAGAATTCATTGATCTTTTATTTGACTTCTATGCTATGCATGATTTGTGATGATACCTGTAATGGATGATTGTATGGATGCATGAGGGTGGATTCATGCATTTACTTTGTGAATGCAATTTTTTAATGTGACTTTTGTGTCCATGGAGCCATGTATTTATGGACTGAAAAACTCAACAAGGTTAAGGAACTCAACTTAGGTTGGTATGGGACAGTTGCCATGGTGGCATTATGAGGGATTGGTTCAG
This sequence comes from Reutealis trisperma, assembly GCA_947687605.1. Lineage (NCBI taxonomy): Eukaryota > Viridiplantae > Streptophyta > Magnoliopsida > Malpighiales > Euphorbiaceae > Reutealis > Reutealis trisperma. The sequence goes on along the minus strand of CANTUT010000171.1, from coordinate 150,341 downwards.
GTTTTGAAATCTGGTGGCCCATATTTTTAGTCTGCACATGCTTTATTGATGATCAGAGATTGAATAGGATGACTGCTTGTAACTTGCCCCCAGAGGACACATTTTTAGCACTGCTAATGGCAAGAGATTAGATCTTTTATGACTAGGGGCCATGGGTGTCGAGTGGTTTGCCTGTTGGGCTTACTTTGAATGACTTTCCACTAGGAGGATAAGGGTTTTGAGGCAAATGGGGCAGACTCAAAATGTGCCCGTAGTTTTTCTTTCTTGGAGTCTATGTAGATCATAGCTTCCATTGCCAGAGCTATCAGGTGATGGTTGGCTGAAGAGTTATCATGCTATTTATTTTGGAATTTCACTTGTGTCCAGAGAGAGGTATGATAAGTGATTGATAAAGGTGGTTTGGCCAATTGAGAAAGAGTACTAGGCTACCTTGCTGAGGGGAATAGAGGATGAAGCAACTAAGGAAGGAGAGACTATATGAGGAGCCATTGGTAGCAAAAGGACTGCAGCCCAAACAAAAGGGGTGACTTGTTCTTTGAAGGAGACTTAGGGATCTACTAGAAGTGCTACACCACAAGTTGCAATAGTGACTCAAAAAAAGGAGATTGTGACTGTAGTGAGACAGGACGACACTACAATGGTGATTTAGATAAGGATTGCTATAGTTAGAGCAAAAAAGGGTACTACAGTTTTTGAACTTCAGAGGATGATTTTTTTAAGTAGTTTCAAGACTACTGGTACTCAAAAGAGGGTTTTTAATACTACTATAAAAGTAATTTTGATTCTGCTCATATTGTTACTGCTGCGACAAGGGAGCTATAAAGACCTAAAGAAGGGGTGTACCCATTTGAATGATATTATGGCAAAATCTAATTCTGATGCAGACACGAGAGATTTGCACCTCAGGAGGTAAAGGAGAGCTGGCTAGACCATGACTTCGACATGACCCTTTTTTTTTTTGTGTTCAAAATAATTACAAGTTGATAGGACTACATGAAATAGGATAAGCTATAGATGACATTGAAAGGGCTATCCTTTATGATGATTTTGTATTTTGCAACATTTGATCATCATTAAATGAGACATCTTTTATTTTTGCTTTAATTTCTGCCTAAGCCACACTTTTAGGTTTTTAGCTTAGCGAGCACTCTTCTTTTTCTTCTTTTTTTTAGGCAAAATAATGAAGTAAATGATGTACTAGGCACAAAGAGAATGAGAATGCGATACAACAAAATATTTTGTATTATGATTTGGACTGCACCCTAGTCGGGCTGCTTACATATTCCTTATATCACTTTTTGTCAATTATTTCTTTTAGGGAGAATTAGGTTCACATAGTTCTAATTGCATATGTATGACAAAAAGAAATGAAATGTAGATGTCATCTTCAGATGATGTATCTTTTCAGCTGATTCAGATTGCTAGGATGGGAGAATTCGCTTTTGTCCATATCTATGAAGATGGTGCCTCTGTCGAATAGGATCTTCTTATACTATCTAGCCTAGTTCAGTTTGAACTTCCTCTTGGATCATGAATAGGGCTTGGATTTCTCCCAAAACTGGATTTCCTTCTTGCAAACCATTGTCTCTCACCTTTTAGTTAAAGTGCTCGGCCAGTCTCCGTTGATAACCCTGAATCTTGCACAGAGCATCAATTCTCTTTTCCTCGACGACATTTAGCTGGTCATGATACCTTTTAGTTGATTTTGTCTTCATTATCCATGGCTTCTCTTTGACAAGTTTCTTGTGTATGTAGGTAGGGGTCTCATAAACTACAATGCTTAGATCATCCCCATCTTATCTTATATAAAATAGTCCATAAGCTTTTTCACTGCTGTCATGCAAATGTAATGTATGATTTTTTGTGCTGTAATTAATTAATCCTTTTGTCCTTTTTATCATTTTTTGTATTTTTCATTTTTTTTTTTGTTCTTTCTCTCTCTCTTTTTATTTTTTTTTTAAGATGTCCCATTTAAAGATGAATTAGAAAGAAATTAATGCAAATCAGAAAGTTCAAACTTTTATTACTGATAAAAGAGTCCCATTATGAGTACATTAAAGGATAAGCTGAAAAGGTAAAATACAAAATCCGAAAGGTAAGATCTAACAGACTTAAATTTAAAGAAAGATTTAATAGAAACAAACTCAAAAGACTCTGACGCAAACTCTGACTCAAGTGATTTAGACAAGGACTCAAATGACTCAGATATGGACTCTGAGGACTTGGATAGGCATACAGCAGGGCATAATTCTTCTTAAAGTGCCAATTATTAGGTGAAGCTCGGTGGTTCAAAAAAGGATAGGTGGTGGTGCTAGACTTTGGATTTGGGAGCAATGATGTCTCCACTGTCAATAAGGTCTTGAATTTTGTGCTTCAAAGGCTTGCATGCATTAGTTTTGTGCCCTGACCCTTGATGATAATCGCAGTCATCATTAGTGTTATAACCCTTAGGCAAGGGGTTCGGAAGAGGTCATGGTTCGAGGGGCATAACCAGATTAGCCTTTAAGGCTTTCTTATAAACGATGCTAAGTGGCATGCCTAGCTTAGAAAAAATCCTCCTTTCCAACGTCATTGGCTAGTGATAAGAGACAACATTTACCTCCCCTTCTCTTTGGGTAGTAGAGTTGGTGGTGTAATTGTTGTTCTTGTGATACTTAGAGGATTCATCATTGATTCATCTTTATTGAATCAAATCCTTGATCTTGGTAGTGGCGATAATGAGAGCTTTAAAGATGGGGAGCTATTGAGTTTGCAGATGAGCTTTATATTAGGGGAGGAGGTTTTTGATGATCATGTCAATTTGTTCTACTTTAGATGGATGGTTCACCATTTGAGCCACTTTTGTCCTCCACCTTGCAAGGAACGCAATGAACGATTCTCTTAGCCCTTGTTTAGTGGTTTCTAAATCTCAACAGTGACATCCACCTCAATGTTGTAGTGATATTGCTTGACAAATGCATTACATATGTCATCCCAAGTCTTCTTGTGATTCTGGTCAAGATCTAGTAACCACTTAATAGCAGTTCCAGCCAAGGATTATTGGAATAACTAAGCAAGGAGCTCGTCATCCACACTGAAAGGTCTTATGGCACCTACATACATCTTGAGGTGAGTTTTGGGGCGTGTGGTGCCATTAAACTTGTCTATGATTGACATTTTAAATTTTGGTGGAACCTATGCATTTGGGAAGAGAGCTAAAGAATTGACATCTATCATGTCCTCATGCTTTTTAATGTTCTTGATTTTTCTCTCCATAGCCTCAATTTTCTCTATTAATTTCTTAGCTTTGGGAAAGCTAGAGAAATATCCACTTTGAAAAGGATTCATAATGGGAGAATGAGTGGTTATGTTTAAGTCTATGGCAGGAGAGATTGGAGTTTTAGGCGTTTTCCCTTTATCGTTGAGATCAGTAATGGGAGGAGTAGAAGTAGGGGCATGGCTAGTCCTGGCTTGGGCAAATGCAAGCTCAACATGAGCATGAGGAGGAGTGACAGTGGCATTGGTCACTTCCTTGACCTTATTAATGATCGACTGGCATTGGGAGTTGAGAGCATTAGTAAAGGTGGCAGACTAGGCATTAAGAGCATTGGTGAAAGTGTTAGCTTAGGTCTTAAGGGCGGTGGCGAGTGCAGCTTGAAAAGTTTCCTCTTGTTTCTTAAGAAAATTAGTGGAAAAGGTGCTCATCCCCTCTTAGTTGAAGTTGGAAGTGTTGGCCATTGGTACCTTAAAATAGAAAACAGACAGAAAAATGGGTAAGAAAATAGAATTGTGAAGGAAAAATGGCATAAATGTGAAGGTGTGTCGAGAAAAGGATTCTTTCCACATGGTTGGTCACCGGGTTTACATGTTGACAGGGTGAGTGTGTGAGGTGTTTTTGGGCAACAGACCATTAGTTTGGGTCTTTGAAGTATTTGAGGGTTGACCTTATTGAGCTTCTTATGTTGTGTATACATGATCATGGCATGATGCGTGCTGAAAAAGGTTTCATGAACATGCAAGAGTATCGATTATTATGATACATGGAATCTAATGTCAAAGGCTAGGGCGACTATATGCACAATGGTGAAGGGTGGTTTGATTTAAGGGTCCCCATCCCACTAGAACATCGATATACCTAACCACATGTGAGGCAAGGAGCCTTGCATGGGTCTAACAGTACTGATTGCTCATTACACCAATGAAATGATTAGGGATTCATCGCGGGGTGGAATGCTTTTGCTATCTCCCAACATACTCAAAGAGATTTGTCGAGCCAATGCTACTCACCATCTAAAAGTTTTCCTAAAGCTAAGGTTTAGGCAAGGAGCCTTTATTATGCAAAGTGATGCATGAAAGTCAAATTATACTTAATGAGCTAAATAGAGATTATTTTGGAAAAAAAATTTCCTTAACCAAATTGTAATCCTCTTATTTTCCTTTTTATTGAAAAAAGGTGGCAATCAGTCCTCAATGGAGTCGCCAGTTGTGAGGCCTTGCCCAAGCACCAGCCCAGTCTGCTAGAGGGAACTGGAATGCTCATTCAGGTTTAGACTCACGATGGAACCCTCGGGTTTGGATTTGGTTGATTTTGAAAATGATTTTGGGAGTTGCCACCCTAATTTATTTTTAAATGGGAAAATTAAGAAAAAATCCAATTTTGACTCCAATTCATTAATTTTCATTTAATTACCCAAGGACAAAATCACTAGTTTTGAACTAGGTTGAGTTTGGGGACTAGGATTTTGGTTTTAAATAATCTAAATTTTGCTCTTAAGTTTAATTTGACTTTAGAAAAATTGATTTCATGAATGAAAAATATTATATGACAATTAATTAAATGTATGAGCATGGTATGAGTGTATTGAGAAAATCAAAATGAAGCATTCACAAATTACATTAATTAAAAAAAAAAAAAGAAAAGGGGATTGATTGGGATTTGGATTTATATTCCAAACGTGCCTACGTACCCAATTGAATGGGGATCAAAACTCATGTAGTTCATTCCACGATTAAGTGAAGGGATTTAAGAGCTTATCAGATTGATTTTGGTTTAGGTGTTTTGAGAGTGAGGGAAAAGACTAATACCTTTGCTTTTGATGGGTGGAAGGTTTTATCGGACCAAAATTCCGTTTTATCAAGATAGGGTGATTGGATGGATTAGAAGATTAATTAATTAATTAACATGATTAATGAACTAATTAATATGAATAAAATGGTGGATGGATTGATGGATTAATTAATTAAAATGATTAATTAATTAATTTGGATGAATGGTGGATTAAGAAAAAGGTTAAGAAAAAGGATTGATTTGATTTTTTGAAAAAAAGAGTGAATAATTCATTAATTAAAAAGATTAATTAATTATTTGAGTGATTAATTAAAAAAGAGTTTTAGTTAATTAAAAAGATTAATTAACTTGGTTAGGGTGAGGTAATTAATTAATTAAAAAGATTAATTAATTAATTAGAGAGTGATTGGAGGGAGAAGAAGAAGAAAAGTTGATAGATAACCATTTATATCAACTTTGGAGGTGTGTTGAAATGGAGGAAATGGAGAGGTATTTATAGGAGAAGTGGGTGAGGGTAGTTTGGAAAGTAGAAAACTGAAAAGACTAAAAGGGTAGGGCTGGAAAAATGCTAAAAAATCATATTAGGGGCATTTTGGGAACTGCAAAAAAGGTAGTGGGGACCGCATCGCCGGCGGCGCCATTTGGCCTCTAGGAGGCGACTCCCAGATTGTCAGCAGAGGTGCTTAGATTGCTAACGTGGTGCCTTTTTTTTTTTTTAGAGATTGGTTGGTGGTTCGGAGTTTAGGAAATTTGGATGTCTAATAGCAATGTAATCGAAGGCTAAAAAAAAATTCTTTTAGGGGCGCTACCCCCGAACCTCTGCCTGCTAAATGGTTAGTGGAACCACCGTAATGGCTCCACGTATGCATTAAACTTAGCAAGTGCTAAGGCTGCATTTGGATGATGAGGGTGCAAAATTGAGTGTTCACAATTGGGACAAGGAAATCCCCTAAGCGGAGAGGATTTGCATGAGCGAAGACCTTGTCTCCTCATAATGCTCACTTGAAACCACACAAGGAAAAAGGGGTGACATGGATGATCTCATTGAGTGAACAATGCAATTTGAACAATAACACATATCCCGTTTGTAAGGGTTCATAATTCATAAATTCATAGTTTGCGATTTAGCAAGGTTAAGGGAAATCAACTTGTAACTTGTAACTTGCAGAGTGATGGCTATTGCCTTATTCACTCAAAACTTGTAAAAGGGAAAGGTGGCATCATACCAAATTCCAGCTCCTAACTTGTAAAGAAGAATGAAATCAATTAGGCTCCATGGCTAGAAATACCCCTTCTAGCTAAGGTGGATACATTACCCCTATCCATCGGGTTAAGACCATGTGCCCAAGTATCAATGATGTCCAGCATCGGCACGAGGATTTCTGCATAAAGAGTTCATAGGTACCATAGCTATAGCTAATGGCAATTGCTTGTAACAATATCATTGAAGAATGCAATCACATATAACATAATAGCATAAGAAGTTTACCTTATTGAACAAAAGATAAATAATAGTTTGTCTCTAGAAAGAAAGTAAGGTAAGGCAACAATCACAAAGGTACTTTCTTATCATTAAATAAACAATAGTAGTTTCAGACTAATTATCCTCTGGCAACCTAAGCTTAACAAAGAAATCATATAGTTATAATTGAAAATAGAAAGGAACTTGGGTTTCAAAAATCTCAAGAGTTCACTTATCATGATAACTTGTACTTGTAACATGAATATAACATTTACTCACCTTGCGGTTCCTTAGCTTAAAATGCTTACAGCCTTTGAACTTATAATAATCCTCAAGCTCTAACATGTATTATAATTCAATACTTAGAATTTGCTTAATATCATTCTATCCTATCTCATAATTACACTATACACATATGATATTCACATATACTTGAAGTTGCACTTAGAAGTGCACTCATCACTTGTACATAACATGTTGACTTTTAAGTCTTGCACACTTTGCCTTCTTAGGGTCACATGAATTCACATAATAACTCATACCAAGACTTTTCTAAAGCCAAACACAATAAATCATGATCTTAATATCAATTCAATTCCTCTTCTAACTTGTCACACTTAACACTTTTTATATACCTCAACTTAACAAGTAACCTTAAAAGTATCATGCTTATCTCTTTTGACCAAATTATACAATCAATCTCATAGCCTATTTAAGGTCATTAATCCACAATTAACACATCATAAGGCCTAATTCACATGTCACTTAATCATATACACATATTAATCAAACATGGTAGTTAGGGTTTAGAAACCCTAGTGTAAGTTGAACCTCTCTAGGCTTTGTTTAGAGTTACTCCTTCAACCAACATGCAATATCATTCATATACACATGTCAACTATCATTAAAATATACATTACAAAAATTATAGTCATTGGGATCAAATTTCCATGGTAGGCCAAATAGGTGTTTCCATGGAAAACCATGGATTTTCTTATTTTTCACACTTTCCAATCATTACAGTAATATGTAAACATGTGGTTTAAACCAATATTTTTCATCTAAACATAATAAAAACCATTTTAGAACACCAATATGCAGGAATTGGGACTCCTTTGTAGAGTATATGCATGAAAATTCTAATTTTAGGTAATTCCAATTTTAGGTTTTAGGGTGGAAAACATGGTTTTCACTTGCTTTTTGTACTTTTCGATTATTACAGTAATATGTAAAAACTTATTTTAAATCAATATTTTCTATCTAAACACAACAAAAATCTATTTAGAATTCATCATCATACAAATTGGCACCCCCTTATGCACATGTATGAAAATTTTAACTTTTAGGTTTTAGGGTTTACCTTTGGTAGATGTGCGAAGAAAGAGTTGTATCTATGGTTGAAAGTATATTTCTTCTTCCAATAAATCACCTAGGCCAAATTAACCATCAATAAAAATAGTAAATATACAGCCCTATATGGATTTCTCATGGTTAGTTTTATAAAAATTAAATAGTAAATTTAAAGAAGAGAAAAACTTACGAAAACGATCACAAAATCGCAAGGTTTGAAGGCACCATGTGAATTTTGGTTGAGTGAGAGTTTTTGAGAGAATTTTTCTATACAAATCTGATGAGAAACATAATGGAGGCTACCACAATGATGGGGAGGCCGAATTTTAGGTTTAGTTTAGGGTTTTGGTGCAAAATTACAAGTTTGCCGTTAATGAGCTAGGTTTGGAATGTTTTGGTGTGTTGAGCTTTTGGTGAGTTGGGCCTTTAATCTAAATTATGAGCTGATTATAACTAATTAAAATTAATTTTTTTTTTATTTTTTTCATTAAAATCCCCCCAAAATATTTAATTAAAATATTTTTAAAATGCTCATAAAAATTATTTTATACTTAAAAATCGCTTTCTGTATGAAAATTCACTTTGTATGCAATAAATCATTTTATACTTATGCACTTCACATAAATTACTTATTTCATTTTAATAATTCATATTATTTATATTAAAGCTAATCTAACATACCACATACTGATCAAATCACATAACACATGAATTTTCATATAATCACACACTTTGTCATAATAGCTCTAAATTCAAGTAAATTGTCATGAAACTCCTAGGGTGGGTGTCAGTTGTTACATTCTCCCCCCTTAAAAGAAATTCATCCTTGAATTTAGATACCTACTCATACATTCTTGAAAAGCTGAGAATACTTCTGCTGCATCTCTTCCTCAGTTTCCCAAGTACATTCATCCATTCCATGATTTTGCCATCAAACCTTGATCATGGGTATCTCCTTGTTCCTTAATCTTTTCACTTGTCGATCCACTATGGCTATTGGTAACTCCTCATAGGACAGTTGCTCATCTATTATGATGTCTAGAGGTGATAAAACATGGGATGGATCCGATACATATTTCCTCAACATTGAGATGTGAAGTACTGGGTGCACATGTGCCATAGTTGGGGGTAGGGCAAGTCTATAAGACACTTCCCCAACCTAATCTAAGATCTCAAAAGGATCAATAAAGCAAGGTGATAGCTTTCCTTTCTTACCGAATCTCATGACACCTTTCATTAGGGAAACCTTTAAGAAGACGTAATCTCCCACGGCAAAATGGATGTCCTTTCTTTTGGGATCTGCATAGCTCTTTTATCAACTAAAGGCTGTTTTCAGCCGATCTTGTATCAATGGTACTTTCTCAATAGTCTCCTTAAGTAATTCTGGCATCTCCATATACTTGTCTCCAGGCTCAACCCAACAAACTGGAGAATGACATTTCCTTTCATACAATGCTTCGTATGGTGTCATGCTGATGGACAAATGATAAATGTTATTATAAGCAAATTCGATCAGAGGTAGGTAATTATCCTAGCTGCCACCAAAATCTAGGACATATATTCTTAACATATCCTCAAGTGTCTAAATTGTCCTTTCAGATTGTCCATTTGTTTGAGGGTGAAACACAGTACTGAAGTCTAATTGCATTCCCAATGCTTCTTGCAATTGTTGCCAGAACCTTTAGATGAATTGAGTGCCTCAGTATGAGATGATAGAAACCAGTACTCTATGCAGTTTTACAATCTCACCTATGTATAATTGTGCATACTGGGCTACAGAGTACATGGTCTTAACTTCCAGGAAATAAGCAAACTTTGTTAGTTAGTCCACTATAACCCATACAGAGTCATATCATTTAGAGGTTCTAGGTAACTGAACTATAAAGTCCATCGTGATACTCTCTCACTTCCATTCAGGTAACTTAATCTCTTATAGTCCAAAGGGTCATTGATGCTCATACTTGACTTGTTGACAAGTTAGGCATGATGCCACAAACTTAGCCACATCCTTCTTAGTCTAGGCCACTAATAATTAGCTCTCACATCGTGATACATCTTGGTAGTTCTAAGATGAGCATAGTAAGGTGTTTGCTGTGCTTCCTTCAATATTTCTCCCTTAGTCCATTCATATCAGGTACATATACTCTCTTTCTACACTTTAAATCCCATTGACTACTTCGAATTTAGGGTTCTTTCCTTTATCAGTCTCATCCTTTAACTTAACCAAGTGTGGATCCTTATCTTGTGAAATCTTTATCTCCTCCACTAACTTTGACTTCACCTAGAAATTTGCCACTATAACTTGTGATTCTCTAATCTATAGTCTTAAGCCCTAACTAAACAATCCTCTTAACTCTTTTACAATCGGCCTCTTTCACACAGTCACATGGGCTAGACTTCCCATTGATTTTTGACTCAAAGCATCCTCTGCAATGTTTGCCTTGCTAGGATGGTAGAGAATCCGGTAGTCATAGTTCTTAAGCAGTTCAACCCATCTCCTCTACCTCAAGTTGAGGTCTCTTTGGCTTTAAATGTGTTGAAGACTCTTATAATCCATATAGATCTCGTACTTTGTTCCATACATATAATATCTCCAGATCTTTAGAGCGAACACTACTATGGCCAATTGCAAATCATGAGTAGGGTAATTCACTTCATGCTTTTTAATTTGTCATGATGTATAGGTGATGACTTTACCATTTTGCATCAGGATGCATCTAAGTCTTATTCTTGAGGTGTCACAGTAGACCGTGAATCCTTCCTCACCTTCTGATAAAGCTAGAACTAGAGCTAATATCAAGCACTTTTTGAGCCTTTAGAAACTCTCTTCATAGGACTCCTCCCAATTAAACTTAACTTATTTTTTGGTCAACTTGGTCAATGATGATGCTATCTGAGAGAAGTCATGTACAAATTTGCAATAGTAACCGACCATATCGAAGAAACTTCAAACTTCAAAAAATGTTATAGGTCATGGCTAATTGGCTACTGCTTCCACTTTCTTGGGATCAACTTGAATTCCTTCTTTACTTATTACATGCCTAAGAAAGTTGACAGACTCTAGCCAAAACTCACACTTAGTTAACTTTATGTAAAGCTGGAGATCACATAGCGTCTACAACACAATCCTCAAATGCTATTCAGGTTCCTTTTTACTCTTAGAGTAAATTAGAATGTCATTAATAAAAACAATCATGAACTTGTCAAGAAATGGCCTGAATACTCAGTTTATCAAGTCGATAAAAGCAGTCGGAGCATTCATCAAACCAAATAGTAGAACCATGAACTCATAGTGACTGTATCTTGTATGAAAAGCAGTCTTGCAGATGTCCTCTTCATGGATCTTTAGCTGATGATAACCAAACCTCAAGTCAATCTTAGAGAAGTAACAAGCTCCTTGCAATAGATCAAATAGATCATTTATCCTTAGTAAAGGATATTTGTTCTTCACAGTGACCTTATTTAGCTGTCGATAATCGATGCACATCTAGAATGAGCTATCTTTCTTTTTCATGAATAGCACTAGAGGGGCTATGGTGAGCTACTTAATCAAATGAAACCCTTGTTGAGTAGATCGTGTAGTTGTGTCTTTAATTCTTTCAACTCTGCTAGTGCCATATGATATAGCGGTATTGACATAGGCTGCGTGCCCTGTAGCAACTCAATTTTGAACTCAATCTCACGATCTGGTGGTATTCTAGGTAGATCTTTTGGAAAGATGTCCATGAACTCGTATACCACTAGTATGCTCTTGCCATGAACAATAGCTTCCTTGTCAGTATCAACAACATGAGCTAAGTATGCTTGGCACCCTTTCCTCTTCTCGCTCCCAAAGCTGATATCAAATTCAAAGGGTTCTCATTCCTATCTCTTTGATACACAAATTTCTCCCCATCCTTGGTTTGAAATTCTACTTGCTTCTCTCTACAATCAATATGAGCTCCATGCTTATATAGCTAATCCATTCCTAAGATTACATCAAATTATAGTACATCAAGTTCTAACAACTCCATTAGGAGTTTCTGCCCATTAACATCTACCCTGCAGTCCTTAAACACAAACTTCACTTCCATCACCTCTCTAAAAGGTGTCGACATTATTAGGGGTTCATTCATTAATTCCTTATTTCTACCTAGATTCTTAGCAAAATATGGAGACACAAATGAATTTATAGCACTAGAATCTATTAAGCATCTTGCACTAGAAGTTTGAATGGGAATTAGCCCTAATAGGTTGAGCAACTGTGCAGACCTTTTTCTTTTAAATCACACTAGATTAATATTCTTCCTTTGACTATATTTGATATTTACATAAGTGACAGAGAAATCCCTATCTTTCTTATTATTCTAGTCTATATGGTAGCATCTAAGTCATAAATTTCTTAATATAATTCACCTAATTCATACCGTATACTTATATATATATAATGTAACTAATTTATTTCATTCTCATACTGATTATTGCTAAACATCATTTCGCTTCTTATGGCATCACTCATAATTATCATTTAATAATTCTACATAATTCACATATTAAACCATTGTCAGATGTAAACATTTTATACAGCATAACATTATACATATCAATTATTAATCTAAGTTAGATCAAAACATAGTCAACTTCTCTTTCTAATCCACTTAACCCTACTATCAAATTACCATATTAACCATGCATTTAAATGAGCACCCATCATATAATATTACATCATAGGACACATATCACATAGCATATATCAGATATCATGGCATGTATAATGTATCCTAATCATGTAACACATAACTTATAGCATAATAAGCTCTCCTATCATTTTAAAAGTCAATCATCTCCTTGGCAATAGAAGATCAAACCCAAGCCAAATAGCTAAGTAGTCATATAATAACATTCATATCATATATGTAATACCCAAGGTTTTCATAGCTTATTAGAGTTATAATAATACCATATAGTATAAATTTGTATGATATAGTACCAATGATATAGTGATGGAATGAAAGAAACCCTTTTTGGTGCTAAGTGCATGATTGTATATCTTTATAAAGTGTGAATGTTCATGTATATTTTATTGAATTAATTTAAGGTAATATGTCGTAGTTTGAGTTTATTATGATATGGGAAGGTAAGATTTGAAATTCCAAGTGAAAGGGAAGGAAAAAAGTTACGGGAAATTTTTAAGTTTGGAAAACGTGTTCGGATAGGCTAGATAATAGGCCTTGAACTCAAGGCCCAAGCCCATGGGATGGCTAGCCCACCAAGGTCCAAACTTAGTGGGACTTAATTAAACTAAGGTTAGAATAAGTTAACTAAGGGTTAGGGTGAGGTTGAGTTAGGTTAGTCACCATTTTGGATGATAGCCATCTTTGTTGACTTTTGTCAACTTTGACACCTAAGCTAATCCACTTTCCCATCACTATGTCCATATGCATTTTGGTGATTATGAAACTCATCATTATGGTGCCAAGTCACCATACACCTAAGGGCAATCTTAACCATCTACCTTGATCAATCTTAACCATCCATCTTAGGTAAAAATGTGACCATTGATCTTATGAGATTAAATCACTACCATTGATTTCATTCACATATAAAGTGAAAATATGTAAATTCTTTTCATTTGTAACCTAGCATCAAAATCACATACCCACCAAAAACTAAAACCTGTCAACTTGTTCTTCAACATAGGACCAAATTTAAAGCATTTCAAGGTAAGATTTTATGTTTAAGTGTTTCTTTCCTTGTTCGTAACCTAAGAGTTATGAGTTGTTAGCAAGTATATACTTTTCTTTTGATTTCTATGGTTTGATTCTAATGGAGGGATTTAAGGGAGAACTTAGTTTGCATGTTAGATGAGGGATTATGAAAATAGGAGAAATTTAAGGTTTAATAAGTAAGAGATAACAAACAAAAAAAGAAAATATCAAGGGGAGTTGGGCAAACACGTGTGACCACACCACTGGGGTTCCAACCGTGTGATAAGGAAAATTTAGAAATTCATCCAGAAGCCTCCCACAGGTAAAGGCACAGTTGGGCTTTCACACGTAGGCAATTATGTTTTTGGCCATATTGAAATAGTTTGTCCTAGTGTTAATGACTTATTACTAGATTATTTCATTAACATTTTTATGAATTCCCTCATTCGTGATCCTATAATAAAATCATTGAGAATGCAATTAGATGTTGATGTTACATGTGTTTCCTTAATTGTGTTATGGGGTATATTTAAAGGATATTGAATTAGCTTATGACATGAGTAAGCAAGGAATAAATGAAATGTTTATATGAAATAGTTAGAGTTTGGTTAGAAAGTTAAAGGAATAGAAATTGATGTACATTGTTTCGATGTATTTGTAGAATTGAAAGGCAAAGGCATTGCTTGAGATACTGAGAAGCCTCAATATAATTTGCGTTAAGTTTATCAATATAGGAGCTAAGGAGTAAGAGGTGAGTACTTAACAACATCTTGCAACTTGAGCTTTAAATGTAAGCATAAATGTTACATCATTTCCAATTTGAAACGCATTGCAATTCTTTGGCAAGCATTATCTGCCTTATTGATTATTGAGCCAAAGTGAATCAAATATTCCTTTATGGCACTTGACCAAATGAACCTATAATGCTTTGATCTCATATTGTGATCAATGATGGGAACTTAATTGTATATTGATATGTTATTCCTTAAATCATTTCATGGATAGAAAAAGTAAAATGTTATAATGATACCATGATAAGCAGAATATCCCTCTGATGTGGAGTAATACATAAGACATTGTGCACAATGGTAATGGACCTGCAAATAGGGTAAAGAACATCCAAACCTTAGCTGGGAAGGGTTTAAGGTTCCCAGTATGTATGGCCTGATCAGTTGTACGTGTGACGAGGTATATAGTAGTGAGCAAGGCTTGTGCCACCACTCAATTGATTATGGGGGAAACATACCATTTCCAAGAAAGGAATTGTTCTGCTAAAGATATAAGATCTGCTATACATACATATATGGGGAAAATTGTTCCATAAGAATAATTTTTGACTCACTTTACTTTATTGTTATAAGGAACCACCTTTGAGTATAGACTATTGTTTAAACTTTATGATATTGTTTCATACTCACTGAGCTTTGTCTCACCCCATAGTTGTTGTTTATTTTTAGGACCAGCTGATAGATCAACAAGGTAAATTCCAAGTTCTAAGCCTTCACTTGAAAATTGCATTGCTTCTTTTGGTGTTATGTTGTATATGCTATATTGTATTTTGGAAGTTTCACTCTAGAGCTCCATGAATTGTTAAGGTCTGTAATAATGACATAGTTTAGAATATTCTTAGTATGTGTGTGGTTTGGTATTATTTTACTTTAGTCTAAGTACTTGAGCAATGTATGAATGAGTTGCAATTAAAATAATGGTAAATGTTTATCTTACAGATGATTGATATCGTAATCGATGATAAAGAATGGTCATTTTGGTTCCGATCTTGGGATAAGGGTAGCATGGTTTTCTTCGGCAATTAATAACTTATAAGAGGGTTCTACGGGTTTAGGTGATCTTAAGTCTCCCTATGCCCTAGGACAGTCATGGCTTAAAGATGGGTCATGACAAAGGTGGTATAGAGCAAAGATTTAGGTCTTTATACCTATTTTGAGTTATAAGTTAAACCATAGAGCATAGGATTCATTATTGTTAGTAAAGCACCTTGTCAGGTTAGATATGCATTAATGTTATACATTAGGTTATCATCTTTCTGTGATATTTGTGAGAATTTACATGTTGTTATCACATGATATTACTGAGTTGTGAAATGTTGTTTGTTACTGGTAATGTGTAGATGCCGAGGATTCGTAATCTTGATGAGGAGAGGGATGTATCTGATGCAGCCTCGGTTGCTTATCTTGACTCAGAGGAGAATAATCTGGAGGAGGATCCTGATCCTATTTGGGTAGCTAGAATGAAGGTTAAGAATGAAGAGATTTTAGGAGTGCTACAAATGTTACGAGATGAGGTACTTAATCTGAGAAGGATAGTGAGGGACTTGAAGACAAAACTAGCAAGGGTTAGTAATATGTATAGGAATCCGGAGGCAGACCCAATTCCACCTCTTAGGGATTTGATGCCGGGATTTCCCGAGCATCTATGTGCTGCATGCGGGAGAATTGACTACTCCAAGAAGAAGTGTCTTATGAGGAGACATTTGTTATCCTTATCTCTAATGTCTATAGGTCATAGGCAGGTGGGGTTGGGAGAGAGAGAGGCCTCCAATAAGGAGAGGGACTGTGAGGATTAGTGAGATAAATCATGGATGAGTATACCATAATCACATTTTGGGTGCGGTATGGTTTATATGTATAAAAAAAATAATATGGATGATCTAAAATTAGGATGACTAAAAGAATGCTATAATACGTAGTACTTGTACATAAGTGTGTAAGTTGCAAAATGAAGGAATAACGATGAGTATGTTTATATGGAAATGGGTATGTGTGATAATGATTTTGCTTTATGGATCATATGCAATGGCTAAATGGTATAAGCATGATTAATGAGATGGTATAAGGTAAATCGATAATTCTTGTATATATGAAAAAATTTCATAAGTTGAATATTTAAAATTATGATGTGTGAATGACATTGTGTATGTTTTTTTTGGCATAAATGTTGTCCTATGGGATTGCTCAACTAGAGGGATAGGGGTCCTAGGAAGCTAATAGCATTGTTCCAGATGTAGCATCTAATGCTGCTTTTATTTGAAATACCAATCGAGAATCTTCCTGATTAGGGCAGCACACTGCAAGTGGTGGAGAACGAGGACCATTAGGGGATATGGAAGCATTACGACAAGAATGTGAAGCAATGAGGCAAGAACTTTTGGAATTAAGGTGTCAATGACAGGAAGTTCCACCACCACGTATGGTGCCACCTGCACCACAAATGGATGACATGCCTGCCATCTTGCCATGAGTACCACGTAGGGTGAAGAGGCGAATGTTACCGAAAGAAGGAGTTATGGTGCATGATTTAAAAAAGTTCAAACTGCTAGAATTTTCGGGGGAAGAAGGGGAGGATCCCCATAAATTTTTAGAGGAAATGGACAAAATAGCCTAGAGGATGACATGCTCTGATGAGAAATTGATCGAGTTGATAGGAGTTCAACTTTAGAGTGATACATGGTGTTGGTTTCAAAGGAATATTGAAGAGCGATTGTATGGAGATGATCCACCTACTTGGGAAAAGTTCAAATAGGAGCTGATGAATGAATTTATGTTTGAAGGGAAGAGACAGAATCATGCACTTCAATTTGAACAATTAAAGCAGAGGCCTAGGATGACAGTATCAGAGGATGCCTGGGAGTTCAAAAGGTTGAGCAAGTATACCACTCATATCGTGCCAATGGAAGCAAGTAAAGTTGACCAATTCCGTCAAGGATTAGTAACTCCATTATATCATGTTTTGGTGGCCACTGAGTTTCCCACTATGGCTAAATTGACTGACAAGGCTAAGCTTATAGAGGTGAGGCACAAGGTAGAAAAAGCAGAATAGATGGAAAGGGATCAAAGACATAAGAATAAGAATAGGGGATCGGGTAATTAGCAGCGAGGTAGTTTTGGTCAAAATAGGGATCTGGAGCTAACTTTCCCTGTTTCTGCCCCTTTCTAGCCATGAGAAAGTCGACAAAACCAATTCTGGGCTAGTAATAGTCCGATAGCATCTACATCACATAATGCGAATAATTCAGCTATTCCCATATGTGTTTTATGTAGAAAGCCACATAAGGGAGGAAGGATATAGGAGAGCCTCAGGAGCATGTTTGAAATGTAGTTAGATGGGGCATTTCATTAAAGATTGTCCATAAACGGTCAATCAAAGAGCAATAATAGTAGTGTTACAACCTACAGTGCAAATGTATCGACCTAAGGACTATGGCCAAAGAGGAAAAGGAAGAGGATCAGGGCAATTCTCGAGTAATGTCAAAGCTATGAAGGGCAGGGGTCGAGGAAGAGTGTACGCCCTCAATCAACAAAAAGTAGGAGCTTCGAATAATGTTGTTACAAGTACAATTTCTATTCAATCTATAAGGAAGTTATGCATGAATCTTTGATTATAAGCACACCACTAAGAAATGACATGATAGTAGACCAATTGTACACAAGCTGTATTATTGAAATTAAAGGTAGAAAACTTCTCATCGACTTGATTGAACTGGAAATATTAGGATTTGATATCATTTTAGGTATGGATTGGTTATCCCGGCATAATGCCAATTTAGACTATCGGGAAAAAAGAATTGATTTTAAAGGAGAATATGGGCAAGAATTTAGGTTTCAGAGGAATCAAAGTAATTTTTCTATGAATCTTATTTCGGCCATAGGGGCAAAAAGGATACTAAGGAAGGGATGCCAAGCATTTTTGGCACAAGTAGTAGATGTTAGTAAGGAGGGTAACGATCTTAAGAAGATACTTGTTGTAGAGGATTTTTCTAATGTTTTCCCTGAGGATTTGCTGGGAATGCCACCGGATAAGGAAATTGAGTTTTCTATTGAGCTTTTACCTGGAACTCAATCATTATTGATACCACTATACCAGATGGCACCTTTAAAATTAAGGGAATTAAAGGTCCAACTGTAAGATTTTCTTAACAAGGATTTTATTGGACTGAGTAGTTCCCCGTGGGGTGCTTCAATTTTGTTTGTTGAAAAGAAAGATGGATCTCTTAGATTATGTATTGATTATAGACAGTTGACTAAGGTGACTATGAAGAATAGATACCCTCTGCCAAGGATGATGATTTATTTGATCAGCTACAAGGAGCCAGTTACTTTTCAAAGATTGATTTACGATCAGGATATCATCAGCTAAAGATTCAAGGTGAAGACTTTGTAAAATCACATTCAGAACGAGATATGGTCATTATGAGTTACCGTGTTACCATTTGGATTGACCGATGCACCAATGGCTTTCATGGATCTGATGAATCAGGTATTCAAACCTTTCTTTGATAGGTTTGTGATTGTGTTTATTGATGATATCTTAATTTACTTGAAGAACAAGGAAGACCACGAAGAACATTTGAGAATCGTGTTACAGACTCTAAGGGAACATAAGCTTTATACAAAGTTGTCAAAATGTGACTTTTG
This sequence comes from Reutealis trisperma, assembly GCA_947687605.1. Lineage (NCBI taxonomy): Eukaryota > Viridiplantae > Streptophyta > Magnoliopsida > Malpighiales > Euphorbiaceae > Reutealis > Reutealis trisperma. Next base: position 131,363 of record CANTUT010000171.1, on the reverse strand, counting down.
GTTGGGGCAAGTTTGTTTCCTTGGACATGTGGTGAGTAAGGAAGGAATCAAAGTAGATCCCAGTAAGGTGTAAGTGGTAATGAATTGGCCTCAACCCACAATGGTTACGAAGGTGAGGAGTTTCTTAGGATTAGCAGGTTATTACTACCAATTCATGAAAGACTTTTATAAGATAGCTACACCATTAATGAAGCTTACTAGGAAACAAGTTAGTTATAAGTGGGATGAAGCTTGTGAGGATAGTTTCCAAAAGCTTAAAGATTTTTTGATTTTAGCTCCAATATTAGCTTTACCTGATGGAAATGAAGGTTTTGCTATATATTGTGATGCCTCAAGAGTTGGTTTAGGGTGTGTACTAATGCAGAATGGGAAGGTTATTGCCTATGCATCTAGGCAATTGAAGAGACATGAAGTGAATTATCCCTCTCACAATCTGAAAATGGCAACGGTTGTCTTTGCTTTAAAAATATGGAGACACTATTTGTATGGGGAGAAGTGTGAGATCTATACTAATCATAAGAGCCTTTAGTATATTTTAAAGCAAACGGATTTAAATTTGAGACAGCGGCGATGGGTAAAGTTACTCAAAGACTATGATTGTCAGATCTTCTACCATCCTAGTAAAGCTAATGTTGTTGCAGATGCTCTTAGTAGAAAATATATGGGTAGTCTTTCTCACATAGCGGGACAAAAAAGGCCTGTGGTGAGGGAATTAAAGCAGATATTTGATGAAGGCTTATGATTGGAGGTAAGTGATTCACAAATATTGTTAGCTTACTTCCATGTGAAGCCAAAGCTTATTGATGAAATCAAGACTTTTCAAGGTCGAGATCATAGCTTGGTGAAGATTAAGGAAGACTCAAAAAAGGGACAAGCTCCAGAGTTCAAGGTGGAAGAAGACATTTTGAAATGTGGCGATTGGCTTTATGTGCCAAATGTAGAAGGGCTAAGAGACAGGATTCTAAAGGAAGCACACCAGACTCCTTATAGTGTTCATCCAGGTGCCACTAAAATGTACCATGATGTTAAAGGTTTGTATTGGACTGAAGAAGGATGTGGAGAATTTTGTTGCTTCTTGTCTTACCTATCAATAGGTAAAATTTGAACATCAACGACCTTCTAGATTACTTCAGGAGATAAAATTGCCAAAGTGGAAGTGGGAACATGTTACTATGGATTTTATAGTGGGACTACCCAGAACGATGAAAGGTTATGACTTTATTTGGGTCATAGTGGACTGATTGACAAAATCGGCACACTTCATTAAAGTGAAGACCACATATACAATGATTGATTATGTTCATATTTATGTTGATGACATTGTAAGATTGCATAGAGTTCCACTTTCAATTATTTCAGACCGAGGTACCTAGTTTACTTTGAGATTTTGGTTGAGATTAAAAGAAGCATTAGGAGCACAACTTGACTTCAGCACTGCTTACCATCCGCAGACAGATGGATAGTCTGAAAGAATAATTTAGACACTGGATGATATGCTTCGTATGTGTGTTATAGACTTTGAAGTTGGCTAGGATATGCACCTTCTGCTTATTGAATTTACATACAACAATAGTTATAATTTTTCTATAGGAATGGCACATTACGAAGCATTATATGGTAGAAAGTGTCGATCTCCAATCTGTTGGATGAAGGTTGGCGATAAATATCTTGAAGCCCCTAACATGGTAAGAGAAGCCATAAAAAAGGTGAAGGTTATCTAGGAGAGACTAAAAACTACTTTTAGTCGTCACAAGAGTTATGTTGATCTTCGGAGGAAGGATATTCAGTTTACAGTGGGGGACCATGTATTCTTGAAGATTTCACCAATGAAGGGAGTGATAAGATTTGGCAAGAAGGGAAAGTTATCTCCTCAATTTGTCAGACTTTTTGAGATTCTCGATAGGGTTGGAAAATTTTGATATAAGATAGCACTACCACCTGCGCTGGGACATGTACATCCATTTTTCATGTGTCAATGTTAAGAAAGTATGTATCTGATCCGTTGCACATACTGCAAACCCAGCATATTGAAATTGATAAAGACCTTTCTTGTGAAGAGGTTCCAATTGCCATTTTGGATCGCCAAGTAAAGAAGCTGAGAAACAAAGAAGTACCAACAATGAAAGTGCAATGGCATAACCACAATGTGGAGGAATGCACGTGGGAAAGCAAGAATGATATGCTACAGTGGTACCCGCATTTGTTTCAGTAAGTTTTTAAAATTCATGGATGAATTCTTTTTAAGGGGGGTAGAATGTAATACCCAAGGTTTCCATAGCTCATTAAAGTTATAATAATACCATATAGTATAAATTTTTATGAGTATAGTACCAATGATATAGTGATGGGATGAAAGAAACCCTTTTTAGTGCTAAGTGCATGATTGTATATCTTTATGAAGTGTGAATGTTCATGTATATTTTATTGAATTAATTTAAGGTAATATGTCTTAGTTTGAGTTTATTATGATATGGGAAGGTAAGATTTGAAATGCCAAGTGAAAGGGAGGGGAAAAAGTTATGGGAAATTTATAAGTTTGGAAAACATGTTCGGACGAGCTTGTTAATGGGCCTTGGACTCAAGGCCCAAGCCCATAGGATGGCTGGCCCACCAAGGTCCAAACTTGGTAGGACTTAACTAAAGTAAGGTTAGAATAAGTTAACTAAGGGTTAGGGTGAGGTTGAGTTAGATTAGTCACCATTTTGGATGATAGCCATCTTTGTTGACTTTTGTCAACTTTGACACCTAAGTTAATCCACTTTCCCATCACCATGTCCATATGCATTTTGGTGATTATGAAACTCATCATTATGGTGCCAAGTCACCATACACCTAAGGGCAATCTTAACCGTCCACCTTGATCAATCTTAACCATCCATCTTGGGCAAAAATGTGACCATTGATCTTGTGAGATTAAATCACCACCATTGATTTCATTTACATATAAAGTGAAAATATGTAAGTTTTTTTCATTTGTAACCTAGCATCAAAATCACATCCTTAGCAAAAGCTAAAACCTCTCAACTTGTTCTTTAACATAATACCAAATTTAAACCATTCCAAGGTAAGATTTTATGTTTAAGTGTTTCTTTCCTTGTTCCTAACCTAAGAGTGATGAGTTGTTAGCAAGTATATAATTTTCTTTTGATTTCTATGGTTTGATTTTGATGGAGAGATTTAAGGGAGGACTTAGTTTGCATGTTAGATGAGGGATTATGAAAATAGGAGAAATTTGGGATTTAATAAGTAAGAGATAATAAAGAAAAGATGAGAAGATCAAGGGGAGTTGGGTAGACACAGGTGACCACACCACTAGGGTTCCAACCGTGTGGTAAGGAAAAATTTGAAATTCATCTAGAAGCCTCCCACGGGTAGAGGTACTGCTGAGGTTTCACCTGTGGGTAGTTATGTTTTTGGCCATATTGAAATAGTTTGTCCTAGTGTTAATGACTTATTACTAGATTATTTCATTAACATTTTTATGAATTCCCTCATTCATGATCCTATAATAAGATCATTGAGATTGCAATTAGATGTTGATGTTACATATGTTTCCTTAATTGTGTTATAGGGGATATTTAAAGGATATTGAATGAGCTTATGACATGAGTAAGCAAGGAATAAATGATATGTTTATATGAAATAGTTAGAGTTTGGTTAGAAAGTTAAAGGAATAGAAATTGATGTACATTGTTTGGATGTATTTGTAGAATCGAAAGGCAAAGGAATTGCTCGGGATACCGAGGAGCCTCTCTATAATTTGCATTAAGTTTATTGATATAGGAGCAAAGGAGTAAGAGGTGAGTACTTAATAATATCTTGCAACATGAGCTTTAAATATAAGCATAAATGTTTCCAATTTGAAATGCATTGCAATTCTTTGGCAAGCATTATCTGCCTTATTGTGAATCAAATATTCCTTTATGTCACTTGACCAAATGAACCTATAATGCTTTGATCTCATATTGTGATCAATGATGGGAACCTAATTGTATATTGATATGTTATTCCTTGAATCATTTCATGGATAGAAAAAGTAAAATGTTATAATGATACCATGATAAGCAGAATACCCCTCTGATGTGGGCCAATACATCATACATTGTGCACAATGGTAATGGACCCGCAGATAGGGTGAAGAATATTTGAACCTTAGTTGGGAAGGGTTTAAGGTCCCCAATATGCATGGCCTAATCAGTTGTACGTGTGACGAGGTATATGGGACTGAGCAAGGCGTGTGCCGCCATTCAATTGATTATAGGGGAAACATACCATTTCCAAGAAAGGAATTATTCTGCTAATGATATAAAATCTGCTATACATACATATATAGGGAAAATTGTTCCATAAGAATAATTTTTGACTCACTTTACTTTATTGTTAAAAGGAACCACCTTTGAGTATACACTATTGTTTAATCTTTATGATATTGTTCCATACTCACTGAGCTTTGTCTCACCCTATAGTTGTTGTTTATTTTCAAAACCAGCTGATAAATCAGCAAGGTAAATTCCAAGTTTTGCATCTTCACTTGGCAATTGCGTTGCTTCTTTTGGTGTTATGTTGTATATACTATATTGCATTTTGGATGTTTCACTTTAGAGCTCTATGAATTGTTAAGGTTTGTGATAATGATATAGTTTAGAATATTCTTTGTATGTGTGTGGTTTGGTATTATTTTACTTTAGTCTAAGTACTTGAGCAATATATGAATGAGTTGCAATTAAAATAATGGTAAATGCTTATCTTATAGATGATTGATATGGTAATCGATGATACAGAATGGTTGTTTTGGTTTCAATCTTGGGATAAGGGTAGCATGGTTTTCTTCAACAATTAATAACTTATAAAAGGGTTCTACAGGTTTAGGTGACCTTAAGTCGCCTTATGCCCTAGGATAGTCATGGCTCAAAGATGGGTCCTGACAATATAAGTCTTATGCCACTAGGATAATAGTTACCAACTACTAGTGGGAGTTCAGTTGTGTCTCTTATTCTTGACTCCTTGCCCTTGAGGTTGAGATGGTCTAGGTGGTGGAGGTGCTAAGGTCACATTTCTCGAATTTCCCTTTTATGGGTACTCTTTGCAAAAGTGGCCCATTTGACCACATCTCAAACATACACCAGAGACTTTTCAGCAAACTCCAGGATGCTTCTTGCCATACTGGCTACAAGTGGAGAACTATTTAAATTGGCCATTTTAGTATTTAGGTGTTGAAGTCATTGGCGAAAATTCCTTTTCTAGACCTCCTCCTACTCCTCTATGATAGCCTTTGTTACCCTTGCTCTTATGCTTACTCTTATGTTCACATTCAGCATGCTTAGCTCTCTCAACCTTATACCTCTTCTCCATGCCCTCTCTCAAAGCATACACTAGGGACCTTAAATGTCGATTTTCATTCATCAGGTCCAAGCAGTCTCTTTCGAACCTCTGCATCTTACTCTGAATCCAGTTATAACCCAGACACTCCACAGGGTCCTCTTCATCAAGAGTCTTCTCTCTCTTGAGGTGGATCATAGGCACGACCTTCTTGAACATCTCTCGCCAAGTCCTCTTACATGCCATGCGAGGTGCTATGGGTCGAGGTCCTCTAGTAAGGGTGCTCTTCTTGGTCATCTGATAAAAGAATCAAAAGGCATGCAAACAATAATAAGGAGTACTATAGCTAATCATGATTTCGCGAAACTATACTAACAATAGACTGCAAGTGATATGATAAGAAAATTCTTATGCTCCAGAATTATACTTAATCAACCCAATAACTAGAAAAGTCTAAACTAGACTTAAAAACCAAGCTCTAATACCAACTTTGTCACATCCCGATTTTGGAGATATGACAATCCTAGAACATGGGGAGACATAAGTTCACCCACGCCTATAAAACCCACTCATGCACATATAAACACTACCTAGGATCATACTAAAACCTTATTCATTAACTTAAATATCCAATAATAAAGAGACTTTGACTAACAGAAGAATAGTTTAAAATACTTTGAATACAATCCATAAGAAAATAACATTTGAGACTCTAAATAAATTATCAAATGAATAATATTCCAAAATAAAACTCATGGAGCATCTAAGAGGGACTCTTCATTTCATAATACGATAGTAGACTAGGACAAGGAAATCCCCCAAGCAGAGAAGATTTACTTAAGCTAAGACCTTGCCTCCTCATAATGCTCACCTGAAACCATACAAGAAAAAATGGGTAAGATAGATGATTTCATTGAGTAAACAATGCAACTTGAACAATAACACATATCCCTTTTATAAAGGTTCATAATTCATAAATTCATGGTTTGCGATTTAGCAAGGTTCACAGAAATCAACTTGTAACTTATAACTTGTAGAGTGACGGCTATTGCCTTATTCACTTAATACTTGTAAAAGGGAGAGATGGCATCATACCAAATTCCAACTCCCAACTTGTAAAGAAGCGTGAAGCTGATCAGGCCCCACAGCTAGAACTGCCCCTTCTAGCTAAGGTGGATACACTAACCCTATCAATTGGGTTAAGACCATGTGCATAGGTACCAATGATTTCCTGCATCGACACGAGGATTTCTGTATAAAGAGTTCATAGGTACCATGGCTAGAGCTAATGGCAATCACTTATAATAATATCATTAAAGAATATAATCATATGTAACATAATAGCATTAGAAGTTTAGCTTATTGAGCAAAAAGATAAATAATAGTGTGGCTCTAAAGAGAAAGGTAAGGCAACAATCACAAAGGTACTTTCTTATCATTGAATAAACAATAATAGTTTTGGACCAATTGTCCTTTGACAACCCAAGCTTAACAAAGAAATCATATAGTTATAATTGAAAATAGAAAGGAACTTGGGTTTCAAAAATCTTAAGGGTTCACATATCATGATAACTTGTACTTGTAACATGAACATAATGTTTACTCACCTTATGATTCCTTAGCTCCTAGTGCTTGCAGCCTTTGAACTTCTAATAATCCTCAAACTCTAAAATGTATTACAATTCAATACTTATCATTTGCTTAATATCATGCTATTTTATCTCATAACTACCCTATGCAAATATGCCATTCATATATACTTGAAGTTGCACTTAGAAGAACACTCATTACTTGCACATAACATTAACTTTTAAGTCTTACACATTTTGCCTTCTTAGGCTCATATGAATTCATATAATAACTCATACCAAGAATTTTCTAAATCCAAATGTAATAAATCATGATCTTAATATCAATTCAATTCCACTTCCAACTTGTCACACTTAACACATTTCGTATACCTCAACTTAACAAGTAACCTTAAAAGTATCATGCTTATCTCTTTTGACCAAATTATACAATCAATCTCATATTCTATTTCAGGTTATTAATCCATAATTAACATATCATAAGGCCTAATTCACATGCCACTTAATCATATATACATATTAATCAAACATTGTAGTTAGGATTTGGAAACCCTAGTGTAGGCCAACCTCTCCTGGCTTTGTCTAGAGTTACTCCTTCAACCAACATGCAATTAAATCATGTATCATTCATATACGCATGTCAACTATCATTAAAATATACATTACAAAAATTATAGTCATTGGGATCAAATTCCCAAGATAGGTTGAATAGGTGTTTCCATGGGGAACTATAGATTTTCTTGTTTTTTACACTTTCCGATCATTACAGTAATATGTAAACGTATGGTTTAAACCATTATTTTTCATTTAAATATAACAAAAACCATTTTAGAACACCAATATATAGGAATTGGCACTCCCTTGTAGAGTATGTGCATGAAAATTTCAATTTTAGGTTTTAGGGTGGAACACATGGTTTTCTCTTGCTTTTCGTATTATTTGATTATTATAGTAATACATAAAAACATGTTTTAAATCAATATTTTTCATCTAAACACAATAAAAATTAGTTTAGAATTCATCATCATACAAATCAACACCCCCCCCCCCCCCTCCTTTATGCACATGCATGAAAATTCTAACTTTTAGGTTTTAGGGTTAACCTTTAGTGGATGTGTGAAGAAAGAATTGTGTTTACGGTTAAAAGTCAATTTCTTCATCCAATAAATCTCCTAGGCCAAAATAAACATCAATAAAAATAGTAAATATATGGTCCTATATGGATTTCTCATGGTTAGTTTTATAAAAATCAAATGGTAGATTAAAAGAAGAGAAAAACTTACGAAAACGATCACAAAATCGCAAGGTTTGAAAACACCTTGTGAATTTCAGTTGAGAGAGAGTTTTTGAGAGAATTTTTCTTTAAAAATATGATGAAAAATAGAATGGAGGCTGCCACAATGATGGGGAGGCTGAATTTTAGGTTTAGTTTAAGGCTTTGATGCAAAATTACAAATTTGCCATTAATGAGCTAAGTTTGGAGTGTTTTAGTGTGTTGGACTTTTGCTGAGTTGGGCCTTTAATCTAAATTATGGGATAATTATAACTACTTAAAATTAAAATATTTTTTATTATTTTCATTAAAATATTTAATTAAAATATTTTTAAAATGCTCATAAAAATTATTTTATGCTTAAAAATTACTTTGTGTATGAAAATTCACATTGTATGCAATAAATCAATTTATGCTTTTGCACTTCACATAAATCACTTATTTCACATTAATAATTCATATTATGCATATTAGAACTAATCTAACATGCCATATACTCATCAATTACATAACACATGAATTTTCATTTAAGCATACACTTTGTCATAATAGCTCTAAATTCAAGTAAATTGTCACGAAACTCCTTGGGTAAATGGGGATTGTTACAGCCAGAAATTTTAAATACTGTGACTACAAAAAGCGTGTAGGGGCTGTGATTTCAAGAAAAACATGAATTTTTAAAAAGATTTTGAAGGAAATTATATGCAATGCAATTGGTATTATAACTCAAGATTAAAATAGATGCAATTATATATTTTATGTATTAAGATACCATCCAATTATTAAAAATTCAAACAATTATATCAGAGATACCAAAGATATCAAAAATCAACTATAAAGCAACCTACATGCAACCAAAGTGGAACCAAATTGCATAAAGTCAAATAAGTAAATTGAGTTGAATTAAGAGTCAGCTCAATTCAAGATTAAATAAGAGAAGAAAATGTTAAGTAAAAATGTCACAAAAAATATAACATTCCTAAAATTTTGATGCAAATGAAATATAATTTTTGAGAATATATGGTAATGAACTCCCATCAAGCATGCCAATTTCCCTATTTATGAAATTTAATCTTTCTTCATTTAAGGGTTTTATAAAAATATCAGCAAGTTGGTTTGTTATATCAATAAATTCTAATACAACATCACCATTTTGCATGTGATCTCTCAAAAAATGATGCCTAATGTCCATATGCTTACTTATAGAATGTTGGATAGGGTTTTTGGAAATATTTATAGCACTTATGTTGCCACATTTAATATGAATATGATCAACCACTTGGCCATTATTCTTGAGTTGTTTTATCCAAAGTACTTGAGTGCAACAACAACCCATAGTCATCTTGCTAAACCATGAAACTAAACATTCACCAAGAAAATGACAAGTTCTAGAAGTGCTTTTTCTATTAAGCAAACTACTGGCATAATCCGCATCCAAAAAGCCAATTATGTTAAAAGATGTGTTTCTAGGATAGCATAAGCCTAAATGCAATGTACCATGTAAATACTTTAAAATTCTTTTAACAGCATGTAAATGAGATTCTTTTGGACAAGATTGAAAATGATCACATAAACAACCACTATACATTATGTGGGGTCTAGTTGCCATAAGATAGAGAAGAGAGCCAATCATACCTTTATACTTCTTCTCATCTAGAGTCTTACCCTTTTCATCCTTGTCAAGCTTAGTTGATGTGCTTATTAGGGTCTTGCTACTTTTGCAACTTCCTATTCCAAACTTCTTGAGAAGCTCCTTTATGTACTTGGATTGGTTGATGAAAATCTCATCCTTGCATTATTTGATTTGTGGTCCTAGGAAGAATTTGAGCTGACCCATCATGCTCATCTCAAATTCCCTAGTCATACATTTAGCAAACTCTTCACAAAGATGTTCATCAGTAGCACTAAATACAATATTATCAACATATTTGAACAATTAAAGTGTCATTTTTATGCCTTTTTACAAAAAGCGTTATGTCAATCTTGCCCTTAGTAAAATTATTTTTCAAAATAAATGAACTAAGCCTTTCCTACCAAGCTCTAGGAGTTTGTTTCAAACCATATAAGGCCATAGTTAATTTAAAAACATGATTAGGAAGTTCATGATGTTCAAAACCAAAGAGTTGCTCAACATAAACTTCCTCCTCAATAAATCCATTTAAAAATGCACTTTTGATATCCATTTGACAAAGTTTGAAATCCGTATGACATGCATATGTAAGTAAAATTCTAATAGCCTCTAATCTTGCTACCAGAGCATATGTTTCATCATAGTCAATGCCTTCCTCTTGGTTGTACCCTTTGGCAACCAATCTAAACTTATTCCTAGTGATGGAACTATGCTCATCTAACTTACTTTTATAAACCCATTTACATCCAACAATGGGATGATCTTCAGGTCTAGGAACAAGTTCCCAAACTTTGTTTCTCTCAAATTGGTTGAGTTCTTCTTGCATAAAAATCACCCAAGTCTTATCATTAAGAGCCTCATCAATGGTCCTTAGCTCAATTTGAGAAACAAAAGCAAAATTATTATCTAAAGCTTTAAAATGAGATCTAGTACTTATACCTTTAGATGGATCACCAATGATTTGCTCATTGGGGTGATTCTTAAGGTATCTCCACTCCTTAGGAAGTTCTTGAGCATCTTCCTCTTATGGACTTGATAAAGCCTCATGATCTTATTGGTTTTCTAATTGGTCTACAACTTCTTTTGGGATCTCATCTTGATCCATTCCAAGCTTCTCAAATTCACCTACAAGATCATCAAGAACACTACCTTTCTGATGATCAAGCTTACTAGATTCATCAAATAAAACACTCATAGACTCTTCAACTACCATAGCCTATTTGTTAAAGACTCGATAAGCTTTACTAGTGGTGGAATAGCCTAAGAAAATGCCTTCATCAGTTTTAGAAAAAAAAAATTTTGAGAGTATTATTGGTATTTAATATATAGCACTTGCAACCAAAAATTCTTTGATATGAAATTTTGGGCTTCTTCTATTCCGTAACTCATAAGAGGTTTTATTCAAAATGGGTCTTTTGAAAACTCTATTTGAAATGTAGCATGAAGTATTAACGGCTTCTGCCCAAAAATAAGTTGTTAAACTATACTCATTAAGTATAGTTCTAGCCATTTCAATTAAAGTTCTATTTTTCCTTTCTGCAATACCATTTTGTTGTGGTGTTCTAGGAGAGGAGAAATTATATGAAATTCTACGTTCAATGCAAAATTTTCCAAAAAGTTCATTTTCAAATTCCTTTCCATGCTTACTTCTAATTTTTGAAATGAAGTAACCTTTCTTATTTTGAACTCTTTTTGCAAAACTTTTAAATACATCAAAAGCATCACTCTTATGAGTCAAGAAACTAACCTAAGTAAATATAGAGTAGTCATCAATAAACACATAGGCATACAACTTTTCACTCAAACTAGTAATTCTACTAGGTCCAAACAAATCTGTATGAATAAGTTGAAGGGGTTTAGAAGTACTGACAACATTTTTTGATTTGAAGGATGATTTGTGTTGCTTTCCTATTTGACAAGGTCCACATGACTTGTCCTTTGGGAACTTGATCTTTGGAAGTCCTTCAACAAGCTCATCCTTGCAAAGGCTATGTACAAGCTCCATGCTTGAATGTCTAAGTCTTCTATGCCAAAGCTAAGATTCATTGCTAATGAATATGAAACACTTGACATTTTGGTTAGCCAAATCATCTAAGTTAATCATGTAGGTACTGCCTTCCTTTTCACCCTTAAACACTATATTGTCATTAGTTAAAGTGGTGACAATGCATGCTTTAGAGTCAAATGTGACTTTATTACTCTTATCATATAATTGACTGACACTAAGCAAGTTAAATTTTAAACCATCAACCAAAAGAATATCTTCAATAAGAGAATGATTGTCCTTACCAATGCTACTAATGCCAACTATCTTACCTTTGGCATTGTTACCAAATGTGATGTTTTCACCTCTCTTTTCTTTCAAATTTGTGAAGAGACTTTCATTTCTGGTCATGTATCTTAAACATCCACTATCTACATGCCATTTGTTCTCCTTAATAGTGGATTTGAGACATACCTACAAGAAATAATGAATCATCTTTTCTTAGGTACTCAAATATATTTGGGTCCTTGAAGGTTAGCCTTAGAAGGGTCCTCAAGCTTGAGTTGAGTCTTCCTTATAGAACAAAATACATTAATATGACCATCTTTCATACAATAATGGCACTTGAGCTTTGTCTTAAAAGTCTTCTTAGGCTTAGCCATTTTGTTATGAAATTTTGGTCTCTTTATAACATTTTGACAAAATGTATATAAGAGCAAGTGTTGTGTTGTGATTGTGGATGCTTTTGAGCATGCTTTTTTGATACATAAATGTATGGTTTGCTCTTTGAGATTTAGTTTTAAAGCCTTGTGATACCTTTTGAGTCCTTTTGGGACTTGGAGGTTTAGTGTGTGTTTTTACTCCCTTGTTAATTACCTCAATGTTAGAGGTTTGAGGAGTTATGGCCTATATGAAGATAGTGGGAGAGGATGTGGATGAAGAAGAGCTATCAAAGCCAATACCATGTCTCATAAGGGGTGGTGTCACATCCCAAATTTTAGAGACATGATGGTCCTAGAACATAGGGAGACATAAGGTCACCCATGCCGGTAGAACCCACTCATGCATATAATAACATTGCCTATGATCTTACCAAAACCTCATGCATTAACTTAAATATCCAATAATAAGGAAAACTTTAATTAGCTAAAGCATAATTTAAAGAAAATACTTTTAGATATAATCCATTTGAAAAGAATATTTAAGACTCTAAGTAAATTATCAAATAAATAATATTCCAAAAATAAAACTCCCGAAGCATCTAAAAAAGACTCTTCATATGACGGCATGCTAATAAACTTTGGACGAGGAAATCCCCCAAGCAGAGTAGATTGCTTCAGCCATCACCTTGTCTCCTCATAATGCTCACTTGGAACCACACAAAGAAAATGGGTGAGATAGATGATCTCAATGTGTAAACAATATAGCTTATACAATAACACATATTCCTTAGAACGGGCTCATAGCTTAAAACTCATAGATCATGATTTGTAATTCATGACTCATGGCTCATGATTCATAGTCTGCAATTCAATAAGGTTTACAAAAATCACACTTATTACTTGTGAGTGAAGACCCTACTCAATTCACTCACATAACTAAGGAGAGGTGGCCTTAAGCAAAATTCCAACTCTTATCATATAGAAAAGAATGAAACTGATCAGGCTCTATGGCTAGAACTGTCCCTTCTAGTTGAGGTGGATACTATGTCCCTATCCATCAGGTTAAGACCATGTGCACAGGTTCCGATGATTACCCACATCGACACGAGGATTTTTGCATAAAAGTTTCATGGGTACCATAGCTAGAGCTAATGGTAATCACTTATAACAATAACACTTAAGAAAGCAATAACATCTAGCATAATAGTAATAGCAGTTTAACTTATTGAACAAAAGATAAATAATAGTGTGGTTCCAGAAAGAATATTAGGTAAGGCAATAATCACAAAGGTTCTTTCTTATAATAAAATAATCAAAATACTTTCAGACCAATTGTCCTTTGGCAACCCAAGTTTAACAAAGAAATCATATAGTTATAATAGAGAATAGAAAGGAACTTGGGTTTAAAGAATCTTAAAGGTTTACATAAAATGGTAGCATGTACTTGTAATATGAACATTATATTTACTCACCTTGTGCTTCCTTTGCTCCTAGTACTTGTAGCCCTTGAACTTTTAATAATCTTTAAGCTCTATCATACATTACAATTCAATACTTAGCATTTGCTTAATATCATGCTATCCTATCCTATAACTACCCAATGCACATATAACATTCATATAAACTTAGAGTTGCATTTAGAAGTGCACTCATCACTTGCACGTAACATATTCACTTTTAAAGTCTTGCACACTTAGCCTTTATAGGCTTACATGAAATCATATTATAACTCATACTATGACTTTTCTAAAGTCAACCACAATATATCATGATCTTAATATCAATTCCATTTAACAATCAACTCAGTACACTTAACACTTTTCATATATATCAACTTAACAAGTAACCTTTTAAGTATCATGCTCATCCCTTCTAACCAAGTCAACAATCAATCTCATAGTCCATTTAAAATCATTAATTCATTATTAACTCATCATAAAACCTATTTTCCATATCACTCAATCATATTCACATATTAACCATACATAGTAATAGGGTTAGGAAACCCTAGGTATACCTAATTGTCTCTAGACTTACTAGAGTTAATCGTTCAACTAACATGAAATTAAATCATTTATCACTCATGTACATATGTCAATAATTATTGAAATATGCCATACAAAAATTATAGACATTGGGATTAAAATCCCAATGTAGGCCAAATACCAATACTCATGGAAAACATTAACTTTTCTCACTTTTTACACTTTCCGTTCATTATAGTAATATGTAAACACATGATTTAAATCAATATTTTTCATGTAAACATGTCAAAAATCATTTTTAGAATGCTCAATGTACAAATTGGCACCCATATAGATACATATGCATGAAAATTTCCCAGTTTTAGGGTGAAAACCATGAATTTCTATTCTTTTTCGATAATTACGGTAATATCCAAAAATATGATTTAAATCAATATTTTTCATCTAAACACAACAAAAATCAATTTGGAACACAATAATATATAAATTGTTAGCACTCCCTTGTGTTTATGCATGGAATTTCAAATTTTGAGTTTTAGGATTCACCTTTGGAAGATTCGCATAGAGAGAGTTGTGTTTTCGGTGGAAAAATCAATTTCTCTTTCAAAAGTTCACCTAGGCTGAATTTAATCAGTAGGAAATCAGTAAATATATAGCCCAAAATAGTTTTCCCATAGTTAGTTTCAAAAAATTCAAATAATAAATTGAAAGAAGAGAAAAACTTACGAAAATAGTCACGAAATCGCAAGGTTTGAAAGCACATTGTGAATTTCAGTTAAGAGAATATTTTTGAGAGAATTTTCTGCCAAAATTATGAAGAACAACAGAATGGTGGCTGTCTAACAAGGGCTGGCTGAATTTTAGCTTAAACATTTAGGGTTTTGGCCAAATTTCAAGTTTACCCTTAATAAACTATGTTAGGAGTATTTTTGTGTAGTAGGCTTTTGGAAAATTGAGCCTTTTATTTAATTTATGAGCTGATTATAGGTAATTAAAAATATAATATTTTTCTTATTATTTTCATTAAAATTTCCTCCAAAATATTTATTTAAAATATTTTAAAAATGCTCATAAAAATTATTTTATACTTAAAAATCGTTTTGTGCATGAAAATTCAATTTATGTGAAATAAATTATTTTATGCTTATGCATTTCATATAAATCACTTATTTCACCATAATAATTCATATTATGCATATTAGAGTTAATCTAACATGCCACATACTCATCAATCACATAAGACATGAATTTTTCATAAAAGCACACACTTAACCATAATAACTCTAAATTCCAGTAATTAGTCATGAAAACTCTTAGGTGGGTGTGGGTTGCTATAGGTGGCCTTTATGATACAATAAGAGTATCTAAAGTTTCTTTCCCTTTGTGAAATTTTGAAATTGAGTTTCTCAATTCCTTAACCTCAATTTTTAAAGCATTGTTTTCTTTATATAAAGAATCAAAAGATGAGGTTTTAGAAGTGATTTCCTCCAATGAGCCTAACATTAGAGGTTTTCAAACTTAAATAAGTTTTTATAATTCTTTAAAATTCTCCTCCAATTTAGAATGCTTATTTTTGAAAATTTTCATTTTGGATTTATACTTTTTGCATTTTAAATTCATAGCTTTAATTAGCTCAACCTCATCCTTGTCATCATAATGCAAATCATCATCAATGTCATCACAAGATTGAGAATTAGAGCTTACCTCATTTGATGAGTCCTTTAAGGCTATAAAACAAAGGTTTGCAACATCCTCTTCCACTTCATCACTTGAGGAGTCATCATCCCATGTTGCCTTAAAGCCCTTCTTTTTCTCCTTGTCCCATTTCTTCTTCTTCTTGTTATTAGGACATTCCAATTTTATATGGCCTTGCTTGCTACATTCATAGGAAGTAACGTCATTCTTCTTCTCCTTGCTTGTGTTGGTCTTGGAATTTGAAGATGATCTCTTAAAGGCCTCTTCTTTTTCTTTCTTCACTTAATGATGTCCTTGACCCTTTTTGAGAGCATAGCAACTTCTTTACCATCATCATCTTCACTTTCCTCCAATTCACTTGAGCCTTCACTTTCTTGTTTGCTTTTGAGAGAGGATTTGAAAGCTAGGGACTTCTTTTTCTCTTTCTCTTGTTGTTCTTCTTTCTCTATTACTAGAGATATCTCTTTGGTGTGGAGTCTACTGATGTGAATATCCGCAGGAACCTTTCCAAGATCTTCATTGGCTTCTTCAATACTAGCCACTCTAGCTCCATAGTCTTTCTTTGGAAGAGTTTTGAGAATCTTGTGATTAATATCAACCAAGTTGTATATTTTCCCCAATTTCTTCATGTTAGTGGCAATGGCTAGAAGCCTATTCATCATACCGGTGATGCTTTCATTGGATCTTGAAAAGCTCATACTCAGTTGTAAGTAATTGAATCTTCTTAGCTTCAACTTGCTTGCTTCCTTCATGGTAATTCTCTAGAGCTTTCCAAATACCAAAAGCACTTGAACAATGTTGAACCGTACCACATTCTTCTCTTAAGAGAGAACTAAGGAGAATTGCCATGGCTCTCTTATTTTTGCTATTGGCTTTTCTTTGTGCAACCACCCATTCCTCTCTAGGAATTAGTTCTTCAATACCATCAACCATTTTTTATGGAGGCCTCCATTCTTTGATAATGCAATCCTATACATCTATGAGATCACTATCAAGATGCACCTCCATTCTATACTTCTAATATGCATAATTGATGCCATCGAAGTGTGGCTTGAGGCAATGCATCCCTCCATTGGCCATTGTGATCTTTTCTCACACAATTAAGCTTGAAGAATGAGACCAAAGCTCTTACACCACTTGTTTGCTCTTGTGTACCAAGAAGGGGGATTGAATTGGTAGAAAATTAAAATTTAGTTAAAAGGAGATAGGGAAAGAGAATAGACACAAGTGATTTTATAGTGGTTTGGGAGTTAACAAATCCTACGTCCACCCTCCAATCTCAATTGAGTATTCTACTACTATTAGGTAATTGCAATGGAGTTTCAAGCTCACTCCAAACTTTACAATGTGTTTTAATGGCTAATACACATCCCTCGCAAGTGTTTCCCTTAGACTTACACTTAAACCTATAAAAGAGTTTTCTATTGGCTCACTCTCAATCCAATACAATGTGTTTTGAAGGCTAACACTTAACCCTTTTGAGCAATTAATGCTCTTACAATAACCAAATAGATAGAATTAAAAGGTTAAGGCTTTGAGAAATAAATTTACAAGAGTTTGGTTTAAATAAAGGTTGTTGGATATTTATGAGGGTATTTGGAGGGAGTGTTTATAGCTATCTCCCTCCAAATTCTCGTTGCAAAGAGTATGAGAAAGAAATCTTCATAACAGCTATAAAATCTTGTATTAAATGCTCTGTCAAAGCAATGTCGTAGTCATGACATCATTTTCGCGCTCAAGATGGGAATTTTGCGATCGCCATCTTTAGGGATCTCAATGGCTAATTGACACGTGGCATTTTCTCGTTGGTGGTTCAACTATTTGTTAGAATTATGGACTTCTACATGAAAGTCATAAGCACGATTACCTAATCGTGGTCGCGATCATGGATCGCACCCTTTGTCACGGTCGCGATTCCTACTATGACTTGAGACGAAAATTGAAGATTTGGCCTTTGATAGTCTTGGTCGCGATGGAGAGGGTCGCCATTGCGATTCTTGTATATTGGTCGCGACTCAGAGGCCAAGTTCATGACTTGAGAGAATTTTTTAATTTTTGAAATTCCAACTTATCAAATATGTTTAATATGTGAAATAAATACTTAACACACATATTTAATAGCTTTAATTTGATTGACAAAATCAAAATAGAGATTAACTAAATTTTAAAATAACTTAGGTCAATAAATACATAGAGTAATTTAAATTTTTTAATTATAATCCATTCTAATTAAGTTGAATTTAAATATTTCAAGTATTCGTTCATGCTGAGCTTGAGCTTAAAACTATAAGCTCCAAATTTTAAATCTAGTTTTAAACCTTGAGTTTGCTCCAATGGAACTCGAGCTTACTAGTGTATTGAAGTCTTGCCGCTCGATTCCAAAACATACCTCCTCATGTAGGATTTAAAAAAAAAATAAAAATAAAAAAAAAAACACTAATCACTTTTTTTTTTTTTTAGAAAAAAAATGTGAAATCCAATGCCAATGGCATCACATCTGTGAAACTTTGATATTTAAAATAAAAGCATTCTCAATGATTTTTTTTTTTTTATATAATTCAAATTTTTTATTATAAAAAGTTATCGTATAAAACAAGAGTCTAATAAACTCTTTATTTTTTAAATTATAGCTGAGTACGGTTCGAAAGAATTCAGAAATTTTCAAATCTCTGGAACCGATTCGAACTTTGAAAATTTTTAAAATGAAATTTCTTGAACCAAACTGTGGAGAAAAATATTCATACTGAACCGTCTCGATTTTTAGGGACGATTTAAGATAAAGATTCGAGTCTAATAAAACAGTTCAGTATGGAAAAGAATAAAACGAATATTTAGAGATTTTTTATTTTTAAATAATTAAAAATATATTTTTTAATTTAAACTTGAAATTAAATTAGTACATTCCACAAAAATAAAAATCAAACTACATAGTACATGATTAAAGAAATTTATTTAGAATTCACCAAGTTAAAATAAAAATCAAACTACAAAGTGCATAATTAAATTTTATTTATATACCATTGAATTTACTTATATAAATGTGTTGCCAATATAAGATCAAATTTTGTGTGTGTGTGTGTGTATATATATATAAAAGAATCTTTTAAATTGTTTCTAATTTCGATTATTTGGTTTGGGACAATTTGATATGATTCGATACAGTTTTCAGTACAAATAAGTATTAATATCCAGAATCATACTAAAAGAAAAATCAGGACCATTCAGTTCGAAAAAAAAAAATCAAATAGTTAATAAATATTTTTCAATTATGAATATTTTCAGTTTGAATTTTTGATACACTTCGATATATCTAAGTTCCGTACTCAACACTACTTTGTATATAAATTAAAAAATTAGTTTTATCTCTACACATGTAGAAAATCAAATTCACTCTTTATTCTAATTTTAATTAATACACTCTAAATTTCTAGACATTTAATTAATTAATTTTTCAATCTTATTCCTTTCGAATGGATGAAAAGTAATGAAATACAAATAGGGAAAAATTATATAAAAAAAAAAGGATGGAAAAAAAAAATTTAAAACCATTAATGTTCATGGAAAAAAGAGGAATGCAAAAAATCGTTGGATTTAAAATTATTTTTCAATGTTTATATCATACAAATGATTCTTTTTAAAATAAAGAACTCCATTAAAGATGCTCTAAGAATATATATCTATCGGTGCCCTTTTTAATTAAGAGAAATGACAATGAATGCTCCAAGCACATAATCTACAGTTTGATTTCCCATTTTTAATTAAGAAAAATGATAATGAATGCTCAAATCACATAATCTACATTTTGTATTGGGCAAAAAGAATGCCCTCTCTCTATCTCCCTCGGGCAAGAACAAGTCAAATCCAAGTATAGCTTTCAGAGTTTAACCAACATTACTCCTATCTGTTTCTATCAGTTCAGAATTGGAGCCTTTTCCCAAAAGATTGCAATTAGAAGCAAAGGTCAGTCATGCTGATATCTGATAGAAGAGATCTGCCACATGATAATCTGTGCCAAAATTGTAAAATGCAAGGATTCAAAAACATTGTGGAAATTAACGATCTCAAAGAAAAGAACCATAAGAACAACCATAATGACAGCTAATATAACATAATGGTACTCTTTTCTCGTCTTTATCAGGTCAAAGCTAAAACCTCAGTTAATACAGATACAGAAAGGGAGAGATGCAACCAAAGTTACATCCTTCTTGAACGTTAATCAAAGGAAGCATATCAAACAAAAAGAATTGCTTAATATTTAAAAAAAAAAAAATTTATGCCTCTGATTCTCATACGTTTATCAAACAGTCCAGGAACTAGGAGTTCTTGCGCATTGAAACCATTCACAAATGAATAGTAACGGGAACCCTATCATATAGGTATAGCATCTAGCTCAAGTCCTAGTAAAACAAGCTATATTCTAAAAGCCAACCAGGCCACTGAGCCAAAAATAGAAAGAAAAGGGTATAGGTTTTAGCTGGATTATAAAGAAAAGTATATAGGCATGGGAAATGGTGATAATTAATTATTTTATATTTGGATGATATCAAAGGATAATAAATTAAGAATTATATTGTAACAATCTTATATTTGATTAATTTGCAAACATAAGAATCCTACCATCAATTGAATTGAATTCTTGCCCTCGATTTGCTCAAGAACAACCTTCTGATCTGGAAAATGGCCATTACGCAGCAATATCATGAATGATACATAACACCCATTTCCAAACCAAAGTTACATAGGTTCTCACAGTCTACAAAAATAGCTCACTGATCTTATGATACCATTAGTTGTATTTAATAATTCCTTCCATGAATATTTATCATATCTTATACTACTAGTTTAAACAAAGAATGGCATATAAAAATAGTTGAAAGTGCTTTAATATTAAGTCAAATGAGAACTTGTTCAGTTGCTCTTACAATGAACAAAGATCATCAAAATTTATTGGAAGTGTTGGCCTCTACCATTTTAGCCACATCTCAAAAATACGAGCAATATTGCCATTCAATAGCACAAAGGAAAAGACAAAAATCATGTCTGTCATCAGTGACAGCCATGACCTCTGATTTAAAACAGTGCAAAATGATGGCCAAATCAATCAATCAAATTCAAAAAGATGATTAGGTGAGCAAACATTTTAAGAAACTAAACTTATGACTTACAAAAACTGAAGAAGTGATAAGTGATGGATAAATCCTTTTGACATGTTAAGAAGTGTCTTAACATACTAAAGAGATAGATTGAGCCTACATATATGCTGATGCCAATTGATTTTGTAGTCTACTAGAACTTTCGTCCATATAATAACTGATTTTTAGCATACCAAAGAGATAGATGGAGCCTGCATATATGCCAATGCCGATTGATTTCGGAGTCTACTAGAACTTTTGTCCATATAATAACTGATTTTTAATTTTAACTTTACCTAGGAGATTGAGGGGCAAATCCAGAGTACACAGTTTATATCAACTGAAAGGTAAACCATACCTTTATCAAAAGTATCTACCAAACAAAATCCCACTGAAAATAATTGCACCGAACCATTTATTTGACACAAACCTGCAACAAGGAAAAGACAAATTGTAAGGAAATATCATGTTGATCAGCGAAAAAAAAATTCAAAGAAGGAAAGAGTTAAAAGGAAGTAAAAATAACTTGCGAAGTAGGATAAACTATGATTTCTTTCTTTTAAAGACAAACAGAGAAAGTTTAATTAATAAATATACAAAATATTTGCAAATAATCTCAAAGAAACCACCACTAACCCCCTTAATCACTGGCAGCACCAATCTAGTGTAAGACCTATGGATATGGAGAGCATATCTACTCCTAGCAGATCTAATATCTGATATGGAGAGCATATCCACTCCTAGCAGATCTAATATCTGAAATAACAAATATAGCACTAGACAAGCTAGATGAGGGTAAATAAGCCCAATCCTTACAGTAATATGTTGGGAATCCCAAAAGGCTCTGATTCAACACAGAATGCACCAATTCTAACTTAGACCCTTGGGTCATGACTCATGACTACATAAAAAAATTTGCTTGAACTTCTTGCCCTGTTATAAGATTCTCTAATCCCCAAACTATGAATTTTCATGGTTTGACCCTTGACTCCTTCCCCTCCATAATTAACAGACGTTGCAATTATCGTCAATTCCTTCTTTTTTTTCACATAGGTTCAGATCTGTTTTCCTCTTCTCCACCTTCAATAGGATGGCCAAGGTTTTTACCTAGCCGACCAAAAAAGTTGGGTTCAGATCTCATTCAGGGTGAAAAAATTGACAATAGAATCGAACTTAGAAATCCTATTTCCACTAGGAAAATCAAAGAGTCTTATATACTTGACATAAGAGAGCCA
Source organism: Reutealis trisperma (assembly GCA_947687605.1). Taxonomy (NCBI): domain Eukaryota; kingdom Viridiplantae; phylum Streptophyta; class Magnoliopsida; order Malpighiales; family Euphorbiaceae; genus Reutealis; species Reutealis trisperma. Next base: position 108,859 of record CANTUT010000171.1, on the reverse strand, counting down.
AAACCTTCAAGAAGAACACCAATAAAATAGGTCTAAATCTCTAAAGCTGCAATATTCAGCAGAAACACCCGTAATATCAGAAGGAATGTGAAATATAAAGCAAGTGAGAACAAATGTAGATCTTGTGTAAATAGCAAAAATGATAAGAATTCATTCTTAGATCTAGCTTACCAAAATAATTAACAAAATGAATAAAAAATGTGTTAAAGAAATCAGATCTGAAATCTCATTTAACATAGGTGCAGATTCTGGGAATCAATATGGCATATGATCTCAGGAAAAAAAAAAAAAAAAAATCTAATAAGGTAAGAATAGTTGAGATAATTTTATCTATGTTTTAGAAACTCTCAAATGGTTGACAATTCATCTTCAGCAATTCTGTACAGTAATAACAATGAGATCTAGAAAATTTATTGCTGCAACAAAATAATTTTCATACACAGCTCAGGTTGGGGAAAATTACAAAAGAAGTCTTATAAAAGTTTAAGCACAAGGATAAGCTCGAGAACCATTCCCCTACTCAGCCAGAGAATATTATGTAACTTGAAATCAAAATCTACAACACAAATAATAGCATCACAACCTATGGAAAATGTCGTGGCACCTGATCTCCAAACTACAACTCTGACTATTCTTGAATAAAGTCTACAATTAAACTAAATCTAGTCTTAAATACTTCTGAAAAAAGAAATTAAAATGAAAAATATCTAAAAGCATGTACTTTTCTTGTTGTTTTGCCCATTATCTGCTAATATCCCTAGCACCAGATAAACCACCATAAACATTAATCCGCAGGCATACATATGTGTCTGTGTGCGTCTGTGATTTCAAGCAAAGAAGCAAGACCATATACAAGCAATAGGAAATGATCACACAAGGGCCGAAATTTTCTAAACAAATTCACAATACCGCCGACCATGACCTTTACATTTTGGCTGCAGCACACTACTGACACGCCTACAACGAGACTATGTCCACAACCACAATTTAACACCTTGGATCCAAGACCTTCATTAGCAGCTACATAAATCTCATGATTGGCAACTCGCATTTGTTCATAAACTGTGGTTTCAATTAAAGATTTATGCAGTTCTTGCCAATAGTTCTCCAGATAATTATGAGAATGCACACCCCCACATATACATACAGAGAGGAATGCATGTTTAGATATATAGAAGATGCATGTTGAGATATATAGAAGTCAATATGAAACTAGCTACAAGTTTAGAGTAGGCAAAAGAAAAAGGAACAATTCAGTTACAGTTAACAATCATCAACTCAAAATACGAAAGGTCCCAGATTTGCAATTGCAATTGTTTATCAACATGAAAGTGTTGGATGGTAAATCGTGTGCATGGAAGTTCTAGGTTAAACAATTAACTGGTATATTGTTTCCGCAGAAGTTCTTAGAATAAAAACATTTTCAATGGCTTCTTCATATTACCATTGAAACAGTTAAAGTAATTCTCACTCCAAGATGGGGAAAATAATCTTTTGCAACAAATGTGCATGTTAGAGTTTTTTTTTTTTTTTAAAAAAAAAAACCCAGAGCAAAGATACTGCTTTGAGGAATCATATAACTCATAAATATAACAAGCAATGTACATACTTTCTATTGCAATCAGCTCGGCATGATAGGTTAACTGTCCATATTTGCCAAGCTAAATGTCCAGAAGCAGCTGTCAAAAATGCATAAAATGGCCAACCTGCTCCATATTTTATTTTTTAAAATAGTTAGTGAGCAAACTAAAGTCCTCAGTTAAGTTAATTATAAGGATATTAGAAAGAACACAAATACCAATATCCGCACTGACTCCACTGAGAGTGAGACTACCAATGCATGCAATTCCAAATCCAGTGATCCATTGCTTCGTTGAATCCCCAAATCTCAGGGCAGTTGATTTAACACCTACTTTCAGATCATCCTCCTTATCCTAAATACATGGATATCAATTTCATTTTTCTAAAAGCAGTAATATAACTGTTTCTCTGTAGATATTAGTGGAGCATAATTCCCACTTTAGTTTACTCCATGAGAGCTTGGAAACAACAAAATCTGTAAACTAAGATAAAAAAGAAAGCTACGAATACACTTAAAAAGCACCAAAACCCATAATCTCCCCAAACTGTGCCTCAAGAAACATACATCGCATTCCTAATATTTTTTAAGACCAAAATACCAAAGGAAATTATAATCTTGCATAGTTTTTTAACTTTATCAATTTTTTCAGCAACCATACATTGGTAACAATTTGGTTTGACTCACTAAAATTAGTAAAAAGAAAAGGTATATTATTCCTGACTTAAAATAAATATTAAATTCTAATTGCTTCTTTTTATTTTTAATTTTAAGAAATGATAAAAGAAATATCCTAAACATTTGCTCCTTCTTCAATTGTTAGCTGAACATTTTCATTTTATCAATTTAATCTTAACCGTTGACATTAATGTCAAATTTGGCCTACCCATTGAAATTGACCTTTCTTTTTTTTTTTTTTTTTTTAAAAAAAAAGGCATAAATCAGGGACAAATTAGCATAAAAAAGGTAGTATTCAAGCAAGAGAAAATAAAAAGCGGAGGATTACAACTTAGAATATAAGAGATTTACAGGTCAAGAACTTCCTTTCTAACATGTCAAAATTCCATTGCATGATCAAGGTGGAAAAAAAAAAAAAAAGTGATAACAGTCACCTTAAACTAAGTAGTTCTACCTGATGTGCATAAATTGTATCATACACAAGGGTCCAAAACACTCCACCCATGTATAGTGGCAACACCATAGCTGGATCTAGGCTTCCTTTAATAGCAGACCACCCTAATAAAGCTCCCCAGTTAAATGTCAAACCTAGATAGGCTTGAGGCTGCATAATAGAGATATCAATCATTTTCACAAAACTTCCAATCAGCAGTTAAAAAAAAAAAAAAAAAAAAAAAAAAAAGAACAGTTGTTACCCAAAATGTCAATCTCTTCATGAGGGGATAAGAGAAGACTAGCAACAAGGACGAAGCTCCCAAAATGCGGCTGTTGGAAATGATTGACGCAAGTTATTCTAAATGATTAAATACATATGCTGATGACATTGATATAAAGTGACTATAAAATACCATGCGAAAAATAAAGATAAGCTCTAAATTACAAGCAACTTATGTATGAAAACATTTTAAGCAAAACTACTGACTAAATTCCATGGTTAAAGAAATCTCATAATGAAAATAACACTTTGTACGGTTAAATCTAACACTTAGCTTTAATTCATACAAACAAATATCTCCACTCTTGGTTATTCTTTATATGTAAGTTTGGGGAAAGTAGTAAACTAACATGCAGTCAGCCAATGAGTATGTTTGAATACCACAACATTTGTGTGTGTGCAAATATCTTGATTATCTAGATTTTAGGACACTAAGGAGCAAAACTAAAAAAGATACACTGATCTCACTTATGTTATTATATTCATACAAATAATCTATCATTCCTTTCCACATTGACCTTCTGATTACTACCAATATGAAAACCAGTGTTGTTAAAGGCCCAAGGGATACTAATGCAAAGGGTCCTGGAGCTTGAGGCGCAAGGCGAAATGCTAGGCGTGCGCCTGGTAGATACTAGGCGCGCGTTGACTAAACAAGAAAAATATATTTCCTAGTTGTAATTCCTAATTACATTCACATCCATAATTAGGTATAAAATAGATCCTAATCACATTAAAGGTGCGTCTAGGGTTGCTATTAGGAATTAAAAAAGCGATTTATAATTTTTTTTAATTTAATTGATTGATTTTTATATTTTTTTATAAACTGCTTTTCTAAAATTGCTTCTGGAAAAAATATCAATTTACTTGCTTTTTTTCTAAAAGACAATTTGAGAAAGCAAATTTAAAAAATATAAAAAAATTTTGTTGAAAACCACTTTTTTTAAATGCAACCTCAAACGGGACCCAACTCATACACGTAAAAGATAAAAAAATGAATTATATTAGCTTGAGTTTTTTTTTTTTGTAGTGAATAAGAAAAGTCTAAATTTTTTATTAGGTTTTTACTTTCAATAAATAAGGGAAGTTCAAAAGTTCCTTTTCTTATTAGGAAACAACTACAGAATTATTCAATTTTTTAAAATCTGGGCCAAAATATCTATTAGGAAAAAAATCATTTTTGAGTTCTCAATTTTTTTATGTGGTTTTTATTTTGTAGTAAATAAGGGAAATCTCCTTCTTGTATTAGGTTTCAACTTTCAATATATAAGGGAAGGTCAAAGTTCCTTTTCTCATTAGGTTTCCATTAGGAATATTCAATTTTTGAAGTCTAAACCAAAATATTTGTTAAAGCAGTAAAAATCTGTGGAAAAAAAAAAATTCAGGGGCACGTAAGCCCAAGGCTGCTCTTCAGGCCTGGAAGGCCTAAGAGTGCCTGGGCAGTATGCGCCTTGCCTGGGTGTATCCAGGGTGCAGAGGGTGTGCCTGGGTGCGCCTTAAGCCTAGGCGCACCTTTAACAACATTGATGAAAACACAAGGTCCAATTTGAGATAGTTATCAACAGTAACACTTTGATATGTAGATCCAAAAGGGCTCATGTAAAGCTAGTTTAATTTCAGATAAGGCTCCAAGACAGCATTGTCCTGAAGAAACCCTAGCGGCCTACTCCAATATTAAGTTTCTTTTCTTCTCCTTGTCCTCTGTTTTCCATTCATACTGCTCCTGCAATATATTAGTTCTCATATTTCTCTGGTTTCAAAAGTCCCTACTAGTTTAGCATATACAAAACAACTTCACTTAATAGTGGACAAGGTCTCATTGGATTGGAAAATTTGTGAGCTAGGTATTTCATTTGGTGAAATATTGAAATCATGGTTTAGGTTTTGAATCAGTTCTGATTATAGAGAAAAGCAGGCACACTAAAGGGCACCATGGGGGTGCAATCCAATACATGACAAGAGATCAACAAAATCTAGAACATCACAAGTACTCATAAAAAATGAGTAAAAAGATTAACAAACCAAAAGTAATTGCATTGATGGTGTCCTAAGCAACCACACCTAGGAAAGAAAATAATAACTCTCTCAAACAAGGGCACTAATTGTCTGCACTTCTCCTTCTAAGAATATTTGCACTAACCTGTAATTATTCAGTTGAAGGAGAATTCCAAGACCCAAGAGCAATTGAAAACCAAGAAAACAAAGCCCTTGAAATGGTGACAAAATACCACTTGCCACTGGTCTCAACTTTGTACGTTCCACCTGCATTTAAAAGTTCTCATAAAAAGAAAAATTCAAATGATAAGTTCCTGAGAAAAAACTTTCAAAGAAGAGAATGGTGTATCATGCAAGCACACTAGCACAAATGGAAGAATGAATTTGGTGTTGCTTAAAGAAACTAAATGCCAGTTATATCAAAAGCAAGGTGGATGAAGAGGAAAAGTGCAAAACAATTCCTACAAAATCCACCAAAAGGGAATGTTGAGTAAACTGAAATTGCAGTAGATAAGAAAGTGAGATGAGGAAAGGCAGTGCAAGAGGATTGAGCAAGCCTTGATTTTTCTGAAATCGCAATCCCTAAACTTTGCGGAATGGATTCATATAGCTAACCCCAGCCAACATGAATGAGATAATAAGAATTGATATTTACCTTGGTATCAATATCTCTATCAAGGAGATCATTTATGGTACATCCAGCACCCCTTAACAGCAAAGCCCCACAACCAAATAAAGTCATCACCTTAAAATCAGGGAGGTGTCCTGGGGATGCCGCCAATGAAATTGACCTGGACATGAAACATACATAATTTCACATAACATAATTTTCACTGCTGAACTTCACATAAACAATTTGCTATACACACCACATGCAAGGCCAGGAGAGAAGCCAAGTTCCAATCGGCTTATCAAGTCGAGCTAGGTGAGCGTAAGGCCGAGCCTGTCTTGGCAAATACAAATCAATCCATGACACGTCTCCCTCCTTCGATAACCCTCCATTCCCCCCATTATCTTCCTTCTTGGAGCTTGATAAAGTAGAAATTTCTCGAACAAACCTCAAATTCGAGTAGTTGTAGCGGAAAAATTCGAAACCGAGAGGAGTGGAATGGCAATATTGAATAAATTGGTTAAATGTAGGAATTGTAATGTTAATGTTAGGGTTTGGTTCTAATAGGCGACTTGAAGAGCAAATAGGTATGTTGTTGTTGAAGATGCAAAGAGAGGATTTGAGTAACCTTCTTGTAGTGTTGCGAGAGAGTAAAAACGATGTCATTTTTTAACAACTGAAGTGCAGTGGTTTATTCAAGTTCTTGCCATTGGAAAAGAGTTTTCTTTTTTTAAACTTTTAAACAGCCGCCACCATCGCACCTTGGTCACCGGCGAAGAGCTTAGCAAGAAAAAGGCAGACTGATGGAAACTGAGAAAGAGGATAAAGAAAAAAAACTATACATGAGGGTAGTTTGGTCATTGAAGAAAAAGGACTATTGATTAGTCGATTAAACATTGGCCGACTTATGATAGGGCTTAAGCGAGTCTGCAACCCACAAAGCCCTTGACTCGGCGAGTTAATTTTCACTCAGCACTATATTAATTTTTTATTATCACTGTTTGTTTAGAGCTGCTCTGTGCTCTGCAACTCCTAGAAATGGCAGCTTCTCTCCTTTCTTCTCTCTCTTTAAGCAACAACAGGTACCCTATCTCCATTTCTGTTGATTTTTTTTTTTTTTAATTTGGTTATGAAACCCTTGGTAGGTTCAGTGATCAGGTAATTAAACTCTTCATTTTGAATGTTTTAGGTTTTAATAATTTAAACTGATTAAAAAAAAAGGGATTGTTGCTCTTTTTGGAATTTAAGAAGAGAAAATTCCACTCCCGTTGGTAGTTGGCATTTTTCAAGGGCAATTTTTACTATTTTGTTAGAATTTCAAAAGAGAAATCTTGAAGTTAATTACTTGGTTACTTTTTCTAGGTATAACTTGCTTGAATTTCTTCTGAAATATGAACCACGAATGTTCAAGAGGTAGTTGAAATGAACCATGAATGTTGAAGGTGGATTTTTTTTTTTTTTGGGGTAAATTGGAATTTTCTTTTGAAGGAAAGAGTGCCAAGGATTGTATATCATTTTCCCACAAGTAAAAGCAGTAGAAAATGGACACCTTCCCACAAGTTTTCCCTCTCTGTCACTAATCAAATATTTGACTAATAATAGTCTAATATGAACTTGTATGATTGGGAATGACATACAATGTGAAGAGATCAAACATTTGAATATTTTCCACCTTTTTTAGTGAATCCAAGATGACGCTTTTATACGATGTTGGGACTATTAAAAGGAACCATCAAATCTATGAGATTATTGCTGATAAAGCTACTTAGAATGAACATAATTCCTGACAGGTTTTTGATTTTCTTAAGGGCACTAATCAGATTTCTTGTTACCCTCTAGTCAGAAGATATTATTATTTTTCTTGCAGGTCATTGAAGTGTATTATTTTCCTTAATCGGTCATTGCCCTGAGAGATAGGGGTGCAACCTTAGGATAGTTCTTTCTCGAAAAGGCTTCAGTTTGCTTGTTATGCATGCACTCAAAATGGTTTTTGATTGAGTTGCAGTGAAACAATGTCTGGCTTCTTAATATGCTGAATACTTATTGTATTTCTTTTGTCACAGTTACTTTCTCTTGTAAATTAACTAATGTGTAATATAATTGCAAGGTTGTAATTCTTTTATTTTCTTGTCTGAACATTTCAGGATTACTCAAGCACGTGTGCACTTGCATTCAGACCAGCAAAAAGGCATGAGATACTTCTCCATTTGTCTCAAAAAGAAGGGATGCAACTTCAAAATATACATGATACCAACTCAAGCCATTAGTTGTCACTACATTTTGAAAACTTTTTCTGCGGTTGCCTCATTAAATGTGGATGGGGGATGCCAAGGAAATCTTGTTTCATCAGGCATCTCAAATGTAGATGATTCCGTTAGGTAGGAATTTACTTAAGAATAGAAACTTCATTTTATACATTTCAAAATATACGAGTCACTTTCTATGTTTGGTTTTCATTAGCAGGTCTGAAACATTGCTTTATGGTTCAAGTAATCCTTCAGATGGTGTGAATGATTTTGAGAGTCAATTGCAAGAGTTATTTGATGAAGTCAAGGCACTGGTTTTGATGGGAAACAAAGATGATGCTATGGACCTACTCCAAGCAAATTATGAAGTTGTGAAAGAACAGATTAATGCAGGTTGTAGAGGCATTGAAGAAGCTGCTACTCTTGACATAATAGCCCTGGGATACATGGCTGTTGGTGACTTAAAGTCAGTTGGGTCTATACTAAATTTGGTAACTTTCTTTTTTCATGGGTGTTATATTTTCATCTGATTCATGAATCATGTTTTTGTAACCCTATTAAACAGTCGAATAATTTGATGCTTAACTTATCGATTTGAATCATATGTTTTCTGGCCTATTATATTCTACTCAGTTTACTTAGGATCTCAGGGAAGCAATGATTTATCAATAATTTTAGAATCTCATTATATTTTCCCTTAAGTCGGCAATTTTCTTCATGAATTTGCTACTGATTTTCATTGACCAACAAATATAGACTGCACAAACTTGTGAGCACATGTGCGGAGAAACTCTTGGGAACTGTACTGAAAATTTAGAACTCTATTCTGCAGGTAAAAAGATGTGTATTGATTCATGATCATGGGCTAAAGCTCAAGTGAACTTCTATGATTGCTATGTCAATATGTTAGCAGTGAACATAGTGATTTCATTTTCTTTGGCCTAAAGTTTCTCAAAATGTACGTGATAGTATTTTTATTCTTATTCATTACCCTGAAAAATTTATCAAGGCATTTGAGCATAACATATGGACAGAAGTCGTACATAGATTCTTAAATATATCTGTTTCTCCTTCTGATGTTTCATTTTTCATGAATGGCTAGTTGAATAAGGTTGTTGAAAGTCTAAAAGATGATGGACCCCTTCTGGAATCAGTACTAATACATATGGGAAGCATGTATTCAGCTTTGGGAATGTTTGAGAAATCTATGGTTATATATCAGAGGGTAATTGGTGTCCTAGAAAGCAAACATGGTGAGTGCAACCTTGTGTAAAATTTTTGTTATGTCATTGTTGGTAACATTAGAACTTGTAATATTTTGAGTTGGGTGGTTTTTCCAACTTTGACTGGCTCTGCTTGTTATTCCTGTTACTGTGATGTTATTGCTAATATTACAATATTCTTGACCAGTTACTACATGGTAAATTACAGTGCCAAAGTGTTAAGCTTGATGGTATTTGTTTTCTTTTTCCCTTTCATGATACAGTGAAACAATTTAAGATTCGTCCACAGTTAATGTCAGTTTGCCTTTTGGTCTGCATCACATTTTCAATTCTCACTTGGGATCTTTCTGGAGTTAAAAAGTAGAATTTCCTAACTACAACTGATCCATGCAATTATATATCCGTATAAATAATAGTTGTTCTCAGGATGCTAATTCTGTTTTGGCCTTTGTTTACGACCAATAATATGCAGTTTTCCATAATATTACAGCAATTTAAAATTGATAAGTCAACCACTATATTCATGTAAATAAATAACAATGGTATGAAATTGTGAGCAGATTTGCATAGTTTACTTATTCATTCTATAATTTTTTTTACTCTTGACCTAGGATTGCAATCAATCTTGGTATTTTTCTTTAACTATTTGCCCTAAGCCAAAACTTAATGGTTTTTACATCACATTGATTTTATAGGGAAAAGTAGTATTTTTCTGATCTCACCATTGTTGGGGATGGCAAAAGTTCTTGGTTCCATTGGAAGAGTGGCAAAAGCAGTAGAGGCCTACCATCGTGCAATAATTATTTTAGAATCAGTTAGAGGTGCTGAGAGTGAAGACTTGGTAGTGCCTTTATTTGGTCTAGGTCATCTTTTAATCAAAGGAGGAAAAGCTACAGATGCAGAAACTCAGTTCACCAGGTTACTTAACTTTTTGTGTTTTCTTTTCTGGATTTTATATAGTTTGGGGTATGATTATTCAATCCTTCTTTTCTCTCTGTCTAGAATTTTAAGCATATATAGGAAGTTATACGGTGAAAATGATGGAAGAGTTGGCATTGCTTTGTGTTCACTTGCCCATGTGAAATGCTCAACCGGTAAGATATGTAGATAGTTTATATTAAGCCTATTGAAAGATTAACTTATAATGGTGGATTTCCCACTTTAGGAGTACTTTCAGTTCCATGATTGCTTGGGCAATATTAGAATGCTAAACTTTACCTTTATGTTTATGTGTATGTGATTCTTGAGGTATTCCTAGTTTCAGGAGTCACTCTCATCATTATCCTACATAAATAAAACTCAAGCATGGTTCATATGCCAATTTCATACAGGGAATGTGGAAAACGCTATTGACTTGTATAAAAAGGGTCTTCATCTCATCAAGGAATCAAATTATATGGCTCTGGATGAAAATATCATGGAGAAGGTGAGGATTGATTTGGCAGAATTACTTCACGTCGCAGGAAGGTAAAGCCAAATAAATGCTAGGCTATGTTTGTGTTGGTTGAATCGATGTGGAATCCATGGAATAAAACCCTAGATTTTCAATTTCATGGATTTATTCAAGCTCTTTTGTTTGGTATGGAAATTGAATCAATGGATTTGAAGGGTGAATTAAAAATAACTTTTTAGAATTTCTCATTTATTAAACTGAGGGATTTAGCAAAATCCCACCTAGGAGGTGGGATTTTTAATGGGAGATTTTCGGGATGAAGGATTTTTTACAATCCCATGGATAATGTTCTCTTTTTTACCAAGGAATGGAATTTGACTAAATTTATAGATTTTCTAAATTCCCTCAATCCAAAAATTGCCTAAATGCATTTTTTCCATTTGTGCATACTGCTCCAGTAAGTTGGCCAAAAATCATTGAACATCAAATACCATTAAATTCTCTCTTCTCATGATATATCCTTTGGAATTTGTTTCTTTAGATTTTAAATGAACATTCTTAATTGCTACGGTTGCTCTGCTTAATGGGGAGAGATGCATAGACTAGAAATTAGTATATTTCTCATCATTGCTTGAATACATTCAAGCTATGTACGTGGTGAAGCCAGGTCTTACAATTGAGGGGGGCCAAATTATAAGTCTTATACCTAAAAGATAAAAAAAAAAAAAAAAAAAAAAGTAATGCAACATATATTAAGATTAATGAATTAATTAATTAGTTAAATTCTAACAATTCAAAAGATGACAAGATGATGATCTTCTTTGCAATGGAAGATAAAAAGTCTTTTATCTTTTTTTCTTCTATTTAAAAATCTTTTTATCAAATTCAATCCCTTAAAGGAGAAAGACTGATAAGGGGGTCAAAAAAAAATTTTAGGGGGGACAACAATGACATATATATATAAATATATATATATATATAAGAATTATTTTTTAATTTCTAAAATAAGGTAGGCTATTGCTTCACCACTGGCTATGTACAATAATCAAAAGGCTTTTGGCAGTTAGAGAAATGGTAGAAAACTGAACCGAATATTTTTCTTTTGGAGGATTGCATTTTTGAAGAAGGTGGTAACATTTCTTTTCCTGTTATCATTTGATTGTTCTTAGAGGAAAAGAAGGCCGAGAGCTGCTAGAGGAATGCTTGTTGATCACTGAAAATTATAAAGGAAAAGAGCATCCCAGTTCAGTTGCCCACCTTCTAAATCTTGCAACCTCCTATTCACAGTCAAAGAATTACGCAGAGGCTGAGCGCTTGTTGAGGACAAGTTTGGAGATTTTGAAGAAAACTGTGAGCCCGGAAGATCATTCTGTCACCTTCCCAATGTTGCATCTCGCAGTCACTCTATACAATCTGAATCGGGATGAAGAAGCGGAGCAACTCACCTTAGAGGTTTTGTGCATCCGTGAGAATGCATTTGGAAAAGAATCTCTTCCGGTTGGTAAGCTTGTCTTTTATTTATTGCTTTTATAGTTATATAATGAGGCTGTATGGGTTCTCTCTCTTATTGTTGGGTACAAATCATAATTAGCCATTATGACCTTATTTAGTATAAATGAATTTAATTAAAGTTCAGTCACTTATGGTTGGAAGGATTTTACCAAATCCATGGATTTCACTTGAATCCACCATTTGGATAATAAAACAGAGGACAAAATCCATGGATTATGGGAAATCTCTCAATCGCTACTCTCTCCCTTTTTTTTTTTTTTTTCCTTTTAGGGTTTTAAAATCCTAGGTACAATGGAATTTTGCCAAATCCATCATTTTAGGTAGACAAGGGAATTTGTTAATAACTGATGAATATTCCAAACTTATCATTTTCTTTAATTGCAAAGTAGATAATATTATTATTGGTTATATATTTAAATATATAAAAATAAAATATTTAAGTAGAAATGTCTAGGGCCACTTTACTATAGATGAATAAAATACATTTTCCATTTAAATTATTACTTTATTAACATTATTTTTATTTTGTAAATTACATTTTTATTTGAACTGGTTATTTCATTTAAATTAACATTGATTAAATTCTATTAAATCTTAAATTAGTAATATACTTAAATTTAAAAGAATGTATTCTAACCCATTATATAATGGAAAAAATGCATCATTGGTGTCTGTAGTTTTTAAAATATTTTATTTTGATGTCTGTATTTTTTTTTTTTTTTTGGTAAAAAAAAAATTATTTCATTTCAGTGTTTTTGCCCTTTTTTGTCACCGGATCGTTGACTCAACAAAAATGGAGCTGCTTGCATAGACCTATCTTTCATGTCAACGTCCATGTCTACCCTAAACATAAAATGACTTAAGTAACCCTGGAAACCATCTACTCCATTAAACCAACTTCCGCTACTAAGAAACCGATCTTCCCCACTGCTAACAATTTCTCTGTTTGGAATTCCAAGTTCATCATCAAATGCTTCGAGAAGATGTTTTATTTCTCTTTCTTTATCATCGTCTTCATCTTCCTTTAAGAAATTAGAAGAAGAAGAACAAGAGGAAGAAGAAGATGGATGGTCTTCTATGGAGGTTGTTGCAGTAGTCAAATATTCAATTTCTTGGTTAGTTGTGGTGGTTGGAGAAGAAAGAGCATTAGAATATTCAGAAGAGCGTTCTTGTTGAAGGGTAATTATGAGAGAAGATAGATCTTGATTTGGCTCTTCTTCTTCTTGTTCATGAAGAGAGAGTAAATGGTTAAATGATTTTTGCCTTTTGGTTAAAATTTGAGAGAATTGCTAGGGATTTGAGGGTTATTTAAGTCATTTTACATTTAGGTTAGACATGGACGTTGATGTAGAAGGTAGGTCTATGCATGTGGAGCCAATTTTTGTTGAGGCATCAATCCGGTGACTAGAAAATAAGTAAAAGCACTGAAATAAAATGATTTTTTAAAGTTTAGCAATTGATCGGACCAAAAAATTAGTCCAAATACCAAAACAGAATATTTTAAGAAGTATAGACACCAACGGTGCAATTTTTCATTATATAATATAAATTGGCTCAAAATGTATTCTAATTAGATCAAAAGTATAGTTGTGGGTTTTAAATATTAAGGGTAAATTTAGCATTTACTTTTCAAATCCATGGAATTTAGTTACTAAAAAAAAAAAAACAAGTGTCTGCGAAATTTAACTATAGATACATAGATTTTGTTTTTATATCAAATGATAGAATTTTAACATTTTAGAGATTTCACATCCCATGGTTTTTAATTCTGTTGATGTTAATAAATTACATAGATTTCATATTTCCTTGATCCACACGAGCTTGTGGAATTCATCTGCAAATCTCATAAATTCCATTGAATAATTGTACATGTAATTTGCTCTAATTTTACATATTATCTTGTTTTCGTATGGTGCAGGGGAAGTTCTAGACTGTTTGGTATCCATTCAGACCAGATTAGGGAGGAGTGATGAGGAGTTGCTGGAGTTGCTCAAGCGAGTTTTGAAAATTCAAGAGACAGAGTTTGGCTATGAGAGTGAAGAGGTTATGCAAACCCTGAAGAAAATTGTATTTTACTTGGATAAAGTTGGTAGAAAACATGAGAAATTTTCCATTCAAAAAAGGTTATCTGTCCTCAGGATGAAATATAAGCAAACGGTTCAATATTAATTTAATGCCATAATCTGTTCATTTCTTTATTTAGCTGGCTATAATCTGTTTGGATTTCAGTCATAATTGAAGTGTAATTAATGAAAATTTCAATAAATCAATTATGTTATAAATAAAATGGAGAAGAACATGAACAAAGAATATAGAGAAGAGAATAGTTTTTCTAGTTGTTCCATTCAATAGTATTAAGCCATTTATATAGAGTACAGAAGAAAAAGAAATATGAAGCTTTTCCAATCAGGAAAATACAAGAAATAGGAAGTTTTTCCAATAAGAAAAATACAATCAATACTAATATGGAAACTAGAATATTCATGTATATGGAAAGACATCAATCAAATCTTATAATATATCATAACACTCTCCCTTGATGTCTTTTACAAAGAATATGCCTCGTTAAAATCTTACTAAGGAAAAACTCTGTGGGAAAAAAATCTTAGTAAAGGAAAAAGAGTACATTATTTTTGTAGAGATTTGCGCCATAACATTGCCTCGTTAAAAACCTTACTAGGAAAATCCAATGGGACAAAACCTAGGCTAAGGAAAAAAGAGTACAGTGCATTAAAATCTCCCCCTCATGAAAATATGATTTCTATCAAATATCTCTTAGCTGATGCATGCTAATTTTGTTGACTAACTTTTCAAATGTGATTGTAAGGAGTGCCTTTATAAACAAATCTGTCAAGTTGTCAAATCGTATACTTAATGATGTTTAAGTAATATCTACATATAATAATTTATTTGTAGTACTCCCTTAGGATATTACTTGCGCTATGAATATAACTCGTTAAAAACCTTATTATAAAACCCAGTGGGAAAAAACATATCTAAGGAAAAAAGTATATTTCATGCGCTATTTTTTCATTGCACAGATTGACTCGTTAAAACCTTTGTCCAAGAAAATCCTGTGGGATAAAAACTTGACTAAGGAAAAAGAGTACAATCATATACTAATTCGCTCCCCCTGATGATAACAGATTTTAACACGGCGTATACTAATTGATGAAACGATACCGTTTAAATACCACATTAGGTAAAAACTTAATACATAAGTCTGTTAAATTGTCACTCAAGCAAATTTGGTGGATAACTCTTCTGGAGCTTATATATATACAAGAATTTGGGTGAAGTTTATGTCTACTTCATTATCCTTAATATAACCACCTTTAATTTGTGCAATTCAAATTGCATTATTCTCAAAATACAATGGGAGTATCTTTTAGTGAGGTACTTCAGGACCATAAAAATTTTTATAAAATTGCAGTACCACTATAAGTGAATACATAGCCAGTCTAAAATCTACCATCATAGAAATTAAGCAAATAACCAATATTTGCATATAGACCAATTTCAAATATGAATTATAATATTAATAGTATATTGAAGATAACTTTTTACACCACTCTAATATCTCTTTGTAGGTGCAAAGCTATACTTAGCTAGGAATTTTTTTCTTGCAAATGCAATATCAGGCCTGATGCAATTTGCAAAACACAAGAGTGCCATATAGCACTTATATATGGTACTTCAAGACCAAACAACTCTTTATTATCTTTTTTAGGTCTAAAAGGGTCTCTCTTCACTTCTAGTGAGCGGACCACCTATTAGTGTGGTTGAGAGAGAAGATTTATCCATGCAAAAATTGCTTAAATATCTTTTCCACATAAGCATACTGGTGTATTTAAATATCTTTTCCACATAAGCATACTGGTGTATTAGGACTCCTTAATAATCGATTTGCAGGCCGATACAAAATTTCATTTTCTTTAAATTTTTCATTTCAAACTCACTTTTCAAATAGGTACATATTTATTTGAGTTCATTTAGAGTCACATTGATATTTAAATCAACTTATACTGCAATAATAACATATACCATTCTATGGTCTTTTATGAATACAAATGGACATAGTGTATTATTCACATATCTTTCTTTCAATAAGAATTTACTCAAAATAATCATACCACATGTCCATATTGCTTTAATCCATACATAGATTTTTGCAATTTGATGAAATATATGTCATATGTTTAATGTGTATTCATTTATAATATACTTAGTCCTTCTGGGACTCTTATTACTTTCATAAGGCGTACAATGAGCTTTTCATTAACTGCCATATTAATTAAGTATCGGAACATGATCATTTCCATAATAAGAGAATTATTTTTCTCATAATCAATGATAGAACGAGTCTAGCTCTACTTTAATTGCCTCATTCCATGATGATCAATCATGTTTATGCTAATATTCAGTTATACTTATAGATTATGGATCCATATTTTCTCTTGTCACAACAAAAGCTACTGTTGAGGCAAATTCATCGTCGACGATAATTAAATTTCTATCAACTCTTTCTTATATCACAAAATAATTGAGATCTCATAGTTTTTATTTATATGATCATCAACTCCAGAAGCCACATCTGGAGGATCTAATTGTTCCGTTGTCTCAGTCTGTGTCTCATAATTAGCTATAGCTTTTTGACTGAGATCTTCCTTTTCAGGAGGTTTCTCTTCAGGAGATTTTATGAGTGTCGCTGCTTTTCTTTTCCGCGGATTTTGTCTTTAGTTCCAATTTACTATCCACGCTTCTGGCGTGTAGTGAGATTGATTGATTTTCTATTTGCAATTGGAATCACAACCCTTGCTAGGGTATTAGTAGCTGTAATATGAGACTTTGTCACTCTTTTAGCATCTATAAATGCATTTGGTAGTTAAGTTGCAATTTGTTGTAACTGTATTATTTTGTGAACTTCTGGTTCACTCTAACTTGTACATGGACCAAAATTATTTAAAGGTTTTTTCTTCTAATAAATTTCTCGACATTCTTTAGCACTGCAGGTGTTTTTCCTCCCCCTAATGTCGAAAAATATGCCTCATCAAAATAAATTCATAGTCTCTTTTGTGGACCCATTATCACACATTGAGATAGATTTAATATATTCATGGCACATAAAAAATTTATGACTCATGTCCTTATACAAATTTCAAGGGAGAGTATATATGATATACATAATGGCATTCATGCCAAACTTTCAAGGTTTAATTATTGAACTATAAGTTCAATGCTTGAACTTCTGGTTCAACGCAATATATTGTGCATGTATACTAGGGATAAAACAGTAATTAAATAACTCATTATAATACACAACTTATAAAATCCTTACAAATTACTCATTCAAGGAGTTTACATAAAATCATCAATATTGAATTGAGTTGTGTTCTCTATATGGGCGGTTCCTCTTTCAAAATCTCATGATTTACCAAATGATTTATAGTATTCACTTCAGGGAATACAGTTGTACTAATGGGCATTATTTGATGATTTCTCATTAGCAATTATTCTTTTAGAATTCTCATTATATACCAAATGATTTATAGTATTCACTTCAGGGAATACAGTTATACTAGTGGGCATTGTTTGATGATTTTTTATTAACAATTATTCTTTGCAACCACTAGAAAAATAATATTTGTAAATTTTCACTTTTTATATTGCTACTACAGGAGCATGTAACTTTATTACAGCACAATTTCAGCTGTGAAGTAATTTTAAACATGGTTAAATTATATTCTCAAATAGACTTCAAGTCTTGTAGGTGTAGGTTTAACCAATCATATTGAGTTTATGGTAGTACCACATATTTCAAGTAATTATATCTATCTTTAAAACTCTTTTAGAAAATATAAAAATCAGTAAGATATTCAACCTTTAAATCCTTACTTAAATGAGATTTAAGTAGATAATAGCTTTTACTTTTGCTAGCATCTAAATGCATTTCATTATCAACAACTCATGTCAAAAATTATTTCCATTGAATTCAAGAGCATATAAAAATTATCAACCAAACTTTAATTCACTATTCTTCACTTTATTTAAATAACTTAATTTGCATATATTTAAAATATATCTAAATAGACTAATCAGAAAATAAATTAATATTAATTTTAACAAACATTAAATTCATAATTTATCATACCAAGAAAAGATAAGCACTAATTATGCTTCTCTATACCAACATAAATCCAACAATGTATGCAATCTGGAAATAAATTCATCAATTCACAAATTAACAAAACTATGTTACTTATATAATTTATATTAATCTCATCTCACATTTAAATCTCTAATTGTTTTCACATCTAATACACATTAATATAAGTAAATTCAAAACATATATAATACACACAACTTTCTTGTAGGCTATTCAACTAATAAATATATATATATATATATATGTATGAGACATGTATTGTCCATAAAATAAATTTTGAGTTGAAATGCTAAGACCGAAGGATATGTAATAATATATACACTAGTAAGATCAATCTCAATTTAATGAATCAAGTAAACCTATTAATATGAACGCAAGATCACCATTTTCCCATAAAGCAAGTTAATCAATCAATAAATAAATAATTTAGGGTCAGATTTTATGCCAAAAAAAAATTATAAGCCATGACTTTAAAACTATGCATAAAATGTGTTGTTATAATTGATAACCAACTAAAAGTTGCAATTTGGTTGGTAAATCAAATAGGCCATACCCATCATTCCAATACATATAAACAACAATGAAGCACCCAAAACAGAAAAATCAAAGCAAAAAGGTTTACCTTAATATTATGGCCATACGCAGTTATTTTATTGATATCCAATTTATTCAATGCGTGTAGCTTAAATCAAATTTATTAGTTATTCAGGAACATAAAATATCAATTTTTCAAGGATGTCTATTTTATTTATTTGATTACTCGAATGAGTGATACTAGTATAAATAATTCTTACTCATGATGTCGAGGCCCATCAATTAACATTGTCTAATATAAAATCATAATAAAATTAGTCTTTTAAAGACTTGTAGACAATGCATTTAGTTCTTCAGGAACATTTAATGATTCTTTAATGAATTTGTTTACTTTAATTAGTTTTTCAGAAACTATATAGAATATCAATTTTTCAGGAACTGTAGAGAATATCAGTTTTTCAAAAACTGTAGAGAATACCAATTCTTCAAGAACTATAGTGAATACCAATTTTTCAAGAACTGTAATTATTATTAGTTCTTCAGGAACTCATAACTTAGTTATTTATTTAATTAGTTCTTCAGGAATTATAAATAATACTAGTTATTCATGAATTAGAATTTAAAATATAATACTAATTCTCTAGAAACTTAT
This sequence comes from Reutealis trisperma, assembly GCA_947687605.1. NCBI lineage: Eukaryota > Viridiplantae > Streptophyta > Magnoliopsida > Malpighiales > Euphorbiaceae > Reutealis > Reutealis trisperma. Next base: position 89,556 of record CANTUT010000171.1, on the reverse strand, counting down.
AGCTTAGTTATTTATTTAATTAGTTTTTTAGGAACTATAAATAATACTAGTTCTTCAGGAACTAGTATTTAAAATATAATGCTAGTTCTTCAGGAACTAGAATTTAATTGATTAATCATTAAATAGTATATCAAATCTTTATAAATCTAAAAAAAAAAAAACGATTTGAAATAAATGATTGTAAGAGAGAAGAAAAAAAAATGATTTCTTCAAATTCAAATTAATTAGCCCAATATGTTCAAACGATTTCTTAAAAAAAAAACGATTTAGTTTTTTTTCTTAAAAAAAATATTTGATACATAAATATTAATAATAATAGTAATTAATTAGATAAAATTTGTTTACCATAAATCTTGAATTTTATTTCTTCAAATTTTTCGCCTTAGCTGGGTTGTAACAAACCACAAGCTATCCAAAATTATGAACAATATTGTAGAACGATTCGTGCTGATAACGTGTTATAAATAAAATGGAGAAGAACATGAATAAAGAATATAGAGAAGAGAATAGTTTTTCTAGTTGTTCCATTCAATAGTATTAAGCCTTTTATATAGAGTACAGAAGAGAAAGAAATAGGAATCTTTTCCAATCAGAAAAATACAAGAAATAGGAAGTTTTTCCAATAAGGAAAATACAATCAATACTAATATGAAAACTAGAATATTCATGTATATGGAAAGACATCAATCAAATCTTATAATATATCATAACAAATTAATAATTTTGTAATGATAAATTATTTTATAACCATATACTAATAATTATATATATTTAATGATAATTCATTTTACAACCAATATATATATATATATATATATATATATATATATATATATATATATATATATATATATATATATTGTAATTTCAGGTAAACACCAACTAATATTAGTAAAAATTTATTTCAATAAATAGTGAATTAAAATTTAATTCACATTTAAATAAAAATTTAGAAATATATAAAAAAAAGTTTCATTATGGTAGATAATTAAATAAAAATTATTTGATATGGCAATGGTATAATATAAATACAAAATCATACTCCACAAAGCGTGTGTTGAAGTTTAGTGTGTGTGTATATTATATATATATATATATATATATATATATATATATATGGAGAATCGATGAATTTTTTATTCAATGGTACTAGAATTATTTTTAAAGTTGAAAGGTCTCATTTTTTTTTTTTTTCACAAAAGTCCTCATTTATTCCCTCAAACCATGAGCATGAAAATGTTGACATATAAATGTTTATCTGAACAAAATATATCTATATATTGATTTATATACATTTTCAGAAGCTATCTATCAAAGTTATAAAGAAAGCTGAGATGTTATCCATATTCCGAGCGACACAATACCGATGGTTGCAAAAGCTTGTCCCAACTCATAAAATACGTTCTCTTGCTGGAGTGGCAAATTTTGCCAATCTGTTTGCCTGTGAAAAAGAAACGGATAACAAGTTTATGATTTGGAAAAATATAAAAGAAAAGGTTATTTTTCCATGAAAAAATGACATCAACTCTTCATTTCAAATTATTTGGATACCAAAAGCAATTATCAAGACTATTTTCTGGTTTCCCTCACTAGAAACTTCTATTTAAAGTTTCTGGAGAAACTTGGATGCCAAGCAGGAAATTTGCATTTTCAATGACGAATCATCTCTCGTCGATTAAACTAATGTAGCTCTTATTCTGCCCTCTATTAAAATATACTTTTATCATGAAAAATTGAAAACTATCAACAAACGGTTGTAGTAAACTTTTTCGATTGACTTATGACTAATAAATTGAAGGTTTTTGGCGTATGTTGAGGCCAACTCAAATTGTCTAGGCTTTGTTGGCATTATGCTTGGAGCTACTTCTCAAAACTGTATTTTGACATTGTTTATTTTTTAAAAAGCTTTCTTTTTTCTTTTTTTGTTGCTTTTGGTAACCTTAATTTAAAAAAAAAAAAAAATTCCTAACTTTTTCCAAATCATAAGTTACTAAGCTTCAAATATTGCAAAAGCAGTTTGTTAAAAGAAACCTAATTGTAATGCCAAAGTTAGAACTAATTAGCCCAACCGGGATTCGAGATCAGATCTTATGCATACCCTAAGTCAGCAATGATGATGCTGACATTGTCTTGGGAACGTAGATCCTGCATTACAAGCAATTTTAGGTTATTAGAACTACTTGGGTAGAATACTGATCTCAAGCATACTGTAAAATAAGACTAGTTGTCTATGCACACCGTAGCTGCACGTGCAAGCTCATCACAAGCTAGCTGAAACCAGAATAAGAGGAAAGTTAGTTAGCACCACTATATTGGTAGAAACATTACTGGTTTCCAGGTTTAGGACACTGCAATGTTATTTATTTATTTATTTTTTTAATTTTCTTGGTCCGCACTTCTACATTATAGACAGTGTGATAATGCTGCCATAGATCATCACATTCCCTTATTATTATTATATTTTTAATTAGAAATTTTATTTGAATATTATCAAACTCATTATTTGAATAATGTGCATTTTCAGTAGTAAAATAGGCCAAATGTGGAATGGATAATTTACTAGAGAACAGATTAATTACCTGAACATCTCCATGTTTCCGAAGTTGGTTCCTAACGAAAGTAACTGCATCTGAGCTGAAACAGAACATATAAAACAAGAGTAGGCATGAAAAACCTCATACTCAAATTAAAAAATAATAAATATATGAAGGTATTTTAACAAATTCATAATACTCAACAAACCTGTTCATGTAATCCCATAAACCATCAGATGCTAACAGTATAAATTCTGCTTCTGAACCCAGAGCTATCTGAAAAATATCTGGAGATGCAATAACCAAGTCCCCATTGAATTGCACTCTGTCAAAACATCATATCAGTGACCATCTAATCACTCTTGGGAATTTAGAACTGACTAAGCTTAAGGTTACATATGTACAGGTATTAGAAATTAAAAAATATTAGGGGCTCAATAGAAAAAACTCAATAAGTTTAGGGGCTTTAGAATGGGGTTTTCCTAAATAATGACACTAATGCCTCGTGCATTCATATATTAATGAAACTAATGTCAGCTTTGAACCAGTCATTTGGAAAGTTCCTAAGCAAACAAGCATCAGAAGTGGCTAGGCCAATGGTAAAAGCCAACAGCATAAGATTTGCATTTTCCTCTAAAAGTCTTATATCCTTAAACTAGACAGATTGGACTTAATAGCCATAGAAGATCCAACAGCATAGGTAAATGAAGGGAAGTTCTTACCGAGAACTGAATTTTTCGGACCATCGCCCTTGCTCAACTCCTTTTTGCAGCATCCTATACAAGTGCAGAAAATATAAGCATTGTCCAGACATGGATATGCTAGTAGGTGATGTAAATAACCATTATGGAAATCTAACAACAGGTCTTTTATTTCTGGAATGTTAGATAAGTTGTAAAAGGACTCAACTCATTTTTCATCGTCTTGAACCTAATATCACCAAAAGCTCGTGATACAGCTATGTCTCCGCAAATTCTTCCATTGACAATCTATAGACATTGCAGTAAGAAAAAATGTTACATCAACTATAGGTTTGTTGGAAAATGAATCCCATATCGAATAATAACAAAATATGAAAAGGATTTATAAGTGAGTAGGTGTTGGACCTAATACAAGCCAATTGGTTTTGTGCAAATGGGTTCCAACACTTATCCACTTATAAGCCCACATATGAATGGGCCTATGGACTTTAATAAAGTCAAACCCAAACTATAAATTCAAAGAAACAACATAGTTTCAAATTGTCCATAACATGAGGCTTTTATTGGGAAAATATTCAAGAGATTAAACTAAAGAAATTGATAATCAAATTTATTCAACACAAAAGAGCTAAAAGTAAAAAATGCAAGCCATTAAGGTAGTAGCCTAGTGGTTGATTTACTATCTCATAGCGCAGAAGGCACATAGTTCCAATCCTGGCAATCCCTTCCCCTTCAATAATTTCCAATATACCATAAAAGAAAAGTTAAAAAATGCAGAATTATCACTGGCACATTGTCCAAGCAGAATACAAATGGAGACACAACGTTCCAACTAAGTTTTCTTACATTATAGCTCAAGTTTCAATTCTTAAAGGTAGTACAGAAAAAGCAGTTCTGTTAACTGCAAATAACCAGAAGAAGACAATGGTAATCATGATATAATGTCAATCAGAACAGCAATCAAAATTTTTTTTATACAATAAAATTTTCAACAGTTGCTAATTGAAATGGAAATTCCAATATTCTTCTCTTTAATGTTGAGAGAATAGATTTTTTTTTTTTTTTTTAAAAGTTGGACAAAGAAAAATGGAAAAACAAAATCAAGAATAGAAAAACACACCCATCCACCTGCTTCTCTGATTCTTCTGATTTCTTGAAGAGAGGCATTGTTGCTTCCATAAGGTCGATGTGAATCAGTCAACATTTCTGATTTACCAGAATGAGAAAGGACCTGCATCAACATATATTTTTCAAAGAAAATAAAAAAAATTACATAACAGCTACTTCTGTATTGATCATCTACAAGTATTCTGCTTGGAATTCAAAAGGGAATGGCATTTGGCAAAAGAAAAAAAGAAAAAAAAAGTCATATAAATGGAGGAAACAACCATACAAATTCACGAGAATTGAAGTAAATAGTATTAGCATCTCTTTAGCATTGTCATCTGAATTGATGTTGAGAAAAACACTATAGTCGAAAATGTTGATTAGAGATCATTAAAATTTGTTTTTAAGGCTAATTTCACATGTTTTGAACATAAAAAGTATTAAAACAGCTAAACAGTACTCTCAAATTGTTTTTGCAACATCTAAAATGGTGCTTCTCGGAAAAATAGTTTCAATCTCAATACCAAACAGACTCTTAACATACCACACATGAATCGCCGATATGTGAAATGATAAGCGTATTGTTTCCGATGAATATAACAGTGGCAGTTGAACCAGATTCATCTTCTTCACCAATCGTTTCAAGCCTTTCCAAAAATGATACAATCCAAACCTTCAATACAATCATATAGAATATATAATCACATTGTTAGTATTCGTTGGAAGGGCCTACCAATTTAACAATTTGGCATCAACATTTTCAAAAGCCTCTTTTAATGCTTTTTTGGTGGCATTGAAATCTTTTCCGCTCAAGAGCAAACCACCTTGTAAAGCTGCAACACACTCCTTGTACAATTCATCCCTATAGTAAATTAGACTGAATCAGAGAGCATAATAAGCATCTAAATATTGATAAAGCTGCATACAACTGGATGAACACCATTCCTCCGTGCTTATATTGATGAATTCCAACCAAAAAAAAAAAAAGCCATGATTGGCTTGCTCAAGAAATGGAAGTGAAATGCCATTCTTGAAATAACATTCAATTTTCTCGCTTGCAATATAAGGAACTCCAAATTTTTTATAATAATGTATACTTGAAAATTTTGAATTAGGTGAAAATGACATTTGTTTTCATTGATGATAGGATTACTTTGAAACTATACTATACTTAGTAGTTCCAAAAATAAAACTGGATTTCTTCTTTTTTTATTTTTTTTATTTTTTATCAGCAAAAGCTGCAAAACACTGTAGATTCTTGAAAATAGGGTATATAGATGGCATCTATTTTCATTTCCATTCTATTTTCAAGACAAACTAAACATACAAAAATTAAACACATGAGACCCAAATATACACCGATATAAATAGTTGAATCATCACAACATTGTAAGTAACATATAAAACTACACAGGGAACTCACAAAAATACATATTATTTATAGTAAATTATACTAGTCACTCGATTCTATTTTATGCTAATTCATTATGGTCAAAAAACTTTCATATCACAATTTGGTCATTAAACCATAATTTTGTTGTAATTAAGGTAATTTCACCAGATTTTGGCTAGAAATCCACTGCGAATATGAGGAGATATTCAATTTGGAATCAATTTTTATAGAGAAAATAATAATAATAATAAGTTTTTCTTCATTTTGATATATGCTTTGCTGCTCACTTTTTAAGTGTTATACTATGCTAATTGTATATCATATAAGAATTTTTTTGTATTATTCTTGTCATAAATGCTCACAACAACTTAGAGACAAAATTATGAAAAATTGAAGTTTTTATAACTACAATAATAATAAAAATGACCTGAGGAACTTGACAGAAGAGACACCACCATGGCCATCAAAAACCCCAGCAAAGGAGAACCCATCAAGGCCGTCTGATCGAATGATGATATCATCCTCCATCTCTTCACGTGGGCCTTGCAAGCTTGCATAGCCCCACCGAATCCCAGCAACATCCGTCAAAGAAGATGGCGCGTCTATTGCAATCGCGGAGCACTGGGTTTTGGCTTTGGCAGGAACAAAGTTACTGTTCTTGGTAGAAGGTTCGAAGTGGCGGTTGGTGCCAAAGTGGAGCTTGGTCAATAAGAAACTTTCCAACTGGGGGCTTAACAATGCCATAATTAACTGAGCTGCGTCACTGAGTCAGAACGAGTTTCAGGTGATTTATTGCATAGCAGAGAAGAGCAGGATAAGAGAATGAAGCTAAACCTCTAACTGATTTAACGATTAGATTAGATTCCCATAGTTTTTAGAAGTGTACTTCTTGTTTTTTCACACATCGGATTGGGACCCACAGACAAACTCACTGGGACCTTTTTGATGACGTGGCAAAACTCTGGTTGCTGTTACACATATGTGACATAATTGTGGCTCTAATTTATTGGAATTTTTTTATGCATAAAAAATTTATAAATTTTTATAGGCGCCTTTAATAAAATTCAAAATTACCCTCCAAAATAATATTAGCAAGACAATCCTGCCGGTGATTTTTTTTTTTTTTAAATGCGAGATATTGCATAAAATTTAAATAATATGTTTAAATTTATTAATTAAATTGTTTCAATTATTATAAAATTTATAAAAAATAATATTCATACAAACAATTTGAAAAAAAAATCTCAACATATATACTGCAGAAAAAAAGTTTCCATTGTAATGTTATTTGTATAATCAATTAATAATATTATTATTTATCAAAAAAAATAGTGCTTATAAAATAAAATTAATATATAACTCAACTTTTTAAAGTGTTAAAAATTATGCATTTAAAATTTATCGGACATCAACACCGATTACAAAAATCTTGATCTTGATAGCAATCCAAGTAATTTTACCAATTTTGAAAAATCTAAAGTTTATGGTAATAAGTATGTTAAGGGTAATTTCTTCAAGTTAGCAGAAGTGGAACAGAGGGTTGATCCTAAAATGTTCTTTAAGAATAAATAGAGCATCTTTCCTTTCCATGCTTATTGAGTAGAAGTGCAGCTCTATTTTCCATCTCTGTAGAATCATATATGTTACTATAGTGAAGCCAACTAGAAATAATTAAAAATAAAAGAAAGTGAGGAGATAAAAATTCAAATTTTGCTTAAGAAAAAAAATTAAGAAATTTAGTTTTGAACTATTGATATGGATATAGAATCAATTTAATAGTTGAATTTTAAAAATTAAAAAGAATAATAATAATAATAATAATAATAATAATAATAATAATAATAATAATAATATAAGATCAATTGGATCTAATTATTCATTGGATCTAATTACTCTCTTATTTAATTTATGTTTTAAATAAAGTAATTTATCCCACAATCCTTGCCATAGAGCCAAAAACTCAATGGCTACCCATTTCACACCAACAAATAAAAATGTCAAAAACATCTATTCAAGTCAAAATTTATCCTAATTCAATATCAAATAATGCCCTGATCATGTTAGGTCAGTATTAGTGTAACTATTTACCATTATATCACAAAATTGATAGAACCATGAATAACTGACAACAAGCATTTAGTAAAAAGGAAGAGAATACAAATGTCAAATACTGGAGGAAATAACTACTGAAATAAAACGACATAAAAATTGTTTAAGGCAAGCCTTCAATTTAATTAAAACAAAATAGACCAAGATCTTCTCCAAACACATTGAACATAAGATTATATCAACCATCTAGCGACTAAAAGTGGGAGATGTCTATCCGGAGCTATCTCCAACCTTTCTCGAATTATCTTCACCTTTTTTGCAGTCTTTTTAATCATATCCGGAGCTTCTAAATACTTTTCACCTATCTCAGTCCAACAAATCGGAGATCGACATTTTCGACCATATAGTGCTTCAAACGGAGCCATTCCTATGGAGGAATAGTAGCTATTATTGTATGCAAACTCCATAAGTGGGGGATATCTATCCCAACTTCCTCTAAAGTCCACAAAACGCATACGAAGCATATCTTCCAATGTTTGGATTGTTCTCTCTGACTGCCCATCTATTTATGGATGAAAAGTTGTGCAGAAGTCAAGCCATGTGCCCAATGCTTCTTGCAATTTCTGCCAAAATCTTGATGTGAACTGAGCTCCTCTATCGGAAATGATGGAGAGTGGAATCCCGTGTAGTCATACAATTTCATCAATATATATCTAGGTATATTGAGCTGCTGTATAACTGGTCTTCACCTCAATGAAGTGCGCTGATTTTGTTAATCGATCAATTATGACCCATATGGAATCATATCCTTTCAGTAGCTTGGGAAAACGCACAACAAAACCTATAGTGATTCGTTCCCATTTCCACTCTAGTAATCCTATCTCTTGAAGTAGTCTGAAGGGCCTTTGATGCTCAAATTTCACTTGCTGACAAGTGAGACATGCAGCTACAAAGCTCGCTATGTCTTTCTTCATTCCAGGCCACCAATAAGTCTTCTTCACGTCGTGAAACATTTTAGTAGTACCTGGGTGCATACTATATGGGGTTTGATGTGCCTCCCAAACATTTTTTTCTCTCAACCCCTAGACATTAGGTACACATAACCAATTTTCGCATTTTAAGAAGCCTTTCTCTACTAAAAAATTTGGGGCTTGTCCTTTTTCCACATCTACGACAATCTTTGCCAATTGAGGGTCTTGGTCTTGTAATGTCTTTATCTCATCAATGAGTTTGGGTCTTACTTGAAAGTGAGCTATCAGCATTTGTGATTCATTTACTTCCAATTGCAAACCTTCATTAAACATCTTCTTTAATTCTTTGAATAATGGTCGTCTTTGCATAGAGATATGCAACAAGCAACCCATCGACTTCCTGCTCAATGCATTTGCTACAACATTATCTTTACCAGGGGTGGTAAAGTATTTGTAATCATAATCCTTTAGCAATTCTACCCATCTTTTTTTGTCTTAGATTCAAATCTCTTTACTTTAAGATATATTGAAGGCTTTTATGATCTGTGTAGATCTCACATCTCTCTCCATATAGATAATGTCTCCATATCTTCAAAGCAAAGATGATTGCCGCCATTTCTAGATCATGCGTAGGATAGTTCATTTTGTGATGCTTGAACTGTCTAGATGCATAAGCAATAACTTTCCATTAACACACACCCTAAGCCAATTCTAAAAGCATCACAATATATGGCAAAACCTTCATTACCATCAAGTAGGGCCAATACAAGGTCAGTGATTAAACAATCTTTAAGCTTATGAAAACTCTCTTCACAAGGCTCCTCCCATTTAAATTTGACTTGGTTTCTTGTAGGCCTTGTCAATGGCAATGCAATCTTTGAAAAATCCTTGATAAATCGATGATAATACCCTACCATACCCAAGAAACTTCTCACTTTAGTAACCGTTGTAGGTTGGGGCCAATTTGTCACTGCCTCTACCTTTTTAGGATCAACTTTGATTCCTTCTCTACTCACTATATGTCTAAGAAAACAAACTTGTTCCATCCACAAATCACATTTGGACAATTTAGCATACAACTTATGCTCCCGTAGAGTTTGCAGTACTACACTTAAGTGCTCCTCATGCTCCTTTTTACACTTTGAATAAATTAAAATATCATCAATAAACACAATTACAAACTTGTCTAGAAATGGCTTAAAGACTCGATTCATCAAATCCATAAAAGCCACTGGTGCATTTGTCAACCTAAAGGGTAATACTATGAATTCATAATGCCCATATCTCGTTCTAAACACAGTCTTACAAACATCTTCTTGCCATATCTTAAGTTGATGATAACCTAACCGTAAGTCTATCTTTAAGAAATAACTAGCCCCTTGTAACTAATCAAATAAATCATTAATCCTCAATAGAGGATACTTGTTCTTCATAGTTACCTTATTCAATTGCCTATAATCAATACACAACCTTAATGACCCATCTTTCTTCTTTACAAATAAAATCGGAGCACCCTAAAGAGAGCTACTTGGCCTAATAAAACCTTTATCAAGCAAATCCTATAACTAAACTCTCAATTCTTTTAATTTTGAAGGTGCCATCCAATATGGTGGTATCGAAATTGGCTAAGTTCCTGGTAAAAGTTCAATTGCAAACTCTATCTCCCTATCCGGTGGCATCCCTAATAAATCCTTAGGAAAAACATTAGGAAATTCGTCAACTATTGGTATCTTCCTAACAGACTTAATTACTGCCTCAATATCTACAACATGCGTTAAATACGCTAGACAACCCTTTCTTAACAATCTTCTAAACTCAATAGCTGAGATAAAGCTCATAGTAATGCTACTCCTATCACCTTGAAAAGTGAACTCATTTCCATTTTCCTCATTGAAGTTTATTCTTTTCCTTTTACAATCTATATAGGCATTACATATTGATAACTAATCCATTCCTAGGATAACATCAAACTCCAAGACCTCTAGTTCAATCAAATTTGCTGGAAATATTCTATTTTAAATTTCTACAAGGCAATTCCTATATACTTGTTTTACTTCTACAATTTCCCCCAGAGGTGTAGTTATGACCAAAGGTTTGTTCATATTCTCCTTATTTCTACCTAGCTTCTTAGCAAAACATGGTGAAATAAATGAATACGTTGCACCAGAATTAAATAAACATCAAGCATTTGTAGACTGAACAAGAATGATACCTGTGACAACATTGTGGGACATAGAAGCATCTTATTGGTTAAGGGCAAAAACTCACCCTTTTCCTCTTCCTTCACTAGTTTGCACATTGGTTGAGGATTGCTCAATACCATGGCCTCATCCTCCCGATCCACGGTTTTGCACCCGGTTCATTTGCACGGTGGGTTGCAAAGCCTCAGTAGCCGCTCTTTGATTAACCATCATCTGACAATCCTTAATGAAATGCCCCATCTGTCTATAGCATAAACATCCTCCTATGGCTCTTCGAGAAGCTCCACGGTGTTGTTGTCCACACATAGGACAAGTAGGTAAAGTTTGACCTTGCTGTCTAGATCGATATGGTCCAGTATTGCTAGGAGTCGAAGCAACCGAAACACTTTCAGCTTGAACTTGTCCTTGTCCCCCCATTCTAGATTGGTATGGAGTAGACATCACAAGTGTGTGCTTAAAACCCTTGTTTTGGATGGGACCTCCCCATTGTTGGCTGCTCTGTCCTTTATTCCTTCCCTTATTCTTTTGTTCTCTCTCTGCTTGCTTAGCTCATTCAGCCTTATGTTGTGCTTCCATGAGTTTAACTTTATCAATAAGCTTAGCCATGGTAGGGAAGTCAGTCATTATCAACACATTACAGAGGGGAGCTATTAATCCTTTTCTAAATTAATCAACTTTATTGGCTTCCATAGGTACTATGTAAGGGGCATACTTGCTCAAATGTTTAAATTCCCAGGCATACTCCGACACAGACATTCCAGGTTTTTGCTTCAGTTACTCATATTAAAGGGCATAACTTTTATCTTTTTTTCATACACACATATCATCTATCAATACCATAACCCAATTTAATATCTATTTAATACTCTTCATAGCACAATTAAGGAAAACACAACATTCCATTATTATCCACTTAATAGTCTTATTATTTCTACTTAAAATACTTTAAATAGAAAAACCATAACATATAAAAAAATATTAGTACAAGTTCCAGCATAATCAGGGTCGAATGTCACCACGCGGTAGCAAGCCAACCCGCCCCTCAGTAGGCTAGCTAGCCACAGTGCCAAGCTGGAAGGCCCAGTGTGCCGCAAAAGGATGCATCCTGCTGCTTGCCATAGTGAGCGCCAGCAACTGGGGGTTGGCTACTGTCCAGCAGGCCAGCGCCCCGCCAGCACCCACAGCTGGATGCCCCCCTACTGCATGCCACGCCCAGCGACCCTCTAGTGCCTCTTCCAGCGCCAGCTATTACAAGTCACCCTAAAACCCCTTTAAAACCTCCAATTCTCCTCTAAAATGTCCTTCTTGTCCACTATCATTAATTTAATTTCTTGCTTCTCAAAAACATTAAATAACCCAACACAAGAGAGAAAAGACACTTGATCACAAATACTTATTTATTTATAATTCATTTACCTATAGTGCATTAAATGTACACAAAAGGATCCATATACATTCTATCAATTATCCTTTTATATTAACCTACCCATTACATATATATACATACCGACGGTTTCACCCAAAATCTAACCAAAATCTATTCTCTTATTTCTATTCTTCTAATCTCTTACATCCTTTTTGTCATTTTCGGCTTCACTTTCCCTAGGGCTAACACCTCTTCTACCCGTCGATAACATAGAAGGGGTTGTCGCACCTTCTAATAGTGCATCCTTCTTTCGAATGATCTAATCTTCCACAAGCTACACACAAATGTTGGGGAAAATCTGGTATAACATCACGAAGAGGTGGAAGTGGCTTTGCTTTTGAATTTTGGTATCTATGCCTAACTCGAGCTAACTCCCATTTCACATTTTTAATCATTCTCTTTAGGTACCGTACTTCTTCCCTCAACACTTGGAGTTCCCTTATAGCATCCTCATATTGTGCCCGCATCCTTATTACCCAAACAGGATCAAGATCCTCCTCTAAGTCTATCTCTTCAAACTCAGATGGAGCAGCTATAGTAGCATCCGATACTTCCCTCTCTTTAGCAAGATTATGAATTTATGGCATCTACACCCACAATCAAACATTATACCTTAACAATAATACAATAACATAATAGCACACATATAAATCATAAAAATAGTAAGATATCTTAACTTATGATTGACATAAATCTAACCTTTCACACAAATCACCAACAACAAGTTTAAGAATTCTCTATGCTTCATGGTGTGACCTATAATTCATATACTTAATAACTCAAAGTAAAAGTTAAGCTTTTGACTCTGATACCAATTCTGTTATGACCTAAAATCTAGGTTGCGACTGTCCTAGGGTTCACAGAGACATAAGATCACTTAAACCTGTAGAACACCAAGGGTTATCCTAATCTTTTGCTTATCTTATTAAGCCATCACCTCCAAGATCGAAATCAATGAATCATTTCTAATTCCCAAGAACTATTTTAACTACATTATTATATGCATTATACATATGTCCTATACCATGCTTGAAAATAAAATAACATTCTTAGATATTCATAAACATCATTCATACCCTCATGCCTAATGTTATAATTATACATATACTTAACACATGTTATCAAGTATTTATACTTAATTTTACATACGATACTTATACACACTATGCCTCTAGTCACCATGGAGCTCTAACTTGCAAGCCTTCAAATTGACACAAATTCATCTCCACAAAATCTTAGTACGTTCCAAGCTAAGAAGTATCACTTGGTTTACCTTGTTAAAGAAACACCTTAACCTGGAAAAAAATTACAAATAACTATAAAGTGAGATAAGCTCAATGAGTACCAAATAATATAATGTAGAAGCAAATGAAATAAATGGTTATCATAAGGTTTACAGGATAATAATGGAGTAAAATTATCCAAAATTGGCCATATTGAACTTTGGGTCAATTTTAGCAGAAATAGAAATGTCTTGGGAGCATAAAGCTTCCCATACATATAAGTTGTAAACTGGCGATATAAGCCGTGCTCACTCACAATATCACATTACATAAGATTGATTAGGTCTTACGGTTAGGCATTCCCTCCTAACAAAGATTAGGTACTCTTGCCCTACCCGTAGGCTTTACCAAGTGCACAAGGTTTAGTGTTTTTCCCCACACCAAAAAGGGTTTCTGGTTAGTCATGGGTATCCATGTAGGGCACATTCAAGTTGGTATCAAGTAGTTGATAACATGTACTTGATATATCAATCATTTGGTACAATATAATATTAATGAGGTTTTTCATGTCCAAACTATCTAATAGGAGAAATTTAGAATTCAAGGGTCACATTCCTTAGGCACACATATACAATGCTTTCTCTTTTTGGTTATTTATCAAGAATGGCATTTTAATTGATAGTAGTAAATAATGTGGCACAATTACATTGTATTATAAAATACTCACTTTTACTCCTTTGCTCTTAATGCCTATTATGCTTGGTCAATTAAAGTTCCTCATGACCTCTAGCAACCTCCTTGCCCTTGCCTTATACTTCTACTCCCATCATATTTCAAACACACAACAATTAGCAACTAATAATAGAAATATATCAATTGTACTATACTCGTTTCTAGTTTATGTTAGATTTCCTTTAATCACATGTTTGTAAGACTAAACCTTGAATTCCCAAATCATTCCACAACCTTAACTTATTCCATCTAAGCTCATCGTTGGGAAAATTCTAAATTTTTCAACTATTTCCTAATTTACTTGTAAGAATTTGAAATTGGATTAGTATATAACACATATAATCATTAATCACCACCACATAGTTTTACAACACCAAATTCTTCCTTTACCATATTCATGCTTCAAAGCTTTCCAAATCTTGAATCATGTTCCCAAAGCTTATTCACCCCTTTTTAAATCAATTTCCATCATCTACGATTACTTAAAAACATATTCTAGACATAATTAATTCATGTTGGCCAAGCCTCCCTAGGTGATGCACAAGCTATTTTCCACACAATCTTATCATCAAAATCTACTAAAAAAAACATAAAAAAAAAAGGATAGATGTAATTCCTCACTTTGATTAGTATATCTTGTTAGGACTCTTGAAGTAGTTAGAAATAGAGGGAATTCTTCTTTTGTAGAGAATTTTAGGTGTAGAGAAAGTGAGATAAATGAATTTCTCAACATAATTCTTGCTTATATATTTAATGAATTGAATGCTGAGGATTTGTCAAACCACACCTAATGGTTAGGTTTTATTCATAATGGATGGTTAGGATGGTATTAAGGTGGAGGGCTAGGATTCTCTTTACAAAGGGTGAGAGTTATCCTAAGGTGATAGGTGGTCCAATGGAATCTTGACTTATGTGGGAGAAGCATTAAGAGTTTTGGTTGATGAAGCCTTTGGCTTAGTCAACTTTGGTGACTAAAAACTATCACCATAAAAGCTTATTCTTTACACAACTATGTTTATTGACTTGGGCCTTCTATTTTGCTCACAACCTAAATGAGGTCTCTTTCTTATGCCCATGGCCAGCCTTCCTATTTTGGGTTGGGCTCCTAATATATCAAGGCTCATCAACAAGCCCATAAGTCCAAAACAAGCTTTGAAGTTTTCCTATACAATTCTTTCTTGTACCTTTCACTGTAACTTCTCCAATTGTATTTTTTAACTTCTATACCCACTATTTTAATTGTCATAGAGATTTTACTTTAGTCCTTAGGGTACACTAAAATTTCATGCTAGGCAAACATCACACATTATGTCTTAAAACTGCTACCCATTTCCTTATCATCCACATACTATCCTATCATTCACAAGTCTAATCCTTTAATGTCATTTGCAACCAAAATGAGTCTCAAATTTCCTAGATGTTACAATTAAAGCCTATAGATTTTTTGCTAGCCTATTTACAAAAGTCTAACCTATAATTTAGTAAATAAATAAATTAATTTATTACTTAAATTAATTTGTGAAAGTAGACAATTAATACTTAATGGAAGTGGAAGTTAGAGAAACTAGGGGTTGGAAGTAATTGAAATGGATAGTTGAGAAGAGTAGGAAATGGAGAAAAACATGGAGAGATTTAAGGAATCAGCACCTAATGAGAAGCTAAAGAGTTGACAACTGAGACATGGTTACTTTACTGAAACTCCTATAAATCCAGCAAAAAAGGACACATACAAGCACTCAAGAAACTAACAAATACTCATAGCAAATTCAACAGCAAATTTCTTAAAGCATTTTAATTTTCAGCCTTTGTTTTTCATTTAGATTATTGTCTAGTGTTAATTTCCATCATCTTTATTTTTCACACTATTGCAATTTCCATTTCTCTCATCTGTGAATATTTCTAGTTCAATGCAATTCTAGTTAATGCAAATACATGTTCTTTATTTATGTTTTTAGTTCAATTATTGCAAACTTAATTTCAATTTTTTTCCTATACTCTTCAACTTACTTGCTTTTCATTAGCCCTTAAACTCCTAGCTTTTCAATTACAATCAATATAGCTAGTGCATTGTTTAATTCAAGAAAATTGCAATAAAAGACCTTGGGGATCCATAATCATTTTGGTTTTAGAAGTCTGAAGGCACAAGGTATCAGTTCATGTACCTCATACACATGGAATGCTCACATTCACAAAAAATTTGCCCACATTAATTTTGGCATGCCTAGTGAGACCCGTTGGACATGCTGCCAAAAATAAATATTGGAAAATATACTTTTGTCATGTCTTAAGATGCCAGTGTAGCTATTAATGAAGCAGGGCAAGAATGATTTGTTCCTCACATAACATAACAGATTGAAAAAAGCATAGCGTGATGAGCATAATTTAATATATATTTATAGTCCTTAAATTTACTTTTTGTTATTCATTTATTAAATAAATATTTTTAGTTAAGGCTATTTTTGTGAAATAGGAAACAAAATGGTGAAATGTTGAAAATTGAGTAAAATTAGAGTCTTTTATTTGCATGTGTAATAATAATAATAATAATAATAATAATAATAATAATAATAATAATAATAATGATGATGATGATGATGATGATGATAATAATAATAATAATGAATTTTGTGAAAGAAATAATTTATCAACAAAACTAACTAAGCCACTTTCTCTTATTATCAAAGGACATCATCTTCAAGTGTGCAATGAAGACTAAAAAAACTCACCAATCATCCATATGCAAGCCAACTAAGGAAACAAAGTATTCAAAGTTCAAAGTCATATATATCACGCTAAGGAAGAGAAAGAATTTCAAAATTCAAGTCACTAGCAACTTTCCAGTAAATGCCAACTAATTTATGCTAGCCATTCATGCTTATAAATAAAAGGGAAATGGCTTAGCTAAAGGAGGGCTTTGGAGGAGGAATTAAGAAAATTAGCAAGAAGTTGAAATTTTAAGATTAAGAATCAAAATTGTTTAAACAGGGTTCTTTTATTTATTTTGTGGTTTTAATTTAATTAGATCTTTTTAAGTTTAATTTTTACTAAGGTGGATAATGAAACCATGTTAAATTATTAATTTTTATTCTCTATTGATTTTAAATATTTTGCAATTTAATATTTATGATTTTGACTTCATTTGATAATATCCTTTCATCAATTCTATAATGTATTTTTTATTGTTAGGAAAATTATCTATACTTGGTTTTTATTGAAAAAAAAAGTAATTTTTTTTATTATATGTTTTCCATTAAATTGGACACATATAATGCTTAGAAATTTCACTTTTGAAGTGAGGGAAAATCTATTTGAGAATTTAATAGAATTGAACTTAGTGATAAAATCGATAGGAGATAGAAAAATTGATTTCTAAACTATCATCTAAAAATTGGAATCAATACGTTTTCAAAATTATTAATTGAACATTGGTGAATTCTAAAACCTTGGTAATGTTTTATTATCTGAATTTTATTTCACAAGTTCAAACACTTTAGTGTTAATTGTGTTATTTTGATATTTCCATTTTATATTTCTTTATCATTATCTCAAAAATTATTTGGAATTAGGTTAGAATTAAATCAAAGTAGTCTAATTAAGCTTTTCCATAATCCTCTTTGCAACTCTTTCTATGAGAACGATCTCGTTACCACTTATCTACAAAATTAGTTATTCATGCACTTACAAGTACAAATAAAATTATACAAAATAGCGCCTTAGGAAGATCAAAGTAAGGCACCAATTCCAATAGGACCTATTGTTGGACAAGGTAAGAATTTAACTTTTGTTACAATTTAGGAAAATAGTTTGAAAACTACAGCAAAAGAATTTAGAATAGAGATCATGCATATCCTAAAAGAAACTCAAAGACTTAAGAGGGAGAACCAAAAGAAAGTTACTAAAGGTAACACCAAAATGCAACAAAAAATTATAGAAGAAAATGCTAAGGCTTTAAAGAAGGCTACAGAGGAGAATGCTAAGGTGAGGACAACAGTAGGGATATATAGTGTCAATGATAAAATGAATACAAGCCAAGATCATATAAGTATTAGGGGCCAAAATGTCACTATAAGGCTTGAAAAACAAGGAAATGGTGAGGAGCATAAAGGACACTCATCTACCAAATCTCATGATGAAAATAGGTAGCAACCTTAAGCATTTAAGGGTGAAAAATATCTTCCTCCATATAAAAGGGAGGAAACTAATGTGTTACCTAGTGTGAGACCACTCATTGGTTGCCTTAATGCCTAGTCAATCCCTCAACAAATTTTCACTAACACAAACCCAATCAACTAACCCATGATCTATGAAATTAATGAAAGGCCAACTTCCCAAGGGGGCATAGGGGCAAGAAGGGCATGACATTAGGGCTCAACAAAAGAAATTCATTAAATCAACCTAAGTCCTTAGGTCTCTAGCCTAGGAAGGTCATTCGATAAGTGTGGATACTAAAGAAGTTGCTAGTACCTAAAAAGAAAGTGAAATGTGAAAGAAAACTCTTGATGCTTCTCCAGACCAAAATTTTCAATATGGTGCTCTGAGGTTTTATAGGACCAACCAAGGTTCATAGTTCCTAATTGGCGATGGCATAAAGTTCAACAAAAGAAATTCCATAAGCCATTGACTAAAAATCAATAGAGGAGGCTTCAAAGACAAAGAGCCAAGCAAAGGAGGTAATAGGAGTTTGAAGCACTACCTAAAGAAGCAAAGTGCAAACTTAAAAAAAAAAAAATTATGGGGAGAACTAAGGTAGTTGAAAGTCCATATGCAACAAATCATATTATGAAAGAAAGTTTCATGGTAGGAGGTATTTCAATACTTTAAGTAAGGAACTTGGGGGTACTATGTCATTCCTATGCAAAAAAGTCAAGATTCTTGTTTCGAAGCCTTTAAGATTAGAGGAAGGTAGTACTAAAAGAAGAACTTATTTCCATAAAAGAACCTATATCAACATTTACTAAGGAGGTAACTAAAATCTATAAGTTTCACATGTTGAAATCACATTTGGCACTAAAATTTTTCTATTTGCTTTCTTGAATTTTAAGTTTGATACCACTTGTTGTGCCATATTAGGGTGTTACTAGATATATGCTTTATTTCATTTTTCTTTTTACATGGAAAGGAGAGTCGCTATTGGTTAACAATGTTGACCTATGTTATTTCATAACTTAGTCAATATCTATTTTGATCTTGATGATCAAATTGAAGTGCTCTAATATATATATATATGTATATATATATAGTCAAATTGAAGTGCTCTAATATAAGGAATTTACATAGAAAAGATTACAAGATCAAGTTATGGAAAATTCCTTAAGTATAAAAAGTAGACCTGTAAATCGTGCCCACAACTAATGGTCATGCTTACAATAACCATTTTGTAATCATGACCTATCAAATTGTGACTACGATTAATTTAAAGCAAATAAGGTTAAAGAGGCAATACAGTCTATGGTCAGGCTTGTGGCTACTATGTTGGATGTGAACTAAGGTTCGCGATCGCGATATATAAGTTGCGACCAAAAAATTGATAAAGTCAGGTACTACTCTAATGTCTAGAAGAAGCAACTAATGGTCATATGTCACTTGTCACTAGCCATTGTAAAAATGAATATCATGACCGAGATTTAGTCTTCGATAGACTACATTTTTACAAGCTATTTGGAACCTAGTTTTTTAGCCTATATCTTTATTTGTATTGACTCTTTGGAGGATGTAAGTTATAAATATCCCCTCCTAAGGCCTTAAACATAAGAAAAAAATATATCAAGTGGCCAAACTCTTGCAATTTCATTTCTCAAGCCTTAAACCTTTTTAAAACACATATTTATGTTAGTTTGGTCAAGTGTTAGCCATAAAAATACTTATAGAGGTTATGAGTGAGTCTTGTTAAAACTCAAGTATAGGTTTGAGTGTGACCCTTAGTAAAACACCCGGTTGGGTTTGAGTGTTAGCCTAGTTAAAACACTTGGTTAGGTTTTAAGAGTGAGTCTTAGGAAAACTCTTATAAGGTTTGGTTTAAGCCTAAAGATTAAGTTGGGAGTGAACTTGTTAAAACTCTATTAATAGTAGAATACATAACTGAGGTTGGGGAGTGGATGTAGGATTGGTTATAAACCAAACCACTATAAATCTTGTGTGTTATTCTCTTTCTTTCATATATCTTTCAATTTCCCATTGTCTTAAATTTTAATTACCTACCAATTTTTAACTCCTTTCTCGGTGCATAAGGGACAACAAGTGGTATCAAAGCATTAATCTTGACAATAAGTGGTATTAGGGCATTAATCTTACATTCACAAGCTTCAATGCATGAGAAAAAATTGATATAGCCAATGAAGGGATGCCTCATTTCAAGCCTCACTTTGATGGCTCTACTATGCTTATTGAAAGTATAGAATGGAAATATATCTTGATAGTGATATCATAGATTTATGGTATAGTGTTTTTAAAGAATGGAAGCCTCATCAAAGGTGGTTGATGGCGCTAAAGAGGAGATTCCTAAAAAGGAATGGGTTGAAGCACAAAGAAGAGTAAATGGGAAAAATAAAAGAGCAATTGCAATTCTACTTAGCTTTTTATCTAAAAAAGAATGTGGAAGAGTTCAACATTGCACAAGTGCTCATAGCATTTGGAAAATCTTGGAGAATTATCATAAAGGCACCAATCAAGTCAAATCTAAGAAAATTCAAATGCTTACTCATGAGTATGAACTCTTATTAATGAAGCCTAATGAGAGCATCACCGATATGATAAATATGCTTCTAGCCTTTGCAACTAGCTTAAGGAAGTATGGTAAAATATATGCTTTGGAAGAAGTAAATCATACGATCCTTAGAGCCCTTCCAAATAAGCATTATGAAGCTAGAGCTATTAGTATTAAGGAAGCAAATGAAGACCTTAGGAAGCTCACAACTGATGTTCTCATTAGCAAACTTCTCACCCATTGGATGACCCTTGAGAAGGAAAAGCCACAAGTAGAGATGGAGAAGAAGAAGTCACTAGCTCTTAAGTCTAAAGATCAAATTGATAATGAGAGTTAACCAAGTGACTCCTTAAATGATGATGAAGGCAAGGAGTTGACAATGATACTAGAAGAATGAAAAAGATAATTAAATACAAGAAGGAAAAAAAAAGAATGAAGTAACTTACTTTGAGTGTGGAAAGCAAGGCCATGTAAAACCTGATTGTCCTAAGAGCAAGAGGAATAAGAAATAGGATGAGAAAAAGAACAAAGAATTAAAGGCTACTTAGAATGATATTTCAAGTAAAGTAGAAAATAAGGATGTAGCCAACCTTTAATTCATGGCTTTGGAAGATTCCTTAGATAAGATATGTTCCATATCTCACTCTAGTAATGATAATGATGATGATGATGATGGTTTCTCTACATCTCTTTTTTATGATATAATGATTTGCATATGAACTTTTAGAACTCATGGCCTCAAAATACAAAAAAGTATCTTTTAAAAATGAATATTTACAAAGATAAATATTCAAAGCTTGAGGAGAATTTTAAAAATCTTAAAAAATTAGTTTTAAGTTTAAAAATCTCAAATATTAATCTCAAGAAATCTTTGGAAGAAATTTCCACTTACAACTCCTCAATTGAATCTTTGTGTAAAGAAAATGATTATTTGAAAAAGTAGGTTAAAGAATTAAGAGCTTCAATTTCAAAATTTCATAAGCTTTGGATACACTCATTATATCTCAAAGACCACCCCTAGTGAGATATGGTCTTAGGTTTGATAGTTCATCAACTTCTATATCCTCTCCCCTATCATTTGTTAAAGCCTCTACTCCTCAAATTGTCATGACCCAATTTCTAGGCTGTGGTGGTCTTAAAGCTTAGGGAGACATAAAGTCACCTAAACCCGTAGAACCCCATAGAAATTATTATCATTTAATATATTCCATTTTATAACTTATCTCAAGCTCGAAACCCCATTCACTCTTTATCATTTACATTGTTACTTTAACCATTCATTTATAGTCAATGCACTTTAATACCATTTCATAACCATTGATTAGCATAACATTCTTAAGTATTAATAAATACTATCTATACATTTGTATCATAAATATGTATATATAATAACTATTATCATTTGTTTACAATACTTCCAAACACAATACATTTTAACACTAAGCCTTTAGATACCATGGAGCTCTAGATTGATTATCCTTGGGATGACATAAGCAAAACACAAAACATAGCATTTTAGGATAGTAAGTCCTAAGCGGAGAAGCATAGTTTGAAATTTACCTTGCTAACAAATCACCCTAACCTGAAAAATTTTGAACAACTATGGAATAAGATAAGCTCAGTGAGTACATAATAATATAACATAACATGAAAGCAATATAAGAGGTTATTAGTTAGATCGATTCAAGGTAGTAATGGAGTGATGTTAATCAAAATTGATCATATTGAACTTTAGAATGCATTTTAGCACAAATAATAATGTCTTGGAAGTGGAAAGCTTCCCACACATAAATATTAAAGAGTGGCAGTCTAAGCTTTGCTCACTTATATGCATCACAGTACGCAAAACTGATTGGGTCTTATGGTTAGGCATTCCCCCTAACAAAGATTGGGAACTCTCACCCTACTCATGGGCTTATACTAAGTACATAAGATCTGACATCTTTCCTCACATTAGAGAGGAATTTTGTTTAATCATAGGAATTAATGAAAGACATATACAAGCTCTATATTAGGAATTTAATGGAAAATAATTGGCATCTCAATCATTCTCACAATTAGGCACAACATAGCACCAATGTAAGAGGCTCATCATGCTCAAATTAACAGATAAGAAAGATATTGATTTCAAAGGCTCAACAATCCATGGCTAACATATATTCAATGTCTTTTTAGGACATGTATCAAAGGATAGTATGTCAAACAATGGTTTGTAAACGATATGGCACAATTACATCATATTATTAAGTACTCACTTTAAACTCCTTTGCTCCTACTGATTGTTCATTTTTGATTAATTTAATGTCCTTCATGGTCTTGAATAATTTCCTTGCCCTTGCCTTGAAGTTCTACACATATAATATTTCAATTAAATATCAATTAGTAACTATTGGTGTTACTAATTATATCTTAGACTTGTTTTATTACTTTAACTTACAATAGAGATGTATCAATAGTTTCATATACATACTTATACTTATTCTCATTTGTAATCATTCTAAGCAAAATTCCTCATTCAATTTCATGATTTTAAGTTTAAATCTCAAAATTCCCAAATTGTTCCATAAACCCTATTTGGGGAAAACTATCAATCTCTCCTTCAAATGTCAAATTAACCATAGATTTATCAAATTAACACCTAGGCAAATAATTCCCACCAATTATTTTGAATTAATTCACTCTTATTCATATGAACCCCAACTTATCCCGCTTAAGTCAAATTTGGGGAAAACTTATAATTCCTCATCAAATCATCAAATTAGTTATAGATATGTGAAATTAACATAATATAAAACATATATGATCATTCAATTATTAAAATCTAGTATTGGAACACTAAATTTCTCTTTTAACTAAGCTTATGCCACTAAGATTTCCAAGTCTTGAAACAAGTTTCCAAAATTCATTTTAATACTTCTAAATCATTTTTCTTCATTTAAAATAACCATAAATGTACTTAATTAGAATTTAGAACACTTCCTTGATTATTTCCTAATGTTGGCCGAATTTCATATATATAATGTAGGAGAAATCTATGCAGCTTAAATACTAAAATTATTCTTAGAACATATAAAAGAAAAGATGAATATAATTTCTCACCTTAGGAGATTTTGGTTTGGTAAGTTCTTGTTACAATTAGTGTAAAGAGAATTTCTTTTTTTATTATGAGACTTTGGTGTAGAGATAGGCAAAATGATGTTCATAACATAAATTTGCTTATATATATATATAATGGGTTGGATGGTGAGGATTTGATCAAGCTCAATTCAATGATCAAGATTTAATCACAATGGGTGGCTATGATTTAATCAAGTTAGATGGCTAGGATTTTCTCTACAATTGTGATGTTCATCATGATGGTATGGAAATGTTAAAAATGTACCTAGACTTATGTGTAGAGAAGATGAGAGTTCAATTTGTTTAAGATTTTGACTTGGTCAATTTTTGTGGCTAGCTTGGTCAAAATTTTGTGACTCTCTCTACAACATCATTTTCTTTTGTCTTTGGTCAACTATTTTAGCTTATAAATTTGATGTTCACTCACTTTTAGGCCCATGGGATAACTACCTCCTATTGGGCTTGGGCCTTTGATGTTCCAAGGCCCATTCACATACTTAGAAATTTTCCTTTTAATTTCCTTTCATTCCTTTCACTATATCTTTCAAATTTATGTTCTCTAACTTCTTTATATACATTACTAGTTATCATATGAACTCTATTTAATTCATTAGAGTACAATTAGTCATGATAAAATCATAAACTAGGTAAACATTGCACATTAAGTCACAAGTTCCTTATCATTTCTATACTATACTAACATTCAAAAATCTAATCCTCTAGTATTATTAGTAATTAGAATGAGATATAAAATCTTTGGGTATTACACAAACATTTAGTGTTGAGGTAGTCCACAAGGAGGCTAGAGCATACACTAAACCCCCTAATCCTAAAAGGATTCAAAAGGGTTCACAAGGCTCAAGAGCTAAGTCTTAAAGAGCAAATCATGCATTCATATATAAGAGGCATGCTCAAAAGCATCCATAATCACAACATAGTATTTGCTCTTGTATGTATTCTTATGATAATGTTATGAAAAGACCAAATTTCATAACAAAATGGCAAAGCCTAAGAAGACTTTCAAGTCAAAACTTAAGTGCCATTATTGTATGAAGGATGGTCACGTAAATGTGTTTTGCTATATTAGGAAGACTCAATTGGAACTTGAGAACCCTTCCAATGCTAACTCCCATGGACTTAAATATGCTTGGGTACCAAAAACAAAGATGAATTTATTATCTTATAGGTGTGTCCTAAATCCACTACAAAGGAGAGTTAATGACATAAAGATAGTGAATGTTCAAGACACATGATTGAGATTGGAAGTCCTCTTAGTCATGCTAAGGAATGTATTGATGGTATGCATCATTTGTAAACAATACCAAGGGTAAGGCAATTGGCATTAACAATGGCAATGTTGGTAAAGCCTACTTGATCAACAATTGGGAATATTCTTTTGATTAAGTGCCAACATGATTGATTATGATTGATATGTAATCAACTCATTCTTGTATGAACTTTCAATGTTTATGAGTTTAAGTTAATGATTTGAGTCTACTTTGATCTTATAATAAAGTGCCAATTGCATCGCATCTTATTTTCAATATTTTCACTCAAAATTTTTGAAAGACCTATAAATTGTAGTCGCCATTTGATTTCATGAGTGCAGCTTCTTAAATTTTTTACCATTTTTCATAGAATAGCAAATAGTGGTTGCAAATTTTTTCAAATTTTACAATCGCAATTTGAAATTCTAACAAAAATATATAGTCATTGCAAAACAGTCATATTTTGCAATTAATGTGAAAATAGCCTTTTTTTTTGCTTATTTTTCTACTTCTACATGGTTATAAATACTCCATTTTTGTTCAAAACTCATTTTACAATCATCTTAACTATCTCTATATACATTTGCACTCATTTTTGCTTTTATACATTAAATCGCTTCATCTTTTTCTCTCTATTTTATACTTTTCTTCTTTAAATTTCTATTAGAATGACCCTTATAACCAGGCCATTAAAGGGAAAGGAACCTGTGACCTCTCACACTCCATAACTCTCACCCCTTAATTTAATGAAGGGCATAACTGATGAATGAAAAGATAATTGGCTCAAGTTGAAGGACAAGATTATGGTTTGTAACAAAGTTCCAAAAATTTCCAACTTAAGAACTTTGTGTATTGAAGGAGACATCATGGGATACTGGGAACATCTTTAATGGAGGGACTTTATCTTTGTCAAAGAAAATGGTTTTGAAGAATTGACTAAAGAATTTCTTGCCACCTTGATTCTTGAAAATAAGCTCTCATCTCCTCTTGGACACTATGGTATCAAATTTCACTTCTTTAGAGTTAAGTATGGATTGCGCTTGGAATAAGTCGCTGACATCTTTGGTTTACAAAAGAATGGAGCATTTGCCCTCAATGATCTAGATATGAATTACACCACCTTTTAGATAAAAATCTCTATTGAACAAAGGTATGATTCAAAAAATTCTTTTGCCAAACACTTTTTGTAACAACCCATACCCTTGCTAGGAGTTTGGTGACAAATTGATTGATTTTAGAACTAATATAATAAAGTGTGTGTTTTTATAAAATTTCATGTGCTATGTGATTTATGAGCAAGTGGCATGCTAGACTAGTTCTAATATGCATAATATGAATTATGAACATGAAATAGGTAATTTATGTGAAGTGCATATACATTAATTAATTTAATACATATAAAGTGAATTTTCATGCACAAAGTGATTTTTAAGCATAAAACAATTTTTATGAGCATTTCTAGAATATTTTAAATAAAATATTTTTGGGAAAATTTTAATGAAAATAAGAAGCAAAATATTTTATTTAATACATTTTAATTAGCCTATAAATTAGATTAAAAATCCAATTTACCAAAAGCTTAAGACACCTAAGCACTCCTAACCTAGCTCGTTAATGGCAATCTTATAATTTTGCACCTAAAACCCTAACACCTAGCTAATATTTAGCCTCCCTTTATAATTGGCAGCCTCCATTCTATTTCTCATTAGGTTATATAGAATTTTTCTCTCAAAAATCCTCTCTTGGCCGAAAATCAGAAGGTGCCTCCAAACTTTGTGATTTTGTGATCTTCTTTGTAAGCTTTCCTTTTCTTTTAAGTTAATTTTTAAATTTTATGAAACTAATCATGAGTAATCCATTTAGGGCTATATATTTTCTAATTTTCTCTTTATTATATTCAACCTAGGCTTGTCTTGGAGGGAGAAACCAATTTCCAACTATGAACATATGTCTTCCTACTCAAATCCATCAAAGGTAAACCTTAAAACTTAAAAGTTAGAATTTTCATGCATATGTACATTGGAAGGGCACAAGTTGCTTGTTTTCCTATCCTAAATTAATTTTTGTTATGTTTACATAAAAATATTGGTTTAAATCATGTGTTTACATATTACTATAATGATCAAAAAGTATGAAAAATAAGAAAAACCTATGGTTTCCCATGATAATGGTGGTTTGGCCAAGGTGGGGATTTTGATCCTAAGACCTAAAATTTTTATAAGATTCATTTTAGTGATTGTTGATATGTGTATATGAATAGTACATGATTTAATTGCATGATGATTGAAAGAGTAACTCTAAAAAACTCTTAGAGTGGTTTGGCCTATACCTAGGGTTTCCAAAGCACTAATTGACATGTTTGGCTAATATGTGTACATGGTTAAGTGGCATGTGAATTAGGTTTTATGATATGTTAATTGTGAATTAATGATCCTAATTTGCCTATGGGATTGATTGTATAAATCGGCCCAAAGGAGATAAGCATGACTCTTTTAGGGTTTGCTTGTTAAATTGATATGTATGGAAAGTATTAAGAGTACCAAGTTGGAAGTTAAATTAAATTGATATTAAGATTATGATTCATTATGTTTGGCTTTAGAAAAGTCTTGATATGAACTATTATGTAAATTCATGTGAGTTTAAGAAGGCAAAGTATATAGGACTTAAAAGTCAATATGTTATGTACAAGTGATGAGTGCACTTCTAATTATAACTCTAAGTATATGTGAATGATATATGTGCATAGGGTAGTTATGGGATAGCATAGCATGATGTAAAGCTAATATTAAGTATTGAATCGTAATGTTATGTTAGAGCATAGGAATTGTTAGAAGTGTAAGGGCTATGAGCATTAAAAGTAAAGGAATCATAAGGTGAGTAAACATTATGTTCATATTACAAGTACAAGTTATCATGATATGTGAATCTTTGAGATTCTTGAAACTCGAGTTCTTTTCTATCATAAGTTATAATTTTATGATTTCTTTGTTAAGTTTGGGTTGCCAAAGAACAATTGGTTTGAAACTATTATTAACCATTCAATGATAAGAAAAGAGCCTTTGTGATTGTTGCTTTACCTTACATTCTTTTTGGAACCATACTATTGATTATCCTTTGTTCAATAATCTAAACTTCTATTGCTATGATTCTACATGTGATTACATTCTTCAATGCTATTGTTACAAGTGATTGCCATTACCTTTAGCTATGGTACCTATGAACACTTATATGCAGAAATCCTCATGCTGATGTGGGAAATCATTAAAACATATGCACATGGTCTTAACCTAATGGATAGGGGTAGTGTATCCACCTTAGCTAGAAGGAGCGATTCTAACTATGGAGCCTGATTAGCTTTATGCTTCTTTATAAGTTGGGAGTTGGAATTTGGTATGATGCCACCTCTCCCTTATGTGATTGAATGAATAAGGCAAAAGCCATCACTCTACAAGTTATAAGTTTGGTTTCTGAGAAACTTGCTAAATCGCAAACTATGAACTTTAAACCCTTTTAAAGGGATATATGTTATTGTACAAGCTGTATCGTTTACTCATTGAGATCGTCTACTATATCATTTACTCATTGAGATCATCTATCTCACCTCTTTTCTTGTGTGGTTTCAGGTAAGCATTATGAGGAGGCAAGGTGATAACTTAAGCAATTTACTTCACTTAGGGGATTTCCTTATCTAAGTCTACTATGATATGCAGAGTCACTCTTAGATGCTCTGGGAGTTTTTTTTTTTTTTTTGGAATGATTGATTTAGAGTCTTAATTATTCTTTTTCTTATGGATTGTACTTAATGTATTTTTAAACTATTCTTCCACTAGTTAAGGTTTTCCTTTATTATTAGTCATTCAAGTTAATGCATGAGATTTTGGTACAATCCTAGGTAGTGTTTAACCGTCTATGAAAGGGTTCTATGGGCGTGGGTGACCTTATATCTCCCTATGTTCTAGGACCATCATATCTCAAAGGTTAGGATGTGACACTTTTATATCCTCACTTCTTGGTCATCCACTGTATTGTCACCTTGTTCATTAATGCAAGAGGGTATGGCAATGAAAAGGTGAACCAGAAGGACCTTTTCTTTTGTTTGGACTCCTCAAAAATAAGAAAATTCAAACCACTCAATTTCTCATTGACCAATTTATTTGTTTAGCTAGAACATTAAAGGGTATTATTTTTCTTTCCACTCACATTTCTCCTATTGCAAAATATGTGGGTGCCCTTTATCTTTAAAACAAAGCTTTTCTTCAATCATGCTTTAAACCCACCTCTAACATGCTTGACATAGCCTACATGCTCCATTCCAAGTGTCTTAGAGAAAAAGAAGATGGTCTTATGAATATATTTTTGGTGAATTTGGAGAGTAAGAACGAGCAAGAAAAAGATCAAGGGTAGATATTTCAAGTATAAGTGCCCCTAAGTTAGGAAAAAGGGCCAAAGGAGCAAGCCACTCAAACATCTCCTCAAACTAAACCTTCTCAACTCTCAATGCGCATTGACATGAAAATCATGAAGAAGCCTCTTTTAAACCATCTTTATCATAATATTGTTGATATGCAAGAAAAGATGGGACTTCCCCAATGCCACTTAGAGGATTGAGAGACAAATGAAGAAGAAGAAGACCAAGATTTAAAATCTTAATTTTAGGGGCCTCTAAAAATTTCTTTTATATTTTATATTTTTTATTATGTTTTCATCTTCATCATTATGCATTTATACTTTTCGACTCTTTACTTACAGGATCAATCATCTTTGTAATGAATGCAATTTTTTTATATTAATGGAATTCTAATTTTCTCTACTTGGTTTATTGTTAATTGTTTGATTCATTGTTTAACTTCTCT
Source organism: Reutealis trisperma (assembly GCA_947687605.1). Taxonomy (NCBI): domain Eukaryota; kingdom Viridiplantae; phylum Streptophyta; class Magnoliopsida; order Malpighiales; family Euphorbiaceae; genus Reutealis; species Reutealis trisperma. The sequence goes on along the minus strand of CANTUT010000171.1, from coordinate 59,278 downwards.
TAGTAGTTTTACTTGTTTCATTTGCAACCCTCTTTTTGATCTTGACAAAGGGGGAGAAGGAATTTGAATAATTTGATATATAAATAAATGTGATTTTAAGATTTTTAAAGTAATTCCTATAGAAGCACATAATCTGATGCTATTTGTATTATGTGAATAGTAACTGATGAGAAGAATACAATATATACAACATTACAAGATAGTTTTTAGAGAAAAAAATACAACTCAAAATAAACTACTTGCTATACATGACATTAACAAGCTGTATAGATAAAATTCTTATAATTAAAGATGATTTTGGCATGAAGCAACTATCCTTGACACCCTCCCTCAAGCCTATAACCATTCACAAGTGGAAGTTTAGACACCAAAAATTGGAAACGATGAATGGATAAAGGCTTAATAAGCAAATTGGCTAATTGTTCATTAGTGGAAAGGAAATGCAGTTTAAGAGTGCCATTAGCAACTTGCTCTCTCATGAAATGATAATCCAATATGCTTTGTTCTTGCATAAGAGATCAGATTATAAGAAAGATAAATTGCTCAAATATTATCATAACACAAAGTCATAGGAGATGAATAAACACCAAGTTCACTAAGTAAAGATTTGAGCCAGAGAATTTCAGCTGTAGCATTTGCTATAGCTTTGTACTCACTTTCAGTTGATGAGTGAGCAATTGTTGGTTGTTTATTAGGCATCCATGACACTAAAGAATCCCCTAAGAAAATAATATAGCTGCTCATTGATTGCTTATCATCTTGATCACCTCCCCAATCACTATCAGAATAACATTATAAATTAAGTGAAGAGGCTAATCGAAATTCCAAGGCCATAGTCAAAGTGCCCTTCAAATAACGAAGTAGTCTCTTTGAAGCCTATAAATGAATATTAGTTGGCTCATGCATATATTGGCATAAGTTATTCACTATAAATGCTATGTTGGGTCTTGTAATTGCGACATACTGAAGAGCTCCCACAATATAATGATACTCATCTCCATTTGACAATATTTCATCGCTGAACTTTGAAATTAGAGGCTTTGTGGCCATTGGCATTAAATAGGCTTTGGAATCAACCATTCCATACGATTCAAGTAGCTCAATGATGTACTTCCTTTATTAAATTAGAATCCTATCTTGATTTATATCAACCTCAAGGCTAAAGAAATAGTACAGCTCACCTAGATTACGAATAAGGAATTATTTTTGCAAAGATAAAATCAAACTTTGAACTTTGTTAGAATAAGAACCTATGACAATAAGGTCATCAACATAAAATAACACAAGAGTTATGTTAGAACCATTCTTGCAAATAAACATAGAACTATCAGCAGGTGAGGCATGAAAACCCAAAATCAAGACGAAATTGCTCAATCATGTGAACTAGGCCTTAGGCTCCTACTTCAGACTATATAAAGATTGATTGAGTTTAAAAACATAATCTGGATTTTCAGCATCCACAAAACCTTTCAGTTGGTCCATAAAAATGTTTTGCTCAAGATGACTATGGAGAAAGGCATTTGAAACATCAAGTTCATATATATCCCACCTTTTTATAATAATAAGTGCAAGTATGGTTCTAATTGTTGTGGCCTTTATGACTGGACTAAATGTCTTTTTATAATCCAGTCTTAATTATTGAGTATAACCTTTTGCTACTAGGCGCACCTTATAGCACTCTACATTACCATTTTTTTTATTCTGTATATCTACATATTGCCTACAACATTAACATTTGGTGGCTTCAGAACCAAAGTCCAAGTAAAATTGGACAACAAAGCATTAATCTCCTCAGACATGGCTTGCCTCTATTCTTTATGTTTATGAGCTTGGTCAAAAGTGGAAGGTTCATGGTTAAGATAATTTGGCTTACTTACAGTAATATAGGCATGCTTTTTATAAAATGTACTGTGATGGAGTTTTATGGTATGGGAATGAGGTTTAATTTGTTTGGGTGGAGGTCATGGTGTTGTTGAAGTTAAGTTAGGATAAGAAGATAAATCCATAATTAACTTTAGGCTTGGTGAAGAGGTTGAAGGAATGTTACTAATGGTAGATTGAATAGCTGATATGGGATAATTTGTAGCTTGTCTAGTTTCTTCAGTTGGTGGTGTTAGAGAGGCTCATTGGGGGCTAGTCAAATGAGGTACAGATTTAAGTGATGGGTTGGGATTTAGTAATGATGTAGGTGACATAGGGATTGATGGGATAGGCATGCAATTTAATGGAGAAGAGGGCTGGGTGCATGCAAGTGTTGTGGCATGCTGTGGGGTTGATGCAGCAGGTACATTTGAAGGAAAATTAATTTGAGATGGAAAAGAAGAGTTGGAAGAAATACATGGTTGCAAGGGAAGACCTATAGATGGATAAGAAACTGTCAACCAACGAGAAGATGTTGGATTCAAATCAGTTTGGGGACTGCTTGATAAGTTCTCCTGTATAAAAGGAAACTATCAACCAATAAAGAGTACACTGGATACTTATTGTAAAGAGCATAGTATTTAATATTAGATAACACCTCCAAAAACATCACAGTTGAATGGCTTAGCTAAGAGGATGAATAGAACTTTGATGGAGAGAGTCAAATGTTTACTCTTGAAGGAATGGTGGACCCAACCGCAATGGAGGGAAGGTGGTGAGGTGAAATTTTAAACATTTTAAAATTTCACTTCACCTAATTTTGGTCTAAAATTCATTCAAGTAATCAATTAATTTATGTGTAAAACACATATGCATATAAAGAAGAAGGAAGAATAATCATATTACCTCTTGTAGGTTCCTTCATTCTTTATCAAAGAGCTTCCTAAGTGTGAAGCCTCTAGATCATCCACACCTAGCTCACCTCCAAGTTTCCTCTTGATTTCTTTGGTGTTCATGAATCCTCTCTTAGTTGCCCAATTTGATTCAAGATTTCCCTTAAAAATCTTTAGGAAGTTTAAGGTTTCTCTTTGGTTTATTTTGGACTAAACATATTTTTAATTTACAAGCATTTGTTCTTTCATAAAGAATAAAAAAGAGAATTGAAGATAAAAAAAAAAAAAAAAATTAAAGAAACACTTTCTTCATTTTTCTTTCTCTCTCAACTTCTCTCTCTAGAAATGCTTCAAATCTAAAACGATGTTCAAAAACTTATTGCAACATAAAAGCTCAAAGCTTTTATATCTTTGGAAGACTTAACTCTTAAGTCTTCACAAAGACTTAAATACCCTTACATATTCTTTTAGCTCACCATTTGGTGAAGGGGCAAAGTTGACTTTGCTTCTTCAAATGGTGAAATGACCATTATTTCCTTTAGGGGTAAAATGGACATTTCCATTAGCCAAAAGATGTAATTATAATTTTGAGCTTAGTAGAAAATTCTCTAACCCCTAAACTCATCATATGGGCATATGAATAGTGAATTTTCTCGAACCCCTAAATTGCCTCTTAACCATATCACATATGGACTTAGGTCACATCTCATGTGTTAAGGGCTTTCACTAAGCTTAAAATTATTTCTTTGATTTAGTCCAAATTAATTTTTAATTTGATCTTTCTCATTTGCATCATATGCAAATAAAGATTTTATTGAATCGAAACCTTCATAGATTAAACATCAGGACATGCTAGGGTCCTTATAAATTTAATCACATGTTTAATCTTTTTACCACTAATCAATTAATTAAACACTTTAATTAATTATTATGGTAAACCTTTTACACTTGGAAGGTGGTCACTATTGGGTGAGTGACTTTCTAGGTTCATGTCTAATTAGCAATGGGAATGAGAAAACTTTTTTCTCTACTAATGTGAAATCCTCACTTCACACTTAGTCTTATAAGTCATGAGGGACAGCTAGCATTCCATATCATGACTACCTTATTAGAAATGAATGTTTATAGTTGAGAATCTTAAACATCACATGGACCATCGATCATAAATTATCATGCACTAGAATCGCTTCATTAAATATCCCAATCTTGGCTAGGGTAATGGTTTATGTCAAATCCTAATGTGCCTTGATTATATATCCTTATCTTAATTCTAATTCTTGATAAGACTATATTCCTACTAGAAACTCTTTTCAGTGAATCTCACTGTCTTGGCTAAGAACTTAAGTATCAAGAATAACCAGATAGCATAGGATCTGAACCTCGTTTACTTGAGGTAATGAATTCTATCTTGATAATCACTTACCTCTATACATAATAAATTAGAACCATCAAATTCCATATATTTGTACATGAATAGTACGTTGATGTGCCGAAGCGCACACTAACAAACTGCAAGTGCATAGGTCATTATCAAGTAATAAAGTAGTGAATATGAGTATCATCTCCACGAGGATAGTGTATAAGTACTAGCATAAACTTTGACTATTGTCTAGTTGATCAACATGTAGATTCATTAAATTAAGCTAAATTAACTAAGCTAATCTAAGAAAGCAAATAAATGATATTGTTGGAGATAATCTAGGCAAAGCTAATCTAAATATAAATCCCCTTAGTTTCTTATGCATATCAAACAATGGATTGAATTGGACTCTTAGTAAATTAGATAAAAACCTTTCTCAAGTGATTAAATCCCTACCTTCCTAAGTATTATAGGGTGTAACAACCCACACCCACTTTAGGAATTTTCGTGATAAATTGCTTGATTTAGAACTATTAAGGTTAAGTGTGTGCTTGTGTGAAAATTAGTGATCTAAGTGATTGATGAGTATGTGGCATATTAAATTCATTTTAATATGTATAAAATGAGTTGCTATTGTGAAATAAATGATTTACATGAAGTGCATTTGCATAAAAGAATTTATTGTAAATAAAATGAATTTTCAAGCATAAGACAATTTTTAAGTATAAAATAATTTTATGAGTATTTTTAAAATATTTTAAAATAAATATTTTTGGGGGAAATGTTTCAGAAATAATAAGAAAAATATTCTTTTTATTTTTAATTTTACTCAGCCCAAAAATTTAAATAAAAGCCCAAATACCCAAAAGTCTACTACACAAAAATCCTCCTAATCTAGTTCATTAAGGGTATTAGTGGAAATTTCACCCAAACCCTATTATATATTCTAAATTTTGGCCAGAATAGAGTTCCAACAGCCATCCCCTTATTTTTCTATATCTTGGCGGAAAAATCCTCTCAAAATATTTCTCTCTACCGAAATTAAGAAACCACCTTTTTGTTTCGCGATTTCTTGACCATAATCATAAGTTTTTCTTCTCTTTCAATTTCTAAACTAATTTCTATGAAATAAATTATGGAAAAATTATTTTGAATTGGTTGATTACTGATTTTTACAGATTTAATTCTATTTGGGTGAGTTTTTGGGAGAGAAAATCTATTTTTTACCAAAAACACGATTCTTTCCGCGAGATTTCTCCAAAGGTGAATTCTATAACTTAAAATCACAATTTTTATGCATAAACATCACAGGGGGGGAAATTTGTGTATTTGTTTTCTAAACTAATTTTTGATTTGTTTTGATGGAAAATATTGGATTAAATAATATTTCTGCATATTTCTGTGATGACCGAAAAGTTTCGAAAAACAAAGGAGTTCAAGATTTTTATGTTAGAACTTGGAAGTTGGAAAATTATATTATTGAATGGACATATGGCTGCTGATTTGTATGAGGAAGTGCTCTAATATGATATTTGTTTTGTTTAGATGAAAAATAATGATTTGAATCATGTGTCAGTTTATCGCTGAAATGAACGAAAAGCGCGGAAAGCGTGAAAACTCATGATTTTTCACCTAAGCCTTTAAACTTGGAATTTTTTTTGTATAAATCCTATCTATGGCTACTGAATCATGTATGGATGTGTTCTAAACTGATATTTGCTATGATTGAATGAAAAATAATAGTTTAAACAACTTGTTTACATATTTCTGAAATGACCGGAAAATATCGAAAATAAGAAAAACTCATGGTTTTGTGCTTTATAATTCAAAAGTTGAATTTTTATGTATAAACAACACTAAGTGTAGTCGATTCATATGGATTTAAATTCTAAAATGATTTTTGTTGTGTTTATATGAAAAATCTTGGTTCAAACCATATTTTTACATATTTCTGAAATAGACGGAAAGTGCGAAAAGAAGAAGAATTTAGTTTTTAACTTGGTAATGCATTCAGCCTACATGAATCTTTTTGTCCTGATGTTTATAATTTTTATGTGATGTGTTTTGATGATTATTGACATGTATGTATGTGTAATAAATGATAAAATTGCATATTAATTGAAGGTATGATCTTAGATAAGCTTAAATGCATTATGGTATACTTAAGGTATCTTAACCTTATATTGTGATTAGAGTACAAATATGATTGGGAAATATGGAACTAGATGTTATCATGACTTGATAATAAATACATGGTTTTGAGTTGATGAAGTGACAATTGAATAAAAAGGATCATAAGATTTAAACCTGACACTTGAAAGGTTAACGGTTAAGTTGGCATGTATGGGAGTGTAAAGTGTATTAAGATGATTGTTTAAGTGAAATGATATTGAGGTAATAATATTGTGATGACCTTAAAAAGGTATTAATGTGATTGTAATGTGATATCAAGAGAGCCTATAAGGCCAAAGTATGCAAGACTGTCAAAGTCAACGTGTTATATGCAAGTGACAAGTACACCTATGTGTGCACTCTAAGTGTATGTGTATGCTATATGTGAAAGGGACTACGTATACTAGGAGCAAAGGAACCCTAAGGTGAGTAAACATCGTATTCACTCTACAAGTGTGAGTAAATACTATGTTCATGTTACAATTGTGAGTAAATGCCATGCTCATGTTATAAGTGTGAACAACATTATGTTGTGTTATAAGAATGTGATATATTGTTATGTGAGCCCTTGTGATCGTTGAAACCCAAGTTCTTTCTATTCTAAATATTATTATATGATTTCTTTGACAAGCTTGGGTTGCCAAGGGACATTTGGTCCAAAACTATTTTGGTTATCCAATGAGAATTTCTTGTGATTAACACTCCAACTTATATTCTTTTTAGAGCTACATTGTCATTGTATCTTTTGTTTGAAAGCTAAACCACTATTGTTATTGGAATACATGTTATTGTTGCCTTATGTGATATTGCTAATTGTGATTACCATTAGCTCTAGCTATGGTACCTTTAACCCTTTATGTAAAATCCTTGTGTCGATGCGGGTAATCATCGGAACCTGTGCACATGGTCTTAACCTGATGGATAAGGGTAATGTATCCACCTCAGCTAGAAAGGGGCGATTCTAGCCATGGAGCCTGATCAGCTTCATGCCTTATAAGTGATAGGAGTTGGAATTTGGTATAAGGCCACCTCTCTTTTATAAGTTTGAGTGATAAAGCAATAGCCTTCACTCTTCATAAGTGATAAGTGTGATTTCTGCAAACTTGCCAAATTGAACCCTTGCTAAATTGCAATATAATTCATGAACTATAAATCATGAACTATGTGTATAAGTTATGTGTTTCCTTTTCAAAGGAATATTTGATATGTATGTGCCTTATCATTTACTCATTGAGATCATCTATCTCACTCCTTTTTTTCCTTGTGTGGTTCCAGGTGAGCAAATGTGAGGAGGCAAGGTGATGGCTCAAGCATTCTACTTCGCTTGGGGAATTCCTTATCTAAGTTATCAATAATACTAATTTATGGAATCTTATCATTAGATGCTCCGGGAATGTTGGTTGATACTTATTGATATATATTATTTTCCGCATGGATTTTATATGTAATGATTTATTTTAGACTTCCGCAATTTTATGTATTCATCTAAATGTTTTAAATAAGTTATTGTAAGATGTTTGGTGAGATCCTAGGCATGATTTGTTTATATGTAACTGGGTTCTACGGGCGTGGGTGACCATATGTCTCCCTATGTTCTAGGACTGTCATATCTCTAAGGTTGGGATGTGACATAGGGGAATCTCTTCTCAACCTATAATCAAATAAGAGTAGCATTAAGTTCAAGAGATTAACATCTAAAGACATTTTGTAGGTCTATCTCTAGCACCCCAATCAACTCTCTATTCCTATGAGTGATTTATCTATATTAGGGTATCTCTACTCGTCTAATATAGAAACAATATCCAATCAACAAGCTAGTAATTGCTAATTGGAATAATAAGATTTATCATGAAAATAGAATAACCAAAGATGAATTGATTACAGTTTAAATCCTTCAATCTATATAATCAAAACTAGGGTTCATTACAAATAGAATTAGTTCATATTAAAATTGAATAACAAAGATGCAGAAAATAAAAGAAGAAATCTCAAACAAATCTTGAAGATGTTCTTTGAAATCTTCTCTTCAATCTTCCACATCCACATGGATCTTGGTCTTTGATTCGATTAAGCCCTCAATATCTCTAGCCTTTAAGCCTTTTTTATGACTTTAAGGCTTAGCCAACCCTCTTCAATCTCTATTTTTGCTTTGTGGTGGCTCTCCTTTAAAATGCTGTTTGATATGATTTATATTGCTGAATTTTAACCTCACACCACTGGAGCCACCACTGGAATTCTAGTGGTGGCTACGACGCCAAGGGCCCACAAGTGAAATCTTAGTGGTGGCTCCACCTGTGGGAGGCTACTGGATGTTTTTTTCTAATTTGCTCTTATCACACGGGTGGAATCTCATGTGGGATTTCAGTGGTGTTTGTCCACATGGGTGAAATCTCAGTGGTGCCTCCACCTGTGTCTGCCCATCTTCTTCCAAAAGTTAGCATTTTGGCTTAGATCTTTCACCATTCTGAGTCACATTTGGTTAACGGCATCATTTGGCATTGGATTAACTAAAAGAACTCTAGAAAAGCACTAAACAAACAAATCAAACTTAATTTAAGGATAAAAAATTATTAAAAACAAGGGGTAAAGTGTAGTCAATTAAGTGCTTATCAAATTCCCCCACACTTGAGTATTTGCTTTTCCTCAAGCAAATTAAGTCGTAACAACAGTAAGAAATAAAACCTACCCTCTCTAGTCAAAGAAATTCAAAAAGATTTACAACAACTTGAAATCAACAATGCTCAAACATGGTAGCCAAATCAAGAAATCTCTAAAACAAATCTCAAATATCTGAAACCTAAATTCTAAAGTTACAAGTTTGAGCAAATAATTCGACAAAAACAAAAGTTCAAGCAGAGTAGATTTATAAGGATTTTTCCCATAGGTGCTTGACTACTCACTTGACTTTTCATTGATTATGCATTTCAATTCATGTTTTCTTTTTAATTAACTAAGGAGCCCGACTTGTTTGAATTGTCATTCTAACCTTTTTATGCGAATGCAAACACTTGTGGTGCTGACCCCCAGTTACTCAACTAGAATCATATATTCAAATGGCTACTAGCACTATTCATATTCTCAACTCCTTTTTGTTTAAAAGAGTCAAGAACAACGGAATATGTAAATATTTTCAAAGCTCCTTTGCACAATCTTTTTTTTTTTTTTTATATATATATATACTTATTTCTTTTTTTTTTTTTAAGAAAAATAGTCAAGCCACCTAAGGTATTAAGCATTTCTACTAACCTAGAACAAAAGTAACAGTGGAATAAAATAGGCTCAAAAAGTGTAACTAAAGATTCAAATTTTAGGCAAAAAGATTTGCAAAAATTAAATTCCCTAATTGTGACCACCACATTCAATCCATACTGCAACAAGTCATTGTCATAGTAAAATTAGGCCAATTAATCACTAGAGAGAGTTAATTTCAAATCAAACTATTACCACAACTCAATTCACTCAATCTCAAGATTCAATAAAAGATTAGGGCGCATTAAAATACCTCTCCGCCACACTTAAGTAACACATTGTCCCCAATGTCTTATAAACAAGGAAAATGAAAAAGTAAAAGAGAGAATTAACTGCCCTGAATGATGTACCACATGAATTGTATGCAGTGTCCCTTCCAGTTAGAGTTTGCCATGATCATTATTTCTACACATAGAAATATTGAACTACAACCAAGATAAGATCCATTCAATTTAAAACAAAAATAAAAACAAAATAAAATAGAAAGGAAATAAAAAGAAAATAGAATAATAAACATAAAAACAAAAACCATCAATGGGTTGCCTCCTATTCAGCACTTCTTTAACATCGTATTAGTTAGACATTATTGTTATTCATCCTCCACCAATGGCTCGGAGGTTTCCTTATGCTGTCTACCTCCATAAACCAAGATAAAGAAGAATATGCAAAGGTTGTAGCCTTTGCATAACCTTCTGTCAGCAACAAAAGTTATTTTTGATTCTCCATTTCATGTAAACTGAAGCTTGCCAGGTTTAGAACCATCATTGAATAGTCTTATCCATAGACTAAATGCAGGGATTTTAGCTTTGGCACCAAAGAAAGCATGTACGTTGCCAATGGCAGCTGCCTCTTGTAATTCCAAGATGCTCCACCTAAATTCACTAACCTTTTGCTTTAACACCTCCACAAAATAGATTTCCCTCTCCAAAGAAAATTTAGAGACTACAAGTACTGGCCACATACTTGATTCTCTAACAAATACACACTTAAAGAAAGGTGGCAAAGGTGTGGGATCATGTGTGGCTAAGTGTTCATTTGATGGAAATTGGGGTAAAGGAAGGGTGGGTATCGAGGTTGTGAGTGGGTTATTATCATTCTCTTCAAAAAGTGGAAGGGCTGGAAAAATAAGGGAGGTGTGATTTTCAGCATGCATAGCTTCCCCCTTCATGCTTTCCCATAACTCACTATCATCAAAAGAGAGTTCATTAATACTAGATTCCACTCCATTCATGCCCTATTGCTGGAATTGGGGTTGCTCACTTAAGCAATCATCCTCATCAACTTCTTTATGTAGCATTCCCAAATTTGCCTCACCATTCTCATTTTCTTCATTTTCATCATCCCAAAACCAATTGATGGCAGTGGTCTTTTGTTGCTCTTCTAGAATGTCTTTGGTATCATTGGGTAGATTGCCTTCAAATCTCACACTTAGCAATTCCAAAATGTGCCTAACGAAATTTTCTAAGTTGTGAAGAGAAGTCTATTGGTATTCTAGAGATGTCTTGATGCTCTGAAATCTTTTCTCTGTAGCTCCCACTAAAGTCACAAACATCTCTTCCAACCTCTGCTTCTCTTGTGCATGCTCGTCATCCTCCAATGTAGTGTCCATTTCAAATTGAGTTGGGAAGCCAACTACTAATGCCTCATTTCTTTTGTCAAATTCCCCAACCTAATTCTCTGTAGATGCCGTGAATCTTTCTAATGCAAGCTCAAGGGATGACTTCTTTGTTAGTGCTTCCCATCCATATTCCTTAGGGAAATCAATGTGATAGATATACCCATGATGGTGATATTGAATTCCCTAGTATCCCCATTATGTATTCGAGTAAAAGTTCCAGTCCTAATAGTTTCGATCAACCATGAAGAAATTTTTCTTTTTCTCTTTTTTTTTTCTAGAAACAAAAACCTAAAACAAAACAAAAGCATAAAATAGAAAAAACAAATAAAACAGTAAAGATAAAACAAATGAAATAAGGAAAGCAAAAACAAAAACAAATACAAAAATATAAAAATAAAAACTAGATCAATAATCTCTGTTAATATTGCTAATATTATAAAACTATCCCTAGCAACGGCACCAAAAATTTGATGTGCCAAAATGCACACTAACAAACTGCAAGTGCACAGGTCGTTATTAAGTAATAAAGTAGTGAATATGAGTATCGTCTCCATGAGGATAGTGTATAAGTACTAGCACAAACTTTGACTATTGTCTAGTTGATCAAAATGTAGATTCATTAAATTAAGCTAAATTAACTAAGCTAATCTAAAAAAGCAAATAAATGATATTGATGGTGATAATCTAGGCAAAACTAATCTAAATATAAATCCCCCTACATGCTTATGCATATCAAACAATGGATTGAATTGGACTCTCACTAAATTAGATAAAAACCTTTCTCAAGTGATTACATCCCTATCTCTTCTCAATTTATAATCAAATAAGAGTAGCATTAAGTTCAAGAGATTAATATCCAAAGAAGTTTTGTAGGTCTATGTCTAGCACCCCAATCAACTCTTTATTCCTATGAGTGATCTATCTATATCAGGGTATCTCTACTCGTCCAATATAGAAACAATATCCAATCAACAAGCTAGCAATTGCTAATTGTAATAATAAGATTTATCATGAAAATAAAACAACCAAAGATAAATTGATTAAAGTTTAAATCCTTTAATCTATACCATCAAAACTAAGGTTCATCACAAATAGAATTAGTTCATATTAAAATTGAATAACAAAGATGCAGAAAATAAAAGAAGAAATCTTAAACAAATCTTGAAGATGTTCTTTGAAATCTTCTCTTCAATCTTCCACATTCACTTGGATCTTGATCTTTGATTCGATTAAGCCCTCAATATCTCTAGCCTTTAAGCCTTTTCTATGACTCTAGGGCTTAGCCAACCCCTTTCAATCTCTATTTTTGCTTTGTGGCGGCTCTCCCTTAAAATGCTGTTTGATATGATTTATATTGCTGAACTTTAACCTCACATCACTGGAGCCACCACTGGGATTCCAGTGGTGGCTACGACGCCAAGGGCCCATGGGTGAAATCTCAATGGTGGCTCCATGCATGGGAGGCTACCGGATGTTTTTTGCTAATTTGCTCTTATCACATAGGTGAAATCCTAAGTGGGATTTTAGTAGTGTCTGTCCACACGGGTGAAATCTCAGTGGTGCCTCCACCCGTGTCTACCCATCTTCTTCCAAAAGTTAGCATTTTGGCTTGGATCTTTCACCATTCTGAGTCACATTTGGTTCATGGCATCATTTGGCACTGGATTAACTAAAAGACCTATAGAAAAACACTAAACAAACAAATCAAACTCAATTTAAGGATAAAATACTATTAAAAACAAGGGGTAAAGTGTAGTCAATTAAGTGCTTATCATACATTTATGTAATTAGTAATAAATTCTAACTTCCTATATATGAGATATAGTATCCCTCAAGTCAAAGGATTATATGCACTATTATGACCTAGATGATAAATAATTCACAAGTAGTAAAATCCTATATTATTATCATCTAACGTCACAGTTTGACTATTCATCCTAGGGATATCCAATTGTTTGTATCGACATCGCATGTCAAGCAGCATGAGACTCACTGCCTTTATAATCATCCGTATCACATACTGATTATAGAAAACAAACAAAGGTGATAGTCTTCTAAAATTAATGATGCTCAGTCATTAATCCTATGACTATAAACATATTTAAAATATTTGTACAAGACTTATTATCTCCTATATTCTCAACACTTGAGAATAGATCCTCTTACAAATACTTAGGGACTATATTTAATAATATGAAATTCTTTTCACATTATGAATATATTATCGTGCCATTGGGAATTAAAATCTACTATTACATAACTATTATATAGCTCCTAGGGGATATACTGCTATCAATCTCCCACTTGCACTAGAGCCATTTTGCTTAGTATTAGAAACTTATCTTCTCAAGATGAAGTTTAATTGTTACTAACTTTTGACTTTAGTCAATGGATTACCCAAGTTAATGGTTAACACTATTTTCTGTAAGGTTAGAATGCCCTATTCCAACAATTGATTTGATAATATCTTAATGCCTTTCGAAATATTCTGGATTTCAGTGTGAGATTCAAGTTCCCTTGCCATAAGCTAAGGCTCCATTATTATCACAGCAGAGAGATACTCATGATGTACTCGAGAAACTCTTAAAATAGTTCATAACTTCTGAATCCAATATAATTTCTTATTTGCAACATCCTATGTAGCAAATTTAGCTTCCATAATGAAGTTTATAATAACAATTTGTGTAGAGCTTTTCTAGCAAATTATTTCTTCATCATAGATAACAGCAATCCCAATGATAGACTCTCTATCATTTTTGTGGTAATATTCTTTATTTGTTAAAATTAAATCTTAAATACTTCTCAAGTACTTTAGAATAATTTTGCATTTATTTCCAATAATTTAATCCTAGATAGGATTAGAATCTATTAGTCATACTAATAACATTCTTTATGTCTGGCTTATTATACAACTCTTGTATAGTTTAGATTTCCTATAGTCATACTATAAGGAATCCATGCCATACTTTCTTTGGGTATCTAGGGAATCAACCCTCAAAAAGTGGATATCAAAATTGTAGAAAATAAAACTTTTGGAATTAGCATGTTGAACTTTTCAACATCTTGTCCAAATATTGACTTAAACATATTTAACATTATCTTCAATCTATCTCTATAGATATGAATTAACAAGAATGTCAATATTTATCTCAAGTCTAAATGAAGAATGTAATGGTCAAACCATTCTACAAATGCAAATTCATTAATACTTTCACAAACTAATATGTTATCCATGTACAAAACTTGAAAGTGAGGATACTCCCACTATCCTTTTGCACATTAAGGACTCATCTTATGATGATACAACTCATTAAGGTTTTGCATACTTTGGAATTTTCTTAAGACTCTAAGCCTTTAGATTTATGCCATGATTATGTTTTCTTTTCTAGAGAAAGAAAACTAGTATTGACATCTATATGTCAAACTCATAATCATTATGCATTGTTATATCGTATATAGCTATAATAGAATCATCTCATAATTTGCTTCATGATGAATGTACAACTTTTGTGCATTCATATAAAGTAAATTATATTTTTCTTAAGATTGGATATTTTACTATCTCATGATTTACTTCATCATGAATATACAACCATTGTGTATTCATATAAAGAAATCATATCTTACAGAAAAATTAGATATTCTACTAAACCTTTAACAACTTATAGGGATAAACATTTCGTTAGTTTTAGACTTTTCACAGGGTTAATCAAATTTTACTTTGATCATTTTGTTGGATATTATTGGATGACATTCACCCAATCATTCTATCTTTATCAAAGTGTCACTTTTTTGAATAAACACTTTATCAAGAAATAACATCTTTGCTAACAACTCTTTGTTATGCAAAAGATAAAAAAACTATCCTAAACCACCTTTAGGATATCCAACAAACCTTATCTTAATTAGAATTATCTTCCAATTGTCTAACTTCATCATATCAAATAAGCTAGATATCTCAATTCAAATTATAAGAATTTTGATATCTATCCATGTCATATCATATATGAATTAGGATTAGATAGACTTTGGAGAAAATTCTATTTAAGAACATATAGCTATGAATTGTAAATTTCCATAAGGAAATAAACAAAAACTTTCATAGTTCATCATCTATTACATTATATCATATATGTTGTAATTTATTCTTTTGAGTATACCATTACGAATGATTTTCCCAAAAAGAATTACGATTATATGCCAATTTTATATTTAGGAAATTCCTCAAAACTTGGTAATTGAGTTCTCCCCACTTCGATCACATCAAAGGGTTATGATACTCTTTCCCATTTTGTATCAAATATCCTTAATATTTATTTTCCTTTTCATCTTGAATTTCTTGAACATTTCAATAATTCAAATGAACAATTCATTTTATTTACCTTTTCTGAACGGGTCAATATTTATATATATAGGTAAATACAACAAATTAGGAAAAACTCCCACTAACCATTTCACAAATGGTATTGATGCATCTATATGCATAAATTCTAAAACTTCTTCAATTTTTATCATTTTGTCCAACAAAAGGTGATCTAGTTGTTTTGCATTAGATATTAGATTTCTAAGTAGAAACAAATTCACACCCTGAAGGGTAGTGACAAATGTTATCCAACTAAGTTGTCTTATTTTTAGCTAAACAAACTAATCTAAGAAATCATAGTGGTTTTATATTGGAGTTCTTTATGGCATTATCATAAAAGCACTTGGAGTTGTTTTGTTATTATTAACTTAATAATAATACATCAAACATATAATTCATACTCTTTAGATTATTACCATAATAAACCATGCAAACATTTTTCTAGTAACAGAATTCACAATTCCTTGAAGTTACAGAATAAAGTAGCTTAAGTATGAAATACATACATGATTTACAAAACATGATTTTAAAATCATCATTAAGTATATACTAGACATACAAAATATGATTTCTAAAATCATCATGAAGTATTCTAAAAGCTCTTTGGAAATAAACACTTTACCCTTTAGATTTTTCAAAATCACTTCATCTAACTCCATGCTTCCGTTGCTTACTCTGATCATGCATATGGTACAGAAGTACCTATATCATGAATCATAGCAATAGATAAACTATATGAATTATTGGAATATAGTAATAAGAGATAGATTTACCTTTTCTCTTTGTCCTTTAGTATTCCTAATACTTAAAACAATTACTTTTCCAATATTCATAACATTGACAATAGAAACATTTTCTTTTGTCAACTATAGCATTATCTATAGACTTGTCCTTTGCAATTTCCCTTGTAGGATTTATAATAGAATCTTTTTCTATTACATTAAAGAGCATTTTTCATCTAATGGAAATTTGGAATGAATTTGAAGAATTAAACTATTTGAAAATTATTATTCATCAAAACATCTAGACTCTCTAGTTGTTTGATGAATTTAATCATCATATAAAAATAATTCCAAATCAAGTTTAATTAAAAATTAATAAGAAATGAAAGAGGCTACTCACAATTCAAATTCTTTCAAAAAGAATATTAGATGGAAAAAATAGAAGAACAAGAAATTAAAGATGAAACACTTTCTTCTTTGATTTATTTTCTCTAATTTCTTATTCTCGTTGAATTGTAAGAATAAGAACAAGAATGAAAAATATGGAGAAGACAAAGAAAAATAAAGTTATGAAGATTAAGAAGAAACACTTTCTTCTGTTCTTCCTTTATAATTTCTTTTCCTTTCCTTTTTCTTTCTTTTCTTTTCCTGTTTCTTTCTTTATAACTTTCTTCATATTCAAACAAAATAACTACCTTAATATCTCATGTTAACTAGTGTATTTATGCTCATCATACAACTCTTGCAGACGATGCATAATTACTTGGAGTCATGTTATGCTCATATGTTATTTTTGCAACTCTTGACTTATAAAACATTATACAGCATCAACCTCATCCAATATTTTGGTTTCCATTGCACTTAGAGTGATATATTTCTTTGGAGTAGTCTTTTCTCTAAAAGACCAAGAACAAATCAAGTTGAATACATACACTATGTACTCAAATGCAAAGACCATAGATATAGGCCCTGTGAGCCTAAAAAAATCAAATATATTTGCAAGTGAGTTTCTCAATTTCATATTATCAAAATGCAGAAAATAACAAGATTAATAACTTATGTAATTGTGTAGCTACCATAATGATTTGGTCTTTAATCAAACTGGTAATCCTACTAATTTGTCGAATCTTATACTTCCAAATAGGAAACAAAAATCCTATTAGAGTGGATTTCTAGTAGATGATTGAATTCTTATTAGATTATCACAAATTCCTTAGATACACATTGTCGTTATTAGAATTTTGACATCTAATAAGTGAACAACACTTGTTCATCATAACTCTTTGTGAGGTTCAATCAATTTGGTTCCTAGTGTTTCCAACCTCAGATATACATTGTCGTTATTGGCCTTTCACACTAGTCAAGTCAAACCCATTGGACCAACAAGTATGATGATTTAAACATTATATGTCTCAGATACTCATTGTTGTTATTGACATACAATGTATCATATACTCGTGACATCACATGCTTTACAATAACTTCAAGAAAACATTCAAACCAAATATGTCATCCCTATGTATCCATAACCAATAACATAAGTGCTTGAATTTCTCTTTAACTATTGTGCCAATGGAGAACCATGACTCGATATTTTCTTTGGAAGATTTTTAGGCCTTAATTATAAGTCTCACTTTGCACATTATCCATTTTAAACAAACATGACATGCATTTATATACATCACATATATATTTCATAAAATGGACAATATACACATAGGTATGATCATGGATTCTATGGATCCACTTCCTAGCCATAAGGAATGTATATGGGATTTAGGTTATACAAATTACAAACATGAAAATACAACACTTGTATCTTCATGCTCCCACTAGGCATCTTCATGGGTTCTTGTTATTGCATCTATACATCTCCATATGTACATTAGTAACCTTGGCATTCTAATGTGAGATTATAAAAATAAAAGAGCTTATAGGTTTAATGAAATTAATTTAACCTAAATGAGTAATTAACATTTAATTACATCCCATCAAATAATAAAATTAATTATTACATGTCCACATTAGAAATCATACATCATGATTTCTAAATCCATGATCAACCATTTGCACCTCTTAAACAATAACAAAACATATATATATATATACAATAATTGCATTTATAGATATGTTGTTCATCATTGGAACATTTTCAAATTTTGGAACATTTCCAAAATATCCATTTTGAATATCATATATTCAATGTTTCTATAGCTTAAAATCTTATTTTAAGTCATAGAAATGTATTTGATTGAAAAATTAATCCAAAAAACTTTTTGAAAAAATTAAAGTTAGGAGGAGACGCAGACCAAATTGCGACCATTATCGCGGTCGCAACTTAGGTTTTGCAGTCACAATTATGTAAACTGACCTAAACAGCATTTGTTCTAATCCACTCATTCATGGGAATGACATCAAATTCATGGTCGCAATATGCCAATCGCGGTCGTGATTTCTGATTCACGGGCGTGAATTCTGTGTCCGACAACAAAATATTTGTGCACTAACTCATTTTCAACTAAATTAAAAACCTCTAAAACAACATATATAATAGTTTTACATAGAAATTAAGTGGCTCTGATACTAGTTGAAGGAATGGTAGAGCCAAATGCAGTGGAAGGAAGGTGGTGAGGTGAAATTTCAAACATTTTAAAATTTCACTTCACCCAATTTTGGTCCAAAATTCATTCAAGCAATCAATTAATTTATATGTAAAACACATATGCATATAAAGAAGAAGGAAGAGTAATCATATCACCTCTTATAGGTTCCTTCATTCTTTATCAAAGAGCTTCCCAAGTGTAAAACCTCTAGATCATCCACACCTAACTCACCTCCAAGTTTCCTCTTGATCTCTTTGGTGTTCTTGAATCCTCTCTTAGTTTCCCAATTTGATTCAAGATTTTCCTCAAAAACCTTTAGGAAGTTTAAGATTTCTCTTTGGTTCGTTTTGGACTAAACACATTTTCAATTTGTAAGCATTTGTTCTTTCATAAAGAACAAAGAAGAGAATTGAAGATCAAAAGAAAAATTAAAGAAACACTTTCTTCATTTTTCTTTCTCTCTTAACTTCTCTCTCTAAAAATGTTTCAAATCTAAAATGATGTTCAAAAACTTATTGCAATATAAAAGCTCTTAGCTTTTATATCTTTAGAAGACTTAACCCTTTATTCTTCACAAAGACTTAAATACCCTTACATGCTCTTTTAGCTCACCATAGGCCACATCTCATGTATTAAGGGTTTTCACTAAAATTAAAATTATGTCTTTGATTTAGTCCAAATTAATTTTAAATTTGATCTTTCTCATTTGCATCATATACAAATAATGATTTAATTGACTTGAAACCTTCATAGATTAAACATCAGGACATGCTAGGGTCCTTGTAAATTTAATTACATGTTTAATTATTTTACCACTAATCAATTAATTAAACACTTTAATTAATTATTATGGTAAACCTTTTACACTTGGAAGGTGATCACTACTGGGTGTGTGACTTTCTAGATTCATGTCTAATTAGCAATGGGAATGAGAAAACATTTTTCTCTACTAATGTGAAATCCCCACTTCACACTTAGTCCTATAAGTCATGAGGAACAGCTAGCATTCCATAACATGACTACCTAATTAGAAATGAATGTTTATAGTTGAGAACTTTAAACATCACATGGACCATCGATCATAAATTATCATGCACTAGAATCTCTTCATTAAAGATCCCAATATTGGCTAGGGTAATAGTTTATGTCAAATCCTAATGTGCCTTGATTCTATATCCTTATCTTCGTTCTAACTCTTGATAAGTTAGATCCCTACTAGAAACTCTTTCTAGTGAATCTCACTGTCTTGGCCAAGAACTTAAGTATTAAAAATAACCAGATAGCATAGGATCTTAACCTCGTTTACTCGAGTTAATGAATTCTTTCTTGGTGATCACTTACCTCCATACGTCACAAATTAGAACCATCACTTGTCATATATTCGTACATGAATAGTATGTCTATGTAAGCAGTAATAAATTCTGACTTCCTATATATGAGATATAGTGAGATATAGTATCCCTCAAGTGAAAGGATTATATGCACTATTATAATCTAGATGATAAATAATTGACAAGTAGTAAAATCCCATATTATTATCATCTAACGTCATAGTTTGACTATTCATCCTATAAATATCCACATGTTTGTATTGACATCGCATGTCAAGCAGTATGAGACTCACTACCTCTATAATCATCTGTATCACATACTGATTATAAAAAACAAACAAAGGTGCTGGTCTTCCAAAATTAATGATGCCTAGTCATTAATCCTATAACCATGAACATATTTAAAATATTTGTACAAGAGCGATCTATCTCCTATATTCTTAACACTTGAGAATAGATCCTCTTACAAATACTTAAGGACTATATTCAATAATATGAAACTCTTTTCACATTATGAATATATCATTGTGCCATTGGGAATTAAAATCTACTATTACATAATTATTATATGGCTCCTAGGGCACATACTACTATCAACTCTCACATGCAAAGTTACACAAGATCTTTTGGGGTAAAGCTCTATAGATAGCTATATATATCTTAGATTGCTCACCCAGTGTCCCTCTTAAGAAAGATAACCTGGAGAGAGCTTGGTCAGTAAAGGATGTATACTATGATCATTATGAGGCCTCGCTCGAGCACCAGTCTAATCCGCTGATAATAGAACAAAATGCTCATTCGAGTTTGTACTCATAGTTGGAGCCCTTAAGGATCAATTTTAAAAATATTTTGGGAGTCACTATCTTAGTTTTATTTATTTGTAAAAATATTAAGAATAATGCAAAATTGACTCCAATTCATTAATTTTTAATTGATTTACCCAATGATAAAATCACCCTTCTTTGAAACCAAAGAGGATTCAGAGATTAAGTTTTTTACTTTTTAAATAATCTAAATTTGACTCCTACATTTAATTTAGCTTAAAAATTGATTTTATGAATGACAATTATAAGATGACAATTAAAAATAAATAATCATGATATGATTATGGATGCATCAAGAAATTAAGAAAACAAGTAAAACATCCACAAGCTAAGGAAAGTGTTCTCTCTAGTCCTTATAGATACTAGAAAAATCACATAATTACTTCTTAACTCCACAATAATTAATTAAGTAAATTGAATAATGGGATGCCTTCTCTAGTAGTTATAGGTTCTAGCAAGGCCACAAATTCTCTTACAAAATAAAATACAAATAATTACATTAAAAGTAAAGGGGGGAAAAAGAATTAATTTGGATTTAGTTTAAATTCCAAATGTACTTGTGTATCCCATTGAATAAGGATCAAAATCCATGAAATTCATTTAAGTGAAAGGGTTTAAGAGTTGATTTGGTTTGACTTGGAAATTTGGATGGATGAGAGGAGATGTTACAACTTTGTATGTGTTGGGCGAAGGGTTTCTTGGACCAAAATTCCATTTTATTTGTGCTAGAAGATGAAGATCCTACTCAAGAAGAGTGGATAAGAATGAGGGTTAGATTGATTAATTAATTAATTGAATTTGAGAGATTGATTAAAAAAGATTAATCAATTAATAAGAGGTGGATTAATTAACTAAAATTATTAGTTAATTAATTAAGAATGTGATTGATTGGAAAGAAAGAGAGAAAGAGTAAGTGGATAGGCTATCAACAAATGCTCCATAGTGACTTAAAATGAGGAAATGAAAGCCTATTTATAGGCAAATAGGGATAGAGGCACTTTGAAAAGTAAAATGTGGAAAGATCAAAAGAGAATGGGTTAAAAGTGGCTGAAAATTAGGCTAAAAAGGGCAAAAATGAAATTTTAAAGGCTAGAAGGGGGACTAGCCGTAAAAGGGGTGGAGCGCTGCTTGGGCTCTATGAGGGGCCACAGGTGGACACATGGTGGCAAACCCTTTTTTTTAGCTATTGATGTTGATTTGTATTGCAAAATTGAGTGTCCGTAAAGCAACATAGTTAAAGGCCTATTTTTCTTTTGGGAGCGCTATGCCCGAACCCCATCTAGCCAACCACTATATCGGCTTTGAAAGCACATAAGAATCAAGCTACAACTTATCGAAAGGGTGAAAAATCAAGGGTTTATAATTGTCCCTTCATTAGAATTGTCTTGTCTAAAAGGCAATTTTGATGACAGTGAACCTAGAAGAATGAATGTACAAGAAACAAAAGTGATGTCTAGTTCAGTGCTTAGATATGTTTGGGTGAGAGACATGGTTGAAAAGAAAGATGGTAAAAAGCACCATAGAGATGTTTAAGCAATTGTTCTTAAACATTTATAAGTGGAAAATATGATTGATAAATGGATGCAAGAAAAGGAATCAAAGGGATATTTAGGCTGGTGGCTAGATATTTTTAGGTGAATTGATGGGTATGTTGATTCGGATGAAAAAGCAAGGAAA
Organism: Reutealis trisperma; assembly: GCA_947687605.1. NCBI lineage: Eukaryota > Viridiplantae > Streptophyta > Magnoliopsida > Malpighiales > Euphorbiaceae > Reutealis > Reutealis trisperma. The sequence goes on along the minus strand of CANTUT010000171.1, from coordinate 36,606 downwards.
GAAACAAGAGAAACATCTAGATTTGACATTTCTGGGTAAAAAAATTTGGACAGATCGGTGTGAAATAAGGAAGCAGATTGATGTCTAAGTGAAAATTTAGATGTTTCTAAGTGAAGGACATGATTAATTCAAAACTAAAGATAAATGGGAAAAAAAACCATAAGGATGTCTAAGTGATTATTTCTAGACATTTATGAGTAGAATTGATAGATTTAGGTAAAAAAAAAAGGTTGAAAAGGGAACCACAAGAATGTCTAAATGACTACTTCTAGACATTTATGGGTGAAATTGATGGATTTGGATAAAAAGGTATCGGTTGACTTTGGAAAGATGTCAATCAGTTTTGAGGAGGCACAGAGTAATTTTGAAAGATATTGGTTAGCTTCTAGGAGGTAAAGTTAGTTTGGAAGAATATTGGTCAACTTCGATGAGGAGAGGTCAATTTTGGAAGATGTCGGTTAATTTTAAAGAGGCACCAATCAGTTTTGGAAGATGTTGGTCAAGTTTGAGGAGGTATCGGCCAATTTTGGAAGATGTCAGTTAACTTTAAGGAGGCACCAGTTAGTTTTGAAAGATATCAATAAGTTTTAAGGAGGTACCGATCAGTTTTGAAAGATGTCAATTAGCTTTGAGGAGGAGAGGTCATTAGCTTAGCTTATGCATAATAATGCATGACTGTGGATAATTTCACATGCATGTATATTTATGTATGGATGATGCATATTTATGCATCTTTTGGGATTCAAGGTCCTTTTATTTAATTTTTATGCTATGGATGATTTATGCTGATGCTTGTAATAGATGATCACATGGATGCAAGAGGGTGGATTCACAAATTCGTTTAGTGAATGCAATTTTTCATATGACTTTTACATTCATATTTCAGCCACTATATACATTTGTGGATTGAGAAACTCTAGAAGGTAGAGAAGATCAACTTAGGTAGATACATCATTGCAGTGATGGTGACTTTATAGGGAATATGAGTTAACTAATATTAATTGAGAGCTTGCTTTAGATTTTAGGATCTAGTGGCTCAGTTTGCCATTTTGGTGCTGATAAAGAGGAGTCGTGCCCCTCTTTTGTGAAATCTAGTGTTATGGCTTGGTTACGACCCAGGAGGCAGCTCTAGTGGTGCCAAAGTCTTGAATTAGGCAATTTTAGATTTTTCAGGAGTTTCTAGATTTGCCTCAAGATATTGTTAGCTAGGTGATCATGGATGGTCGGACTGATAGAGGAGTTTCAAGATCCCAGTGACCACAAGGATTTGAGGAGATAGAGGCTTAAGATGATGGCTATAGTTTTTTATCTAACAACTAGGTATCTGTTTCTCAATTTTATCGGTTAAGGTGATGCTAGAGTGGCAAGCTTAGTATTACAGATGGAGTAGTGTCACCCTGTGGTTGGAGTTGTGTTGGCAGAAACAATGATGAGCCTCAACTATTTTGTTTAGGGCTTAAAGAGATGGACTGTCTCTTTGGTTATTCTCCATGTGAGAAAAATTTATTTATTCTTACCCTTTCTGTTAAGGTTGTTTTATGGGTGTCTTATTTCAGATTTTGGGTTGTTTTATAGGTATGGTTGATGGATCATCTTAGGGTGATCACTTCCCCAGCTAGGAGCTATACATAGCCATTCAATATCAAATACAACCCATTCTGGTGTTATTAGGGTCAGTGTGAGAGTGGATAGGATGGTTGTTGGAGCTTGCCTCGGAAGACATATTTTGAGCACTATTAGTGGTATGAGATCAGATCTTTCATGACCACGGGCTATAGGTGTCAAGTGGTTTGCTTATTGGGTTTGGCTTAGACTACTTTTTACCAAAGGATGAGAGTTCTAAGGCAGATGGATGAGATTTAAGATGTGCCCCAGTCGTATGCCTTTTAGAGCTTGTGTAGATTATAGCCTCTTTTCCTAATGTTATTAAAAATGGTTGGTTGAGCATGTTTCATGTTGTACAGCTAGATATTGTTGGACTACAAAGAGGTACTGTGGGTGATTGATAGAAGTGGTCTAGCTAGTTAAAAGAGAGTGCCCAGCTACCTTACTGAGGGAGATGGAGAGTGACACAGTGAGAGTGATAGTAGAGATAGAAGGTTTATTAGGCCTATAGAGCACACCAGGAAAGCTACTGAGGATTCGACACCGTAGGTTGCATTAGTGACTTGGATCGTAGTGGCAATGACAAAGGAGATTGTGACTACTATGAGGAGATAGAGTGACATTATAATGGTGATTTAGAGAAGGACTACTACCATTAGGGTAGAGAGGAGGACCGCAACTTTTGGATTGCATATGAGAATTTTTGGTACTGCAATAGGGAGCAGTCTCTAAGCTATGGCTACAGAGAGGATGATTTTTGGGAGCAATTTCAAAACTGCTAGTACTTGGGAAAGAGTTTTTGATATTGACATGGTGAGTAGTTCTAGTTCTCCTAGTACTTCTATTACTATAGTGGAGGAAGCTACAAAGACTAGAAGGAGGGGTATGACCATTGAGAAGATTATGGCGGACTTTGATTCTGATGAGGGCATGAGAGATGTGCACCCTAGGAGGTAGAGAAGGATTGGTTAGACTATGACTTCAAACATGACTCTTGTGATTTTTGCTTAGGATTTTTGCTTTTGTATACACTTGTGGATTGATAGGAGCTATAGACGACATTGAAAGGGCTATGCATGATGATGGATTGTATTTTATGAAACATGATCATCATTATATGAGACCTCTTTTATTTTTTGCTCTAATTTCTGCCTAATCATCCTTTTAGATTTTCAACTTAGTGAGCTCTTTCTATATATATATATTAGCTCTCATTTCTACCCAACCCACCTTTTTAGGTTTTTCAACTCGATGAGCTAGCTCTAATTTCTACCTAAGCTGCCCTTTTAGGTTTTTAGCTTAATGAGCATTTTTCATTTCTTTCTTTTTTTTGTATTCTTTTGTTTAGGCAAAAGGAATTAAATGAGTGATATATTAGGTATAAAGAAAGTGAGAATATAATGTTTTGTTGTGTGAAAATGGGAACCCTCAAAATTGCACCCTTAGGATCCAGCCGTAAATTGAAACCTATTAAGATTAATGTGCTACGCAAAGCCAATATGGCAGTCCCACTAGCCAGTTAGTGCGCAAGGTTAAGGGGGCAGTGCCCCATTGAAAAATAGATTTCCTGAATCTTTCACCTTCAGATTACCAGCACTCAATTACAAATCTATAGAATCAAACTGGTTTCAAATCGGATTAGAAATGAACCAAAACTGGCCAAAACAGTGCAAAACGAGGTCAGACCAGCTCTAGTGGCGCTCCAAGCATGCCACCAGGTCGGGTGGTATGCCCAGCATACTGGCAACATGGGTGGCACACTGCATGCAATCAGTGCCGCCTGACAAGCCAGCGTGCTGCAAGTGCCACCGCTAGGTTCCACCTGCTCCATAAATAAAGCTTCCATTTCAACTCTTTGGGATGGATTTTGAGAGAGATTTTGAACATAATTTTTGTGGCAGAAATTCACCCATATTTTTCTTTTTATGCTAAAATTCTATTTAAAAATTTGATACTAAAATCTATCATTCAAATTCTTTTCAATTTGTAATTATTACTCTATTTTGCTAACCTTTTCTGTTTAAGGTTCAAATTTAGGGTTCCCAAATCCAAGGTGGAGTTTAGATCCAATGTTAAGTTCACCCTGTTCATCCAAAGGTTAAGGAACATAAAGGTATAATCCCTTCTCTTCTTTCAATTTCTAATATTCTAAATTTAAATCTAGAATTCTCTCTATTCTATCTTTCTTTACATCTAAAACAAAAAAGATCTAAAATTTATTAATTTAAAAAATTAGAATTAAATTAATAAACCAAACCAATATTTTTTCCAAAACCCCTCCTTCACAAGAAGGAAGAATTGCATAGGATTTGATTCCTATTTAATAGGATACGCAAGCTGTCATTCTGTAAGGCATCAACTCCAAAAAAGTTTTCAATAATATTTTCCCCTTTCATATTTATAGTTTAAGTTTTATTTATTTGTATATGCACTTTATTTCTGATTCTGTATGTTCATTTCCTTAATTTAGTTGAGGAACGTGTGTTTTTCTTAATACTCATAAGGGCTAGAGGAAAGATCCTTTTTATTTCATTCACTTTGATTTTGTAATAATTAAGTAGGATTTATTTTTGCTTATTTATTTATAACTATCATTTCATTTTGTCATCTATAAATGTTTCATTCATCATTTTACTTTTGTTCATGCATACACTAAAATTGCCTTTTTAGAGTTATTTTGCAATTTTTAGCCAAATTGAAGAAAATTGCATTTTCTCAATGTGTTTAAATACCAAAACCTGATCCCCGAGCCCTCTTTGGTCATTCGTGGATTAGTGCTTTTCCATTAGGATAAATCAAATATTTTTGGAGTTAATCATTTTGGGTTTCCTTTAATTTTTCTAATTAAAATAAGTAAATTAAAGTGGCAACTCCCTTTCACGAATAACAAATTGCAAAACTTAATTTTCTGAACTCATAGCAAGTTCCAATCGTGGAGTTTCTCCTGATGAGCATTTTGATTCCCATTAGTGGATTGGACCAGTGCTCAGGCGAGGCCTCACAGTTAGCAACTCCATTAGGGACTTCAAAATCTTTTCAAATAAAAGATAAAGTGGATTACTTTTGGTAAAATACTAAGTTTTGGTTTTACTGCAAAACAACTATTTTCATGCATCACTACATCAGACATAGAAAGTAACATCGAGTGGGCAACCTTCTTTAGGTCTGCTTGCTGATAATGAAATCATCTAGCCCACAATGTATCCTCTAATCCTTATAGAGGTGTAACGAGTATGCACGTACCATTGGACCCACAAGAGGCTCCTTGTCTCACATGTGGTTAGGTATATCACATCTCTAGTGTGATGGGTTCACTTCAAACCACCCTAACCCTTCATATAATGAATCATAGAATCTTCCTTTGGGTTTGTATGCACCACAATACTAAACTTGCTATTTCATGAAAACTTTTTCAATCATTCATGCATACATGTATGCATAACTCGAACCTTATGATGAGTCAAAAACTTATCCAAACATCTTCACACCTAAAACCCATTGGTCCACCTAAACCTATGGTCAAAACACGAAATCCATGGTCCATCTCAACCTATGGTCAAAAACTCAAACCCATGTCAACCATATGGTAAAAATAAGCCCAACCATGATACCTTTATTTGCACCTAAAATTTAACCTAACTTTACCCCCCTACAATCCCTTCCTAAGCTAAACACTGACCTAACTTCACCCCCACTCATAACCCATTCCCAAGCTAAACACTAACCTAGCTTTGATCCTTCACAATTCTTACCTAAGCTAAACATTGACCTAACTTCATCCTCACTCATAACCCTTTCCCAAGCTAAACATTGACCTAGCTTTCATCCTTCATAATTTTTACCTAAGCTAAACACTAACCTAGTTTCATCCTTATCTATAGTCCTTACCCAAGCTAAATGCTAACTTGGCTTCATCTTTACAGTACTATCTAAACCCATGGCCTATCTAGGCCCATAATCTAGTCCAATCAAACCCATTATCCAACTATCGCCAAACCTATAGTTCACCCAACCTCCAAATCTATGGTACATCCATAACCCAATCGCAAAACCATGGTCCCTCCATCCTTAAACCCATACTAAACATCCATAAATTGCAAATCCAATTACTTGAGGCTAAACTCTATCGTAGCCTTCCTAAATAAACTTTGATTCCTTAAAACTAAAATCCAACCTAGCCACCCAAAGCTAAAATCTGACCTAGCTCCCCTAGCTAAATACCTACCTAGCTAAACATCAAACACATCTACCCTCATCTTTCCCCATACACCATTAACCTAACCATAAGACACCATCATCTATTGCCATTAAACCTAAGGTCCTTGGTTCGCCATACCCCATCATAACCATTTTTTTCAAAGCTTGATACTAACCCAACTCCTTTTCCCTTTCATAATGTTGCTAAGATGTCTATTGGATTCAACAAAGATGTCATGGATAAGATTCTAGCCAAACTATTGGAGCAATAAGAAGAGATATTCAAGTGATAAGTGGCCTAATTGCAGGCCCAAATGGAGGCTGTACTAAATGATGTCCAATACATGCTAAATTGGGCTGGCATAAACCAAACCCCAAATCCCACTCTCCATAATCCACTCAACCTAGACCAAAATTTAGCATCAATTCAAGCCCATGCTTCTACTTCCTTTACCAAGCTAATCTCTCTATCACTTCCTTTACCTAATATCCTCCAAGCAAACACTCTCTCCCATTTAGCACCCACTAAACAACTACTAATCACCTAATTTCCTATGGATCCTTCCCAAAGGTGGGAAACCATTTGTAATCCTAGGCTTGAGGTCTTCCTACTGAAACTGAAAGCCATGGAAAAATTAGTAAAAAGTCTAGAGGAGAGGGAAGGCATGATTGATACAAGTTGATTAAGCCTCTTCTCTAATGCCCAGTAACCACCAAAGTTTAAGATGTCGAATTTGGAAAAATTTGATAGTACTACTTGCCCCAAGATTCATTTAAAGATGTATATGGGTGCAATGCATCCCCTTAGTATCAACAATGAGCTCCTTGCTCAACTCTTTCAGCAAACCTTTACTGATACCACCCTAAGATGGTTTATTAACTTGGATGACACCTAAAAATGAACCTGGGAGGACATTTGCAAGGCATTTGTAAAACAGTACCACTACAATATTGAAGTGGACATTAGAAGAAGGGATTTAGAAACCATAAAGCAACTTCCAGATAAGTCCTTCTCTATGTTCCTTACTAGGTGGAGGGCTAAAACTGCTCAAATGGTAAACAAGTCAATTGAGTAAGAACAAGTAGATATCATTGTCAAGAATCTACTCCCAACCTATCGAGCCCACTTGTTAACACATTACCTACCCACCTTCAAAGCTTTAGTTGCACTGCATCAAAAGTTGAAGATTGCATTCAAAATTACATCATTTTAAGCTAAATTCCCCACCACCAACCTGAATAGTGATGAGGAATCTAGATCCAACTCGACCCCACCTTACCTCAGTCCCAAAAGGCATGTCATGGAGTAGTTCAAGTTCAGCTAATCTAACCTGTTTGAGATTGATTTCCAAGTCTAAACCTGAGTCCAAATCCAAATCTCAAAATCTAAGTTTAAATCTGAGTCAAAGTCTATCGTCTTATTTTTCTATATTCTCATCAACCATAGCGGTTCCTTTTTGTCATCTTGCAATAAAGTTTCCTTTATAGGAATGCATTTATATTTTCTTTTTATTATTTATGCATTAATTTTCTTATCTTCCTTGATTTTCTAAGGTCATCATAATATCATTATCTTAATATTAATTCACTTTAACAATCAACTTATTACACTTAACACTTCCATACATGTCAACTAATCACTTAACCTTTCAAGTGTCATGCTAAACTTTTATGATCCATTCATTCAATCAATCACCTCATCCACTCAAGACCATTTATTCATCATCAAGTCATCATAACATCTAGTTCCATATTCCCCAATCACATTCACATTCTACTCACAATATAAGAATAAGATACCTTAAGTATACCAAAGTGCCTTTAAGCTTGTCTAAGGTCATTCCTTCAACTAACATACAATTTTATCATTTATTATACATACATACATGTCAATAATCATCAAAATACATTGCATAAAAATTATAGACATTGGGATAAAAATCCCATAGCAGGCCAAACGCATCATCAAAGGGAAAACTGAATTTTTCTTACTTTTCACACTTTTCGTCTATTACAATAATATGTAAGCAGGTAATTTAAATCATTATTTTTCATTCAATCATAGCAAATATTAGTTTAGAACATCTTCAATCATGATTTGACAGCCATAGGTAAGATTTATACAAAAAAAAATTCTAAGTTTTAAGACTTAGGTGAAAATTATGTGTTTTTGTGCTTTTCACACTTTCCGTTCATTACAGCAATATGCAAACACATAATTTAAATCATTATTTTTCATTCAAAAAAAAATATCATATTAGAAACCATTCACACACAAATTGATGGCCACATGTTAAATTAATAATAGAATTTTCTAACTTCTAAGTTCTAGCACAAAAACCTTGAATTCCTTTGCTTTTTGAAACTTTCTGGTTATTACAGAAATATGCAGAAATATAATTTAATCCAATATTTTTCATTAAAACAATAAAAAATCAGTTTAGAAACCAATAATGCATAAATCGCCCCCCTTTAGTGATGTTTATGTATAAAAATTGTGATTTTAAGTTATAGGATTCACCTTTAGAGAAATCTCGCAGAAAGATTTGTGTTTTCAGTAGAGAATAAATTTTCTCTTTCAAAAACTCATCCAAATAGAATTAAATCTGTAAAAATCAGTAAACAACCAATTCAAAATAATTTTTCCATAATTTATTTCATAGAAATCAGTTAAGGAATTGAAAGAGAAGAAAAACTTATGATTACGATAAAAAAATCGCAAAACTGAAAGGTGTTTTCTTAATTTCGATAGAGAGAAATATTTTGAGAGAATTTTTTTGTCAAGATATAGAAAATTAGAATGATCGCTATTGGAACATTAGGGCTGGCTAAATTTTTCATATTAATATATAGGATTTTGGGCAATTTCCACTAATACCCTTAATGAGCTAGGTTAGGAGGGTATTAGTGTAGTGGGCTTTTGGGTATTTGGGCTTTTTATTTAAATTTTAGTCTGATTATAATTAATAAAAATAAAAATATTTTTCTTATTATTTTCATTAAAATTTCCCCAAAATATTTTTTTAAAAATTATTTTAAAATACTCATAAAATTATTTTATGCTTAAAAATTACCTTTATGCATGAAAATTCATTTAATTTAGAATAATTTATTTTATGCAAACACTTTATGTAAATCATTTATTTCACAAAAACAACTCATATTATGTATATTAAAATAAATTTAATATGCCACATGCTCATCAACACATAGAATACTAATTCTCACTGAGCACACACTTAACCTTAATAGTTCTAAATCAAACAAATCATTTTGAAAATTTTTAGGGTAGATGTGGGTTGTTACATTTCCCCCCCTTAAAAGAAATTCGTCCTTGAATTTAAAGCCTTACCTAGCTGATCTTGAAAAACTGAGGATGCTTCTGCTGCATCTCCTCCTCTACTTCCCAAGTGCACTCATCTATCCCATAATTTCGCCATTGAACCTTAATCATGGGTATCTCTTTGTTTCTTAACCTCTTCACTTATTGATCTACTATAGTTATTAGTGATTTCTCATAGGATAGTTGTTCGTCTAACATAATGTCTAGAGGTGATAAGACATTAGACGAATTTGACACATACTTCCTTAGCATGGAGACGTGAAACACTGGGTGCACATGCGTCATAGTTGGAGGAAGGGCAAGTCTATATGATACTTCCCCAACCTTATCTAAGATTTCGAAAGGACTAATGAAGTGAGGCAATAACTTTCCTTTCTTGCCAAATCTCATAACACTTTTCATTCGAGAGACCTTTAAGAACACGTGATCTCCCATAGCAAAATGGATGTTTTTCCTTTTCGGGTTCGCATAGCTTTTTTGTCGACTAAAAGCCATTTTTAGTCGATCTTGAATCAGGGGTACCTTCTTGGTAGCTCCTTAAGCAATTTGGACATTTCCACATGCTTGTCACCAGGTTCAATCCAACAAACTAGAGAACAACATTTTCTCCCATACAATGCTTCATATGGAGCCATGCTAATGGACGAATGATAGCTGTTGTTATAGGCAAATTCAATCAAGGGCAGATACTTATCCCAGCGACCACTAAAGTCCAAGACACACATCCTTAGCATATCCTCAAGTGTCTGAATCATCCTTTTACACTGTTCATCTATTTGAGGGTGAAATGCATTACTAAAATCCAGTTGTGTCCCCAACGCTTCTTGCAACTTCTACCAGAACCTTGAGGTGAATTGAGTGCCTCAATCCGAGATGATGGAAATCGGCACTCCATGAAGTTTGACGATCTCATCCATATATAATTGCCCATACTGAGCTACAAAATATATGGTCTTAACTCCTAAAAAATGAGCAGACTTTGTCAATCGATCCACTATGACCCATACAGAGTCATACCCCTTGGAGGTTCTAGGTAACCCAACTACAAAGTCTATAGTGATGCACTCCCACTTCCATTCAAGTAGTTGAGTTGCTTGTAGCAATCCAGAGGGTCGTTGATGTTTGTACTTGACTTGCTGGCAAGTTAAACAAGATGCTACAAACATCACCACATCCTTCTTCAGACCAGGCCAACAATAGTTAGCTTTCACATCATGGTACATCTTGGTAGTTCCAGGATGAGCATAGTAGTGTCTGATGAGCCTCCTTCAGTATCCTTTCCCTTAATCCATCCACATCAAGCATGCATACTCTATTTTCGCACTTTAAAATTCCATTGACCACTTCAAACTCAAAGTTCTTCCTTTCTTTCATCTCATCCTTTAACTTTATCATGAGTGGGTCCTTACCTTGTGAATCCCTTATTTCTTCCATTAGTTTAGACTTCATGTGCAAATGAGCCAATAAAACTCTCGATCCTCCAATCTCCAGCTTCAAACCTTGGCTAAATAATTTCTTTAATTCCTTCACGATCGGTCTCTTTCGCACAGTTACATAGGCTAGGCTTCCCATCGACTTCCTACTTAAGGCATCCGCTACCACGTTTGCCTTTCCAAGATGGTAAAGAATTTGACAATCATAGTCTTTTAACAATTCAATCCATCTCCTTTGCGTCAAGTTGAGGTATCTTTGGCTCAAGATGTACTAAAGACTCTTATGATCCGTATAGATCTCACACTTCATTCCATACATGTAATGTCTCTAGATCTTTAGAGCAAAGACTATAGCAACTAACTCTAAATCATGAGTAGGATAATTAACTTCATGCTTCTTAAGCTGTCATAATGCATAGGCGATGACTTTCCCATTTTGCATCAAGATGCATCCAAATCTTACTCACAAGGCATCACAATAGACAATGAACCCTTCTTCTCCTTCCGGTAATGTCAAAACTGGAGCTGATATCAAACACTTCCTGAGCTTCTGAAAACTCTTCTCATAGGACTCTTCCCAATTGAACTTAACTTACTTTCTAGTCAACTTGGTCAATGGGGCTGCTATCTTAGAAAAGTCCTGTACAAATCTGTGATAATACCTAGCCATGCCCAAGAAACTTTGTGCTTCCGTAACTATTGTGGGCCTTGGCCAATTTGCTACCGCTTTAACTTTCTTAGGATTAACTTGAATTCCTTCCTTACTTACTATGTGTCCTAGAAAGTTGACAAACTCCATCCAAAACTCACACTTGGATAACTTAGCATAGAGTTGATGATTACGTAGCATTTGCAGCACGATCCTCAAATGTTCTTCATGTTCTTCTTTATTCTTTAAGTAAATCAGGATGTCATTAATGAACACGATCATGAACTTGTCAAGGAATGGCTTGAACACTCGATTCATTAAGTCCATGAAAGTAGTAGGAGCATTCGTCAGACCGAATGACAAAACTATGAACTTATAGTGTCTATATCTAGTACGGAAGGCAGTCTTGCAGATATCTTCTCCACGGATCTTTAATTGATGATAGCTAGACCTTAAGTTAATCTTGGAGAAGTGACCAACTCCTTGCAATTGATCAAAGAGATCATCGATCCTCGCCAAAGGATACCTATTCTTTATAGTGACTTTATTAAGCTAGCGGTAGTCAATGCACATCCAGAATGAACCATCCTTTTTTTTTCATGAATAGCACTAGAGTGCCCCATGGTGAACTGCTTGGTCGAATAAAACCCTTATTGAGTAGATCATGCAATTGCGTTTTTAATTCTTTTAGCTCCATTTGTGCCATAAGATATGGCAGTATTGAGATAGGTTGTGTACCAGGTAGCAGTTCAATGTTAAACTCAATCTTATGATCAGGTGGTAATCTGGGTAAATACATCCATGAACTCATCCACCACTAGAATGCTCTTGTCTTGAATGGCGATCTCCTTATCAATATCGATTACATAGGCTAGGTATGCTTGGCATCCTTTCCTTAATATCCTTCTTACTCCTAAGGCTGATATGAAGTTCAGAGGATTCTAATTCCTATCTCCTTGATACATGAACTCCTTCCCATCCTTGGTTCAAAACTCAACAAGTTTCTCTCTACAATCAATACAAGCTCCATGCTCATACAACCAGTCCATCCCTAATATCACATCAAATTTTAGTACATCCAATTTTAGCAATACTATAAGAAGTTTTTGTCCACTAATCTCTACATCATAACCCTTATACCCATACTTTACTTCCATCACTTCCCCTAAAGGAGTTGATATTACTAAAGGTTCATTCGTTAATTCCTTATTTCCATCCAAACTCTTAGTAAAACAAGGCAATACAAAAGAATGGGTAGCACCAGAATCAATCAAACATTTTGCATTAGAATTTTGGATGGAGATGATACCTATGATGGCTGTGTGTGAATCATGAGCCTTTTATTGATTTACAGCGAAGACTCAGCCTTTGCCCTTATTCTTCATTGTTGATGCATTCCTAACTGTTGGCCCCTTATCCTTAGCTCCTTACCCTTGCGATTGGAATGGTCTAGATTGTGGAGGTGCTATGTTCACATTCCCTTGATTCTTCCTCTGAGGATAGTCCTTAATGAAGTGTCCCATTTGCCCACATCTAAGGCCTGTGCTAGAATCTTTTTGGTAAATTTTAGGATGTTTCTTTCCATATTTGCCGCAAATGGGAATTCCTGCTTAACTTGACCATTCCGCTATCTAGAGGATGAAAGTTCCTTCCTTGGGCCTCCTCCACCTCCATGCTATCCTCTATGACCTTTGTTCCTATGCTTCCCTTTATGGTCCCCGTTTAGCTTTTTCGGCTCTCTCTGGCTTATACCTCTTTTTCATTATCTTGGCCTTATCTATCAGCTTGGCTAAGGTTGGAAACTCTGTTACTGTGAACAAATTGAACAGAGGTGTGATCAGCCCTCTCAGGAAGCAATTGATGCAACTGGCTTCAGTAGGAACGATGTTGATAGCAAATTGGCTAAGTCGATTAAACTCCTTCGCATAATCCGATATGGACATCCCTAGCTTTTGCTTCAGTTGCTCCAACTACAATGCTCTATCTTGCCTTTTGCCTTCAAGTAAGAATTGATCCATCACTTTTTGTTTGAATTCTACCTATGTAGGTAGGTCCGCTCCATAAAGTCGCTCCTCAATGTTTCTCTCATACCAGTACCAAGCTTTTTTCTTGAGTTGGAGTCCTACCAACTCGATCACTCGGGCATTTGAGCAAGACAAATAATGGACTAGCTTGTCCATCTCATCTAAGAACTCATGTGGGTCATCACCCTCCTCACCACAGAAGGTAGGTGGTTGCAACTTCTTAAACTCTACTACAGTCATCCCTTAGTCAGGTAACTGCTTCCTTTCTCTCTGAGTAGGTGCCACTACCATAGGTGGCAAAATTCCATTCCTTTCTTGAGTTGGCGGTGCTTCCCACCTTTGAGCTCGCAGCTCATCCATTTCCTTGCGTAAGTCTCTTATTTCCTCATGCATGGCGTGCACCTCTTGTGAAGATGCTTGCTCACTAGAGCCCATAGTTGATGCCCTCGAGTTGGATTTTTCTCTTGACCGTACAGGTGCAGAGGCAACATTCGATGTAGTGTATGATATGACATCATCATTAGCCCTAATGGATTAGACAACTGTGTGAAGCTTCTTCTTGGGAGGCATTCTACTTATCATGATAAGGGAATCTTAACACTAATCCACTAACTTAACCCATTTAATCTCACCATTATACTAGCATAAATCATCATGCATTTATCATCTCACATCACTAAGCACATGTCATATATATATCACATATCATGTAGTCTTGCACATATCACATATCACATAGTTTTACACATATCACATATCACAATCAAATGGCATATATCCCATAATATGGAAATAACCTTTTATCATGGTAAGTTAGCAATAAAAGAAATCATCTCATACTAAGTAACTAGGCAATCAAAGGGAAAATCATTCATATCATATAGAGCACTATGTCATTGCATCGATCATCACCATCTACTTGATCTAACCCTCGTGTGTCCACCACCAGGGCAATCACTGCTGCCACATCAGTGACAAACAAGATTTCCATCTTGATGGCAACTAGTCGAAGATGCAAACCTTGCTGGCGAGTAGTCTCCTCCATGCTCCTCCATCCCTGACTTAAGCTGCTCCACGTCATTCCTCAAGGCATGAATCATAAGCTTAAAATGTTGGTTTTCCTCCTTCAAATATGAATAGTTATCCTCCAATTTTTGGATCTTATTATAAACCCAATTAGGATCTAGGTGCTCTTTAGGGTCCTCCTCTTCATTAGGGATCTCCACCCTCGTGGCGCAAATTACAAATACGACTTTCTCAAACATTTTCGATGAAGTCCTCTTATAAGTCACACGAGGTGCTCTGGGTTGCGGTCCTCGAGCAGGTGTAATCTTCTTGGTAACTTATCAAAAGAATCATAAGGCAAGCAAACAATAACAAGGATTACTAAAATCTACTAGGATTTCACGAAACTATGTTAGCGATGGACTGTAAGTGACATGACAAGAAAATTCCTATGCTCCAGGATTATACTTAAACAATTCATATAAAACAAGCCTAAACTAGACTTTAAAACTATAGCTATGATACCAACTTGACACTAGTCAAGTGGCAACAAAGGAAAACCTATAGCTCTGATACCAACTTGACACTGGTCAAGTGGCAACAAAGGAAAACCTATAGCTCTGATACTAACTTTGTCACATCCCAACTTTAGAGATATGACGATCCTAAAACATAGGGAGACATAAGGTCACCCATGCCCATAGAACCCACTTTACACATATACAAATCATGCCTAGGATCGTACCAAACCTTATACAATAACTCATTTAAAACATTTATTTGAGAACCTTTAATTGCAGAAGACAATCATTAGACACTTCATATATAATCTATAAGGAAATAATATTCATAATTCACTTGTAAACCTTAATAAATAACATCAAAAGTAAATATTCCCAGAGCAGCTAATGACAACACTTCATAGCATGGTATTATTAATGACTTTGATAAGGAGTCCTTAAGAGAAGTAGAATGCTTAAGCCATCACCTTGCCTCCTCACATTTGCTCACCTAGAATCACACAAGAAAAAAGGGGTGAGATAGATGATCTTCATGAGTCAACGATAAAGCACATACATTGACACATATTCCTTTGAAAAGGAAACTCATATCTTATACACATAGTTCATGATTTTCAATTCATGAATCAAGTTGCAATTTAGCAAGGGTTCAATTTGGCAAGTTTGCAAAAATCACACATATAACACATAGAGAGTGAAGGCTATTGCTTTATCACTTGAACACATTGAGGAGAGGTGGCCTTATACCAAATTCCAACTCCTATCACTTGTAAGGCATGAAGCTGATCAGGCCCCACGGCTAAAACTGCCCCTTTCTAGCTGAGGTGGATACACTACCCCTATCCATCGGGTTAAGACTGTGTACATAAGTTTCGATGATTACTCGCATTGGCACGAGGATTCTATATAAAGGGTTAAAGGTACCATAACTAGAGTTATTGGTATTCACATATAACAATAACATTTAAGGCAATAATAACTTATATCATAATAATAATAGCAATTTAACTTTTGAACAAAAGATACAAGAATAGTGTAGTTCCAGAAAGAATATAAGTTAGGGCAATAATCGCAAGAAATTATCATTGGATAAACAAAAGTGGTTTTTAGACCAATTGTCCTTTGGCAACCCAAGTTTTACAAAGAATCACTTAATCATATTTTAGGATAGAAAGAACTTGGGTTTCAAAGATCACAAAGGCTCACATAACAAGATATCACATATTTGTAACATAACATAATGTTACTCACACTTGTAGAATGAATACAATGTTCACTCACACTTGTAGCATGAACATAGCATTTACTCACCTTGTGGTTCCTTTGCTCCTAGTATACGTAGCCCTTTTGAACTTCTAAAACTCCTCAAACTCTAACATAATATTTAATTTAATACTTAGTATTTATTTAATCATGATGCTCCTATCCCATAACTACCCCATGCAAATATAGCATTCACATACACTTAGAGTTGCACATATAAGTGTACTCATCACTTACACATAACATATTGACTTTAAAAGTCTGGCACACTTAGCCCTGATAGGCTCACATGAGAACACATTAAATCATGTCAATACCTTTCTAAGTTCATCATAATATTATTATCTTAATATTAATTCACTTTAACAATCAACTTATTACACTTAACACTTCCATACATGTCAACTAATCACTTCACCTTTCAAGTGTCACACTTAACTTTTATGATCCATTCATTCAATCAATCACCTCATCCACTCAAGACCATTTATTCATCATCAAGTCATCATAACATCTAGTTCCATATTTCCCAATCACATTCACATTCTAATCACAATATAAGATTAAGATACCTTAAGTATACCAAAGTGCCTTTAAGCTTGTCTAAGGTCATTCCTTCAACTAACATATAATTTTATCATTTATTATACATACATACATGTCAATAATCATCAAAATACATTGCATAAACATTATAGAGATTGGGATAAAAATCTCATAGCAGGCTGAATGCATCACCAAAGGAAAAACTGAATTTTTCTTACTTTTTACACTTTCCGTCTATTACAGTAATATGTAAGCAAGTGATTTAAACCATTATTTTTCATTCAATCATAGCAAATATCAGTTTAGAACATCTTTATGCATGATTTGGTAGCCATAGGTAAGATTTATACAAAAAAAATTCTAAGTTTTAAGACTTAGGTGAAAATCATGAGTTTTCGCATTTTCCGCTCTTTTTGTTTATTACAGTAATATGCAAACGCATTGTTTAAATTATTATTTTTCATTCAAACAAAAAAAATATCATATTAGAATCCATTCACACATAAATCAGCAGCCACATGTTAAATTAATAATAGAATTTTCTAACTTATAAGTTCTAGCACAAAAACCTTGAATTCCTTTGTTTTTTGAAACTTTCTGGTCATTATAGAAATATGAAAAAATATAATTTAATCCATTATTTTTCATTAAAACAATCAAAAATCAGTTTAGAAACCAATAATGCACAAATCACCCCCCCTTTAGTGATGTTTATGCATTAAAATTGTGATTTTAAGTTATAGGATTTACCTTTAGAGAAATTTCGCAGAAAGATTTATGTTTTCGGTAGAGAATAAATTTTCTCTTTCAAAAACTCATCCAAACAGAATTAAATCTATAAAAATCAGTAAACAACCAGTTCAAAATAATTTTCCCATAATTTATTTCATAGAAATCAGTTAAGGAATTGAAAGAGAAGAAAAGCCTATGATTATGGTCAAGAAATCGCAAAACTGAAAGGTATTTTTTTAATTTTGGTAGAGAGAAATATTTTGAGAGAATTTTTCTATCAAGATATAGAAATTAGAATGATGGCTTCTGGAACATTAGGGCTGGTAGAATTTTTCATATTAATATGTAGGATTTTGAGCAATTTCCACTAATACCCTTAATGAGCTAGGTTATGAGGGTATTAGTGTAGTGGACTTTTGGGTATTTGGGCTTTTTATTTAAATTTTAGGCTGATTATAATTAATAAAAATAAAAATATTTTTCTTATTATTTTCATTAAAATTTTCCCCAAAATATTTATTTAAAAATTATTTTAAAATACTCATAAAATTATTTTATGCTTAAAAATTGCCTTTATGCATGAAAATTCATTTAATTTAAAATAATTTATTTTATGCAAATGCACTTTATGTAAATCATTTATTTCACAAAAACAACTTATATTATGCATATTAAAATTAATTTAATATGCCACATGCTTATCAACACATAGAATACTAATTCTCACCGAGCACACACTTAACCTTAATAGTTCTAAATCAAGCAAATCCTTATGAAAATTTCTAAGGTATGTGTGGGTTTTCACAAATTGGTGGCGAAAGGATTCTTAAGGGAAAGCCTTAACCCATGTTCAGTTCTTGTCATCTTAGTCCTAAAGAAAGATGCAACATGGCACATGTGTGTGGATTGTTGAGCCATCAACAAAATCACTATAAAGTATAGACATCCAACCCTTAGATTAGATGAAATGTTGAATGAATTGCACGGCTCTTGTTTGTTTACTAAAATAGATTTAAAGAATGGCTACTGTCAAATTAGAATGAAAGAAGGTGATGAATAGAAAACTGCATTTAAAACTAAATATGGTTTGTATGAGTGGTTGGTAATGCCATTTGGTTTGACTAATCCACCTAGTACATTCATGAGGTTAATGAATCATGTGTTGTGTGCTTTCATTAGAAAATTTATGGTAGTATACTTTGATGACATTTTAGTGCATAGCAAAAGTTTGGATGAGCATATAAACCATTTGCATGTTTTCTTTTGCATGTTGAGGGAGTACAAGTTGTATGCTAATCTTAAGAAGTGCCCATTTTGCATGGAATCTATGATATTTCTTGGTTTTGTTATGAGTTCGCATGGTGTTAGTGTTGATGAGGAAAAGGTAAAGGCAATTAAGGAATGGCCTACACCTAAAAATGCGATTGAGGTAAGAAGTTTCCATGGTTTGGCAAGTTTTTATTGAAGGTTTGTTCAAAATTTTAGTTCTATTGCTACACCTTTGAATGAACTTGTTAAAAAGAATGTTGTGTTTAAGTAGAATGATGT
Organism: Reutealis trisperma; assembly: GCA_947687605.1. Lineage (NCBI taxonomy): Eukaryota > Viridiplantae > Streptophyta > Magnoliopsida > Malpighiales > Euphorbiaceae > Reutealis > Reutealis trisperma. Next base: position 17,740 of record CANTUT010000171.1, on the reverse strand, counting down.
GCATGAAAGAGCTTTTGATACTTTGAAAGATAAATTAACAAATGTACCATTATTGAGCTTGTCAAATTTTGATAAAACTTTTGAAATTGAATGTGATGCATCTAGGATTAGTATTAGGGCTATTTTGATGCAAGATTCCAAACCTATTGCATATTTTAGTGAAAAGTTTAATGGGGCAGCTTTGAATTATTCTACCTATGATAAAGAATTGTTTGCATTAGTTAGGACATTATCCTTGGCTTAGGGAATTCGTCATTCATTCTGATCATGAAAGTTTAAAATTTTTGAAATCCCAAGGTAAGCTTAACAAGAGGCATGCTAAATGGCTAGTGTTTATAGAAACGTTTCCTTATGTGATTAAGTATAAACATAGAAAGGAAAATGTTATTGCTGATGCTTTGTTTAGGAGGTATGCTTTACTTTCTTTGTTGCAAACTAAATTACTTAGTTTTGAGTTTCTTAAAGAATGTATGCTAATGACGCTGATTTTAGCCAAGTATGGGATACATGTGATAAGTGTGCATTTGGAGAATATTATAGGCATGATGGGTTTTTGTTTAAAAAGCATAAATTATGTGTGCCTATATGTTCTATACAAGAGTTGCTTGTGAGGGAAACTTATAGGGTGGTTTGATGGGGCACTTTGGTGTGAAAAAGTCTTTAGACATCTTGTATGAACATTTTTATTGGCCTAGCATGAAGCATGATGTGCAATATGTTTGTGATAAGTGCATTCTTATAAATAAGCAAAGTCTAAGGTCAATCCACATGGTTTGGATACCCCTTTACCTGTACCTAACCATCCTTGGACTAATATTTCAATAGATTTTGTGTTAGGATTGCCTAGATCTCAAAGTGGTATGGATAGCATATTTGTTATTATTGATAAGTTTAGTAAAATGGCTCACTTCATTGCTTGTGCTAAAACTAATGATGCCACACATATTGTTGATTTGTTCTTTAAAGAAGTAGTTTGTCTGTATGGTTTGCCTAGAACAATTGTGAGTGATAGGGATATTAATTTCCTAAGTCAAATTTGGCTCACTTTACGAGGAAAATTGGGAACTAAACTACTATTTTCTACAGTTACACATCCTCAAACGGATGGACAAACCAAGGTAGTCAATAGGACACTCTTTACCTTATTGCATGCAATCATACAAAAAAACTTGAAACAATAGGAGAAATGCCTACCACACATTAAGTTTGCATATAATAGGAATGTTCATTCAACTACTTCATTTTCTCCTTTTGAGATTGTGTATGGGTTTAATCCTTTGACTCCTTTAGATATTTTGCCTTATTTATTAATGAGCATACAGATTTGGATGATAGAAAAAAGGCTAAATTTGTGAAGGATCTTCATGCCAAGGTGTGAGCCAACATTGAAAGGAAGAATGAATAATATACAAGGCAAGCAAATAAGGGATGGGTCAAGATTGTGTTTGAACCTAGAGATTGGATATGGGTTCACATAAGGAAGGAAGATTCCCTACCCAAAAGAAGTCTAAATTGCAACCTCGAGGAGATGGATCTTTCCAAGTCTTAGAGTGAATCAATGACAATGCCTACAAGCTAGATCTGCCAAGCAATTTTGGTTATGTTAGTGCTACATTTAATGTTACTGATCTTTCCTTGTTCAAGGTAGGTGATTTGAGGACGAATCCTTTCGAGAAGGACTGGAATGATAGAGATCAAGGAGCTATAATTACAAGATCTTTCCAAGATCCTTTGCAAGGAATTGGAAGTCCAATGACAAAGGCGAGGACAAAGAGAATGAAAAAAGCTTTGCAAGGTTTGATCATGGAAATGCAAGATGAAGAATCAACTTTAGAAGGCTTCTATACTATCCAAAAGAGTCTAAAAGCTTCCCAAAGGTTTATCATCTACTCTTGGCTACAAGATGGCGATGAAGTGGAAGAGAGCACTAAGACCTGAAGGTGTCACCATCGTGATGGGCCAACATGATAACCTATTGCTCGGGTGCAACATAGGGTTGGCATCCTGCTCTCGTCGCAGGCGTGACTAGTCTCCAGCTGCTGATTCTGAGGGTTTTTTTTTTAAATGTATTTCTTATAATTGTGGGCCCTGAACTTAATGTATTAGTAGGTCCACATCATATTTATTTTATTTGGCTTGATTTTAGGAGTTAGTTTCTTAATTAGGATCCCATTTTTCATAAGGATTCTTGTTTCCTTATAGAATCATATTTCTTAACTGATTCTAGGATTAGAGTTAGAATGCTAGCCTCTATATAAATTAAAACCTCCATTGCAATTGCAGGCAATTTTTTTATGAATAATTTTAATCATCTTTGAATTTTTTTTAAGTGAGAGATTCATCCAAGTTCTTGTTTAGAACTCAAATCTGAGCTTATTAAGATAACTTGTGGTGCTCATCCCTTATAGCTTTGGTTCTCTTCAATAAGTGTGAATTGGGTCAAGCTTTTTCTTTGTTCATGTTTGTTCAATCCTTGGGTTTGATTCAATATAATCTATTCCTACCTCTTTATAGCTAATGGGTTGCATCAAGGAAGCTAGAGAAATCTCCACTTTGAAAAGGATTTATAGTGAGAGAGGAAGTGGTGGAGTTCAAGTCCACAGCGAGAGAGGTTGGAGTCTCAGGTGCTTTTCCTTTATCGGAGCATGGCTAGTACCAGCTTGGGTGAAAGCAAGTTGAGCAGGAGGGAGAGTAGTGGTGGCATTGGTCATTTTCTTGACCCCATTGATGATCTACTGTTGCTGAATATTGAGGGCTGTCATAACATTTTTTACACCATAATACGAATGGCGAAAAATCAAAACTTTTAAAATTTTATAAAAAAGAAAATGGATTAAAAATGGAGTTGCCATTGACTGATTTGCTTTAAAAGGCTCACTTGGAAATCTTTGAAAAATTGATCTATGAAAACCAAATTTTCATGTTCGGAAATCGCAAATGCATAGGGAAGGAGTTAGATATCCTGCACATTAATTTTTAAAATAGGCCTTGGAATATTTATCTTTTATTATTTATTTAGTGTGCAACATTATTACTTAATTAAAACGTGAAAAATAACCATTTTATTAATTCATTTTTTTATTTTGAGAATTGAATTCGCAGTGAGTTTAATTTGAAAAAATAAAATTTAAATTTGATTTCTGCTCAAAATGATTTATATTGAATTGATTTATTGGATAAGTCATAATAAATATAAGAACAAGATATAAAAAAATGGAAATTACTTTTCATTCAACAAAATAAACTTAGTACAAAATATTTGAGAATTCATTACATCCTTTGACAATAATTACAAAGAAAATGGAATTTATTAATACAAATATAAGTAGATAAAAATAATAATTACAAAATATATTATAAATTTTAAAAACGGTCCCGAAAATTGCTTCTTCTATTAATCCTGTCTTCTAGTTAGAAATAAATCCTATCATAAAACAAATTAAAGGAGAAAAAATTTAATACAAAATGAGTTTTTTTCTAAAAAAAACAAATTATTTTAAAAATAATGGGCTTAGGTTTTTTCATTTTCAGAAACTTTTTAAAGAGCAACTTATTTTGGAAACACCAAAATTAGGAACTACATAAAATGATTATTAGGGATTCCAATTTAACTATCAAAATGATTTGAAATCCCAAAATTATTTTTCAAACATTACGTTAATTTGATTTTAATAAGATGATATATGTTTCAAATTAAATCGAATCAAACTACTCAGTTTTAAATTAGCACGTTCGAAATTATGGCACTTCAACTCAAGAATTCTAGTTACGGGTATGATTTCATCATCACCAAAATGTTAAAAAAAAATCTTTTTTTTTAAATAAAAAAGCTATTATTGTTTCTTTTTATAAAAAAAAGACTTAGGATATTATTTTTTAAAAAATTTACTAAGGAGCAATTGGCAACATAATTATTAATTAAAATTATCAAATTGCAACTATGAATTAGCCAAAAATGACCAATTTTATTTATGAAAATTAATTTTAAATTGCTAGATCAATAAATCAAATGAATTTACCATCAATGCTTGATCTTTTTTAAAGGAATCATTTTTCATTTTCATTTCATTTTCCTTTTCTTTAAAAAATTAATTTTATTATAAAAATGCCACAATTTAAATCACTTCAACTCATAATTTTCTGTATTTAATATTTGATATCATCATTGCATTTTGTTAAAACATTTTCTTTTTAACTGTTTTATCATTTTTTAAAAAATGCCACACGCAAAAAACCGATAAAACAAAGTAAAATAAAATAAATCAATAATTACTTAGATAATTATTCTAATTTGTGCTCAAATCAAACAAAATATCAATTTCAATGAATTCAATTTTCAATTTTAAGAAAAATAAATTATTATAGGTTTTCCCCTTTTTGCATGGTAGCTCCATCATGAAATGGAGAATTTGTTTTGCAAAGGGGAATCCATTGCAAGAAACGGTATCTCCGTCCTCTTACCAACATAACAATTCCTCTCAATGAAACAAATACCTAAATTATGTAATATATATAAAAATTCATTAATTTTTAATATTACATTATGTAGAGCAATAACATATAAAAATTAAAAATAAAAGTAAAGATAAATTGCATCTCAAAATTTTCAATTTCTGACCCTGCCAAATAGAAAACCAGATTAGCATCACTAACAAAAGAAAATAATGCCCTTAAGTGTTTGTATGAATCTCAAGATTTCAACCCCATTTTTAGATTTTTTTTTTTTTTAAAAAAATCAACAGCCGAACCTCTCTCTCCTCCCCTTAAAAAAAAAGGTATCAAGAATCGAAGGAGTCTATGCAATTAGCTAAATGAAACCCATTGTTAGGATAAGGCAGCACCAACTTAAGATAGGGCAGCACCAACTGCTTCCAATAAAAAATGACCTAACCCAAAAAACACGATATCCAAAATGACCTGAATTCATAATTATTTGATATAACCCGTTCAATTCCACCAATTTATCACTTTACCTTTTTTATTTTTTTTAATTTTTTTTTGGGGCACCTGTGACTAAATGTTAGACGAATGAGAGAGGGATTCATGGTTAAGTGAAAAAGAACTATTAGATAAGACTTTTTTACTATCATGGTATCTTTTAAGAATTGATTTCTTTTTTTTTTAAATTTTGAATATAATTTTTATTTTTTACAATACTCAGTATAAGATTATTGTTTTGGTATATAGTTGTTAAACACAATTAGGGTGCTGTTAATTAACCTTTATATGTTTAATTCAAAAATTGAATTGAGAATTAAGCTACTTTTCTAATTTTAGACAAGCTATTATTAGTAACGAGAAAGAGATTTCTTATGTTCGGTATGCAGTTCAGATGGTAGAGCGCTCCCTTGGCATGCGAGAGACGTGAGGATCAATGCCCCACTTTTCCATTTCCATGTTATTTGCTTCCTTGCCTCACATGGGATCCATATTTCAATTTAAAATTTTTTCATATTTGAATTTTTAAAATTGTAACTTTTATATCATTTCTATATTTTTTTTATAACTATTAAATAAAACTTAGTTTCCACTATATTAATTTAAGATGGGGAATATTATTTTGCTGTTAAAACTAAGTTAAAATATGGATCTTAAAAAAAATAAAATATTTAGGTTATCACGTTTTATTTATAATTTATAACTATAAATTTTAAATGCTTAATGACCAAAAAAAAAAAAAAAAAAGAATCCAATTTTTTAAAAATTTTAATTGTACCCAAACTTTTCAAAAATAGATTATTTTACTCTAATTTTAAAATTTAATTATCTATTTGATAAAATTAAAATGAAATTAACCTATTCTTTTTTGAGCTACTCACCATTAAACTCAACACCATAAATTTCCATTAATCCCTTCTTTATTGTAAAAAATAATGGGTGTAATTTTAACCAAATATATATAATTGCAACTGACTTTTTAAATTAGGGTATACTAGTATATTTTAAAAGATTTGGGTACATTTGTAATTTTTCGAAAAGTTTGTTTTCATTGGGCCAACTATAAAATTATTTTCATTGATAAAAAAAAATTAAATGTTTTTATTTTCTAATTTTTTATGAATCACAGTGAAAAATTTTAGATAGAAAGTTAATAATGAATACAACATAAATAAAATTTATAATTTGAATCAATATATAAATATAATTCTGGAAAGGAAAAGGTTTAATTTTTTCTTTATTCTATAAACCTATATTCGTTAGTAATTATTCCATTATAATTCTAATGGTTATTGTCATTGTCATGATAGTAATGATCTAATAATTGATGCTCAAAAAAAAAAAATGATCTAATAATTGGATGTTTATCTCACAATATTGTATATTATATATGTATCATAAGTTAAAAAATGGCACATTTCTTTTAATATTTCTAATAAACCAAATATTATAAATTATTTTCTATTATTAAGAAAAGACAAAAAATTAAATTAACTCCTACTAAATATCATGGTAAAAAATTAGTATCCTAAAATTTTAAAATGCATATTTTAAGTAAAAACAAAAATGATGAATTAATAAAAGAAATTTGAGTCCATTTGGATAGCTAGTCATTTGAACTAATTGATGATTTAAAATTTGACATCATGCTTATTTTTACACTTTAAATTTAATCCAAATTTACAATAATCTCAAATGGTTACATATGCAAATGGATTTTATAATCTTATTTGTTAAAATTTTATGATTTTCATAAAAAATTATTTAAGTTTGTATATATATAAATTTTCAAATAAAATATTAATTAAAAGATAAAAAATATTATTAAATAAAATATCAATTCAATATCTAAGAAAAATTAAATATATTTAAACAGGTTTGGATATATGGTATAAGAGTAATATTAATAAAACAAGAATTACAAAATTGCCATCGAAATTGATATTGCTCGCCTACTGTTTATCCGACTCAATTGCTATATATATATATATATATATATATAAATTAGATAGCGACTTGTGCGACACTACGGGATATTTGCTATAACCTTATTTTTTAATTATTGGTAAAATTAAATAATTATTAATAAAAATTATCCTAAACAAATTATTTGTTAAATATAATCCGATTAAAAAATGTACTAACTGTTTTAAAATTCTTTAAAAAATTTAAAAACAACATTGATATTAAAAAAGAAAATTTGATGGGAAATGCTTTGCCTCAAATTTTTTTTTTTTTTTTTCAACAACCTAAAACATATAACAAAAATAATAATATTATTAGTATCTATCGAAAAAAATCATTCGAAATATGATTTTTTTTTTCTACTAATCTTAAGAAGACCAAACTTTTAGGCATCAAATATTTAGTGATTGTATGATGATGATGTGCTACACACATATATATATATATATATGTATATTACATATTTTTTCTCTAGAGTCTCTAGTGAAAAGAGTTCATCATGCAGTTCATCTAGAATATTTGATGATTTGATTATCATCTTCTTCTAAGGAAATGTGAACTCTTTTTACACTTTATTTTTTGTGTCAAATGATAATGTGATGCGTAACACAATTAATTATTGAGTCAGTGTTTTCGTATTTGGTGACAAAGACAACTATAGAGTTTTATCATCATTAAATATAGGTATTACTTTAAAAGATAATTCATATGGATTTTCATATAGGATGTTAATGATGACTTGAAATAATTTTTGCCTCCCAAAAATTTTACTCATTATTGATGAAACTACAAATTTATTTATGTTATTTTAAGATAAACTGTTAGCTAGAACTCCTATCAAATCAGCAGCAAAATGACCAAATAGCAAAAATTCTATCAAATTAATACCATCATCGACCATAGCATTGAGTTTATACCTGCAAGCATACATTTAAAATTATTAATCACTAAATTATTAATTATTATTATTTAATAAATAGTATTTGGTAAAAAAATACCAAGGAATAGAAGGTTCTTTTAATTCCCCGCATGGGCTGTACCAAACTTTGTTAGCATGATTTTGAACACCTGTTTACCCTTAGGACATGCTTTGTACCACCAACCATTTGTAACATCAATATTTTTAATGGTTGTTGTACATGTAAATTTTATCCCGTATTAATAGTAAAAAATAATTGATATTTATATAATTTTGATTAAATAACTAACATAACATGTAAATCAGAGTGGATATCCAAAGATTGAAGCTCTACAATTATTCTTTTGTTAACATTTTTTCAGCTTCTATATCATGGACTTCATGATCTTCAACTTCTACATTTGTAATTTTTTCTATTGGCTTAAGAAGTCTAGATTAATATAATAATATTGTGTTAGACATCATATTGAATGAATACAAAAAAAAAAAATAATAATAATAATAATTATAAAGATCAAATTAAATTGGTTATTATATAAATAAAAGATATTAAACCAACATTTTTCTAAAATCATGAAAATCAACAATATCCAAATTAACAAATATCCTTGTAGCGGATAAGTTATTCGTAGTTATTTGATTTGAAATTTAAATAAGAAATTTTAAAATTATAAATTGTAAATTATTAATAAATATATTATATTAATTTAAATAAACATATTATAAGTTACCATTAAATTTTTTTGACAATCATTGAAAGAAAAGCAACAATAATCGTACCATCACATTCTTAATCAGTAATATCAGTCTCGGAAAATTCTACATCCATTTTATCCTGATCAGTCATGGATCTTTGAGTGCTTAATAGGCTAGATTCCTGTGTGGACCTTGGACAAGCTCGATTATTCATTTAGCCTACAAAGATGAGATAAGCAACATGAGAGGGCTAACCATTTTGGCTTAGCAAAAGCCCTTTGACACTCAAGTTAGCAATCACTACACCATAAATGATCTATAGCAACATAAATTAAAAATGTTGCTCTATAGGTATTGCCTTAGATAGGATTGATTTTGATTTAATACAATATTATGTGTAAAGTGTTGCTTTAGACCTTGTAAATGTGAAAAACCAAAAACTAATGTAATACTTTGTTAGAAATATTGCATTAGACTAGATCTAATGCAATACTTTGATAGAAATATTGTATTGTTCCACCTAATGCAACAGTTATAAAGTGTTACACTATAGTAAAGTAGAAAAAAAAAACAAATGCAACACTTTTAAGGTAATGCATTGTTGAAAATAAGAAAAATAAGGTAATGTAACATTTTTAACAGAAAAACAATTAGAAAGCTATTTGTGCAATGTTGCAGGATTTTTTTAATTTTGTTTTTTACAATATTATGTATATTTTATTTTTTGTATAAAGTTGTTTGTTTGAAATGAAAATTATAATAAAAAATTGTTAGAAAAATATATATAACATACATATTTGTATTTTATTTTATAAATTTATGTAAATACGTTAAAAAAATTTGAAAACATAAAAATTCATAATATTAGAATATGATTTAAGTTAATATATTTTTATATTTTTTAGGCAAGTATATCGTGGTACAATTTTTTTAGAAAAGTAATATTTAGGAAAGTAAAAAATTATCTAAGTAAATATTATTTTCCTAAATATTAGAACCAAAATATCACTTTTCTAAATATTAAGTGTCACTTTCTAAAATATTACAAGCTAAATATCACTTTCCTAAATATTACAATGAAAATATTACTTGCTTAAATAATTACATAAATTTTACAATTTTTTTTTAAAAAAATTTCAATTATCTAAAACATAAATCCATTTAAACCTAAATCAGACAAACAAACCTTCAAAGGGCAAGGTTGTAATTGGACAATTAAAATTAGGCCATTTTGACCACTCGTTTTACCCTCACTTTAACACTATATGAACTATCCTAAAACCATTTCTCTTCTTTTTTAGGTTTACAAACTATTGAGGAAGAGAGCAATGCAGAGACAACCATCATTCATGGAAGACGGATGGGCTTATCAACGGTTACCTCCGATGGCGATGAAAATGGAGCCGGCAAGCTGCATACTTCCATAAATCAAGCCAAGTTTTCTTTCTTTTTCTGTGATTATGTTTTCATTTAGGTTCAAAGTAATTTCTATTCAGTTTTCTTTGATTTTCTTTGGTTGAAGTTATTTATGTTTTTGTTTATTTATTGTCTCCCTTTTCTGTCTTAACTTAATGGCAATTTCTGGTTAAATAACATATGCAAGGGACTTGGGGCTTAGATCCGTGTTGTTTATTTCATTGTTAATCATATGGGTTTCCTTTTGTAGATTAAACATGAAAACTTAACCGTGAAACTAATTAGAAACCCAAATGTGATCAGGAT
>CANTUT010000170.1:137500-350000 GCA_947687605.1 Reutealis trisperma | reverse complement strand
ATCCTGCAGGGACATTGATTCCTGGGAAACCTCCAATTGCAAGAACAGGAGCAATTCCTGCACCAGTAGTCACCAATGCATCTAGCTTGTTATCCCACATCAATTTTTGAAATCCATCTCTTGTCAGTTCAGCTAAATTCAACAATGCTGCCCTTTCTGTGTTGCCAATTCCATTTGTTGCCTGAGCTGCAAGAAATATATCTTGGCCAAATTCCGGGATCTTTTCCTGCATCACCATTCAATTATCTATATATTACTATCTATTCTGTGATGTGTTATAAAAAAAATCTTACACAATAAGTAATATAAAGAATGGAAATCAAAGTTTAACATAGTTTCATCATAAGCCTATTTTACCTAGCAAATCCACAAATAACTCAATAATTATATAACCATTGATTAATTAAACACTCACAAAATAACTTTTCATAATTTTATACAAAGGCACTCATCTCACCACACTATCTTGGCTTAACAATAAGTCTCTACCATAATCTCTACAATAATCAACTCATTACCACTATATGATATATATAAGTTTCTAATCTAAATCCAAATCCAATTTGGATACTACTATATTTTATTTAATCCAAATTCTACTTGGTTACTAATTTAAATATTTCTTCATTATTATTAAGCAATTCCTTTTCCAATTAGGAATTTGGAGACAAAATCCTAACAATCTCTACCTTAACTCAAATTCCATCAAGCCTTGAATTCTTCAATTTTATTCTTCAATTCATAACAAGCTCCACCAAACTCTACAACATCAATAATTGTGCTACCAATTAACTTGTAAAGATTTATTCTTCTAAACTTTTCATACTTCATGATCACAAGGAGTACTTCGACTAACTCTTATGACCCCACTTCTCAAAGAACATCCATCGCCCAATGAATTTCAACTTATCCAAGGAAATTAAATTTCTCTTAAAACATGGGAATATATCTCAAATCACTTAGTGTTTTGGCACTTCTATCATGCATCTCATTTTTCACTTTGCCAATACCTTCAGTCTCCACCTTCTCATCAATTGGCTAGTTTCACGTATTCATCTTTGCAATTTTCAATTTTATCAAACCATTCCTTTTTCGAGCAAATATGGAAAGCACAAGCATAATCAATATGGAAAGCACAAGCAAAATCTATCACTCACTTATCACATAATGGATCTTTTGCAGTTTTCTTTTCATCAACCGTATCAACAATGAGCACTTTACTCACGAAAATACCATCATCTCCAATTGCAAAATTCGCAAAACTATTCCCTTCACACTTAACACAACTTTTTCTTAACTTGATTAAATTATGCAACATCTTCCTTTATCTTTCTACAATTGTACTGGATATGCCTCTTCTCATGACAATAATAGCACTCTTTATTAACATAGTCTACTTGTAGTCTCGAACTTGAGTTTGATCTATTATTTCCTCCATATATTTCTCTTGAATTATTTTTCCCATGAGTCAAACTCACTACAAAAGCTCCACCATCATTGTTACTTTTCGACTCCTTTAATTTCACATGTTCTAAAATAGCAATAGTAACTTCCTCCATAGTCACTGACTTCTTTCCAACTGTTATTGCTATCACCAAATTTTTATAAGATGATAGGAGAGAAGCCAAAGGAAATTATTAGCTCATCGTTAATCTTCACACCCAAAGTAACAAACTAAGTGATAAACCTTTTAAAAGTATTAAGGTGGTCTCAAGTATTATCACCTTCACCCATCTTCAATCCATACAATTCTTTCTTCAAATACAATTGATTAGCCATGACTTCAATACATAAAGCACTTCTAATTTTTTCCATAAACTAGTTAGAGAAGTCTCATTCAATACATCATACTTGACATTAGGGGTTAAGACTAATTTAATTGTACTAATTGCCTTTTATTGTAAATCCTCTCATTCTTCATCTTTTAATGTCGATGGCTACATCTCTTTCAAATCTTTGATTAATCCTTATTGTACAAGGATATCGTTCATGGTACTCTGTCATAAACTAAAATTATTTTTTTCCATCAAAGAACTCCACCTCGAAATTTGATCATGTCATTCTTATAGTTTTTAACATTTCGAACCAATAGCTCTGATACTACTGTTATAAAAAAAATTCCTCACATAACAAGTAATATAAAGAACGTGAAATCAAAGTTTAACATGATTCAGCATAAGTCTACTCCACCTAACAAATCCACTAATAAATCAACAAAATATAATCACTAATTAATTAAATACTCACAAAATAACTTTTCATAATTTTATATAAAGGTATTCTATCCATGCTCTTTGTATCTCACCACATTATCTTGGTTTAACAATATGCCTCTACCACAATCTCTATAATAATCAACTCACTATCATTGTATGATCCCAACTCCTCACATATATATGGCAAATTTTATCCTAAATATGGGACCATAATACATTTATGGTTTCAAGGTATATATATATATATATATATATATATATATATATATATAGCAAAAATATCAAAAAAAGTGGTTAGTGTAATTGATTATCAGTTTAGCCTTATAACCTTCAAATTATAGGTTTGATTCCTAGTTTTAACTATTCTTTTTTTTTTTCTTTTATAGTTATTCTATGTTTTTTCTTTTTTCTTTTTTGCTCTTTTTATTTGTTTATAATATTTGCAATTAAGATTACATTTATTTTATTTTATTTCTCTAAGAAAAAAAATTATATTAATGGTTAATTTTTTATTTATTTAATTGTTCTAATTAAATTTATATTAATTTTTATAAAAAAATTACATTAATGGTTGAAATTTTTTCATTTAATTCTTATAATGATAATTAATTTTAATATAATGAATATTAATAGAAAAAATAAAGAATTAAAATTTTCATTTTGCATAAAATTTTTTAATGTAATTTTTATTTTTAAATTTTAACATTTTATGGATAATTTTTTAAATGGGTTTTTAAGGATAATTATACATTTTTATAAAATATAATATTTATCTTTTATATGACAATGAATTTTCACTATCATGCATATTTATATATGATAAATTGTAAATTCATTAAATAAAAAATATAAATTTATTAGTAGTACGATGTAATTTCATTAAAAATTCATTTGTCAAATATAGTTATAAATAAAAAGAACATTAAGTATTACTTATATGTTCATCAAATATAAGGTGTAAGTTCATCATTTGTGAATTATAAATTCATCAATACATAAATCTATTTTTTAGTTTATGAATTTATGAATTATAATCTATGAACCTTAAGTATATTTGAGATGAATTTTTAGGTTATAATTTATGAACTTTTTATTTTTAAACTATAAACCTATAGTTTATCTTATAAAATTTCTGGACTATAATATATGAACATTAGGTATATATATAATAAACTTATAGTTTATATTTTATGAACATGTTGTTTTTAACCTACAAACTTGTACTTTTAGGATTGATGTTTATAGTTTTCAATTGATAAATTTATATTCATAATATATGATTGTATTGTATAATTTATAATTATGAATATGAAATTATTAATTTTAATGTTTAACTATTATCATCAAATTTTAAGAAATTAAAATTATTATTACGTAATGATAAAAAATAATTAAAATTTAAGAAGGAAAGAAAAAATTACAATTAAAAATATATTTTTTAATTTTTTTAGAAAAATAAAATTATTTTCTCATATGTTTACTTTTAATTATATTGATTAAAATCTTTTTAATTTTAACATATGTTATTTTCTTTATAAAAATGCTAGCATATAATTAAAAAATAAATTTAACGTAATTAAAAAGAAGTATAAAATATACTGAAAATATAAAATTAAAATAAAGTTAACATCTGATAGTAATGATTGGTAACGTGATAATGACATTTGAAATGAGACAAAGGAAAAAGGAAAATTTTAAAAATAGAGGCTTTGCAAGTATAGAGCAGTTATTGATTTATTTTAGTAATATTTTTTCTAGTATGTAGCAGTTATTGATTGGCTTTTTAGCAGTTATTTTTTTAGTATTTTGAAAATAAAATATTGATGGTTGGGTTAATTTTTATTTACTTTATTAATATAATTCCTATCAATCAAGACAAAAAAAAAAAGTGTTAAGTCCAGTTGTCATACACGTGCCTGGTCCACTATGTACCGTGGACCTAACAATTATATATATATATATATATATATATATATATATATAGACTTCTAATCTAAATTCAAACCCAACTTAGATATTACTATATTTCATTTTATTCTAAATTTTATTTGGTTACTAATTTAAATATTTTTTCATTTTTATTATATAATTTCTTTTCTAATTAGAATTTGAGATAAAATCTTATACATCGATATTTTTATAAATGAAATATAAATTGTATATATTAGGAAGATCTCTTTTTTTTAGAGTAAATTTGGCTTGCACTAGTCTCAAACTCTGAATTTCTTAGCCCTATAGATAATTTTAATACCACTAAACCAAAGACTATTTGTATTTTTTTTGCCTTATACTTCTTCCATGAAATTAACTTTTTCTATTACATAAAATTAACTTTTTTTATGCAGGGTAATAACTTACCAAATCTTCAAATTTTTGGTTGAATGCAATAACATCAGCCAAGCTTCGAACTGGAGAAGCAACAAGATTTTGCAAATAAGCATTCAAGGAAATTTTAAACTCAGCTAACAATGCGATTGCTTCACCGCTCGCGATTGGATTTAAGATAGTACTTATGTTGGCTATTTCCAAATAGTCTACAAGAACTGCACCTTCTTCTCTGCAATATTTGCAGATAAAAATTCGTGTTAATTTTATCTATATATATATATATATATGATTATGATCACAAATATTAGCTCTTAAAATTTGTTTTAATGTATATATAATAAATACCTTAGCGTCTGGAGATGGTAATCAAAAGCTTGATTCTCAGCTTCACTAGCAAAACTCAAGAATGGATTTCTTACCACTCCAAGTCTCTTCTCTTTAAGCTCATTCGGCTTGAGAAATTGCTTGTAGCCACCATATGGAATGTATTGTGAAGCCCCGCTAGTTGCATTATCATTGTAATCAACACCTACAATAGCATCAAGTACATACACAGCATCTGATACCGTCCTGCAGATAGGCCTGTTCCATACATAGAAATATTGCTTTAACCATTAATAAGTAGTTTCAAAATGGATAATTGATTAATATTAGTAATCTTCAGTACTATGATTTATTTTTTGGTACTGTTGTGACGAAGATATTTTATTAGCAATTTTTGATCCTCCAAGACTTTAAAGCTAGATTTGTCCTTGCCGAGTTAAAACTTACAGCTTTTGAGACGATTGGGAGGTTTGAATTTACGATCTCATAATTCTGAAATGACTCCAATACTATTTAATTACAGTTTGAAATGACTCCAATACTATTTAATTACAGTTCATTGATATACGAATATATAGTTTTATATGCCCACCCAATTGTGTCCTGTCTAAATGAAACAGGGACAACTCCAGCTCTGCTGGTGAGACCAACTGTTGGTTTTATGCCCACCACAGAATTAGCATTGGAAGGACATAAGATGGATCCATCAGTCTCAGTACCAAGCGACACCGCTACCAAATTTGCTGCCACTGATATTGCTGATCCACTACTTGAACCACAAGGATCTGCTGATAAAACATAAGGATTCTGCAAAAGAGATATAGAGCATCAGAATGTTTGGCAAAAGAGATATAGAGCATCAGAATGTTTGATAAAATTCTTCTCCGACAAAAGTTTAACTCACCTTTCCTTGGCCACCTCTAGCACTAAAGCCATTGGGCAATGTAGAAGACCTAAAAGCAACCCACTCAGTCAAGCTAGCCTTTCCAAAAATGATAGCTCCTGCTTTCCTTAACTTCTTCACAACACCAGCATCGCGAGGCACTATGGATCGAAACAGAGCGAATGAGCCAACTGTGGTGTTTAGCTTATCCTTGGTTCCAATGTTATCCTTGAGAAGGATAGGAATGCCATGCAAGCCATACAATGAGCCTGGTGCCTTTGCCTTGCGTTCATAATCAGCCTTATCAGCTTGATAGAGAGCATCAGGATTTATTTCTATGACCCCATTGAGAATTGAATTGAGTGTATGGATTTCTCCAATGTAGAACTCAACTAACTGCCTTGAGGTGAGTTGGTTTTGCTTGAAAGCAAGTTGGAGGTCATATATTGTTGCTTCTTTAATTGAGAATCCATGGGTTGTCACTGTTAGAAGAACCAAAATGACAAATGAAAGAAACGAAAGGTTGAGTAATGTGTTGGTTGCCATATCCAAGTTGCGACAAATTGATTTATTCAGATTTTGATGTAGATCAGAAATGGTCCTGACTACATATATAGAGAACGGAATAAATTTTAATTAATTACCTTTAAATTTAATATTATAAGGTCATATAGATAGAATCAACATATGCGGCGATAAGTTAGAAATTTAAATAGTGACATGTTGGTAGAGTATTTCACGTTATCTATTAAATATAAAAATATTAAGTGATTAATATAAAAATAAATTTTTTAATTTTAATAATTAGTCTTTAAAATTAATTTTCTCAAATCTATATTAAAAATTTAACATAATTTCAAAGCATATTGATCCGATTTACTTACCAAATTTGTAAAATTTATAATATATAAAAAAATTAATTAATATATTTGTTTTTAAAATCGAAAGTCTTTACTATTTTTTCAAGAAATATTATATATAATGCAAATATCAGGGTTTTCTTTTTATTTTTTATTTATTTTTAATTTTTTTTTTATGTCAAATGCATATATCAGTTACACATCATAAGTTATCAAATTCACAAACTATACAAATTTAACTATGACAAACAAATTTAAATATTTCTCACACACAAGCGGTAACATATGATAACAATAAAACTTAGCTAATCTTATTAGTCGTGTATGATCTATATTATAGAATTTGTATATGTCTAAAATTGTAACTCTTGTGTGCAATTAGTTTTATAAGACTGTAATCCTTACTACGCAATACAAGTTGAGAATTAATTCAAGTTCCTGTTTCTATAGCATAACCTCTCATCATTAACCAAACTATACTAGGAATTTTTGGGGAAAGAGACTTTATTAGGTTCGTTGCTTTTGGGCACATTTTATAAATCAACATGAATGCTTTATTTTGAAAACCAATACGACAATATTAATCCTAGATAACTACGCAATCTATATCCTTATAACTTTAGGATGGGCTCGTATAAACTTGAAAAGTCAACATCTCATATCATTCCTTGACTAAGGTTAAGCTAATTGCATCAATTTTTTTTTAAATCCTGATGGTAAGATGTAGGTGCATATTCGTGGCCCATAGTCTGGTTTCACCATTTTATCATTAGTTAAAAAAAAAAATCAAATTAATATTCATAAATATGTATGTGTTTATGCGCGCAATGAAAATAGATTTAGCTTGCTTTAATCAATACGATCAATTGATCATGTACATTTATATTATATCAAATTTTGATTAAATAGTAAGAATTTAGAATTTTTATTAGAAGTGGGAAAGTTCAATTCTTCTCAATATTACTTATTAATTCGATTTTTAATGCTAGTATTCAGAGGTAATTATAACTGCCTTTAGGCGAGTTGGTTTTGCTTGAAAGCAAGTTGGAGGTCTTATATTGTTGCTTCTTTAATTAAGAATCCTTGCCTTGTAACAAGTAGATTTATTCAGATTCTGAGGTAGATTAGTAATGATCCTGACTATATAATAGACAAGAGGGTTTTAGGGTTTAATTATTTACCTTCAAATTTAATATTGTAATTATGTAACATTAGTGTCTATTTTATAGTGTTTGACATTAGTTAGAGGCTTAAATGTTGAGATATGTATGTTCTCTTTGTAAAATTTTTTAATGTTTTTGGCAAAATTTTTTGGTATATTAAAGAAATTTAGTACTTCTTTCCATGATAATATCAAGATAAAGATGCTCGTCTTTTTCGTTATTTCTTTTCATAATCATATCCTTTAATAAGAGAACACAGAATTTTGGATATATCTTTATGTTACGTTCTGCAACTTGCAGCTAATGAGAGTTTGGTCAAAACAGCTCCCGGTTGATTATGAGGCAGGTGAGTTGGCTGCCTCATGCTCCAAAAAGAAGAAGGGGCTCTCCTCTAAAAGAACAATTTTGATTCTTTTAAAAAGAATAAGCCAATCAAACTTTACTTCCCTATAAAAAAAAGAAGAAGAATAAGAAGAAGATATTTTATGTATTTTTCATACAATTACAATTCTTTATTTGATTAACTCTCTGCTCTTTATTTTTTACTGTTTTCCACAATACTAATGCTTCTTTTAGAGCATTCTCAATGCATTTTTTTTATATATCCAATGAACTTTTTATCTTTAAAAAATAAAAAAGAGAGTTGATCTGACTCTCTATATCTATAGAACCAAATATCACTGTATAGTCTATATTCTAATTTTAATTAATGTAATTTAAATTTTTATACACTTTATTTAAAATAATTTTAGTATTATTTTTTCTATTGGACAAACTTAGAAAATAAAAATTAAAATAATTAATACTTATGGGATAAAGTAAAATAAAAAATAAAATATGGAGAATTTATTGAATTTAAATAGAATTTTCTGCTCTTTATCAACTATATATTTTCTATTAAATAAAATATACTTTTTGAAATAAAAAGCACCGTTGGAAATGTTCTTAATACAATATATACATCTCAAAATAATATTTTAATTATTGGATATTTGGATTCAACCATCATCTTCCAGGTTTTATTATTTTATCTCTTTAATCTCTTTTTTTTTTTTAGTTTATATTCATATTCAATTTGAAATTGGATTTATTGATTATTTGATTAATCATTGATCAAATATAGAAAAATAAAAATTTTTCTTGTCATTGGTTATTTATTATTGATTTTTTAATTTTTGGTGTTGTGATTTTTTACTTTGTTTGAATATTTTTTAGTAAAAATCATGGCTAATAGAAAATATAAAAGTGGATATCAAAAAATTAAAGAAAATGAAAAGAATTGAATGTTAATCAAATTTTAACACGGAGAACTTGATAAATTTGTAATTAACAATAAAAAAGATAATACATCAAATTCATTTAAAGGACATGAAAATGAGTTAGAGAGTGATGTGGAAGCAATTAAACAAAATCATGGTGTCAATGATACTAACAATGAGATTGAAGAAGAAAAATATACTAGTCCCACTCCTAATGAAAAATAAAAAGAAAATGAAGACAGAGTTGTGGAAAAAAGTTTAGAATTACATGTTTTTTACTTGAGCCTTCTCCAAATCTTGCCTCAAACCCCTTATTCACTTGGTCTAGACCTATGTCTAAATCAAAGCTGAGGAGCTGGGTTTGTTTTCTATTTATATTGGATTATAATGTTTGATGCATTTTATGTTTCATAATAATAATCATTTTAAAAAATTATACATATATTAAGAAAATTATTAAATAGTTTCAATTTTTACAAATATATCTTTATTTTTTATCATTAAAAATAATAAATATTACATAAAAAGTGGAAAAAAAATCAAGTTGGATATAAGGGTAAAACTAGAAAAAAAAATAAATAAATACTGTATAAAACTCTTAAAATGATAATTACTTTGAAATAAAAAAATTTCCTAAATCGACTATTATTATGAAATGGAGGGAGTATATATTATCCGTTAATTAGCAAAATTAGTTACCCAAACTTCATACGTACTGGAAATGCCTTCATAATTATAGAATATGCTCCAAGCATAGAACTTCAGCACCAGTAGTGCTTGGTCCATGTTTACATGACCAAGTTCTGGTCTTTTACTCTTTGGGCCTTGGCCGTCCATTTCTGGCAGTTTCTTGAGAATGAAATGCAAATGCAGGTGGCAAACATGTATGTGCATTGCATCAAAAGACAATAAAAAGATGGCTGAAGACATGAAATTATTAGGATAATTGTTGGCTAGTTTTTGGCTGGGGCCTAGCAGAGATCAATTCAATTTGTAATTTAGGAACTGCAATATCCATATCCATCCCCCCAGAAACGGTTCATTCTCATACTACTGACATTACCATTTGTCAACTAAATCCGCTTCATCAATATAATTCAATCACGTAAGATCGATAACGTCTAGAAAATCATTAACTTAACTATATTTACTCTCTACCAAAAAAATAAAAAAACTATATTTACGGTTTAAATATAATAATTTTACTTTACTTCCAAAAAAAAAAACCTAAGCCAATACTAAAGGACAAAATTGCCAGAAGGAATAATTTCTGATAGGAGATAAAAATGACTCAATAGCCTAATGGGCTATAGAGATCAAAGATTCACCTTAGCTATAAAGCCAAATGCTTTTACACCAATATTAAAGCCCATAGCAAATGCCCAAGAGGGACAGGCACAAAAAGCCCAAGCTTCCAGGCCCAAGCGAGTGAAGCCTCCTCTCATCTCCTGTAAGTCTCGCTTTGCTTTAGTCCCTAGTAATTTCTCCTACATGCTATTTTGTGTGAATGTGAGCTCCTAGTACAGACGTCACTATCAAATGTCAGAGAGGTCCTTTGACAGGTGGCGCGCCCTTGGATCATGACATCACTACTCACTTAACGCATCCCCAGAGATAAGACAGTGGCTCATGCTTTCACTATCTTTATATCAACCACACCAATCAAGAGCATATTATGTCGAGGGATATTCTGTCTCCTACAAAAAGATATCTAACTTTTGTCTCATGCACAGCCATACAAAAGAGAATGATCAATGCATAATTCAAATATATTGAACTCTACACTCTCTCACTAAAAAACTCTTTGACCAATGAAGAGAAATTTTCTTCTCCCGTCATTGGAAAGCCTGTAACTGACTTGAGCATTGGAGGCCCTTCGCCAGGCACAAGGCTTAGCCCTCCTGACCGTCTTTCGTACTTCGTAGGCTCGACAGACAAAGGCATAACACAAAAAATCCATTCCATTAACTCTTATTTGATCAAACTCTTGTCAAATTGGCGCCATCTGTAGGGAATGTTGGCTGATCTTTCTGTTATCAGAACTATCATTCTCTCCTTTCTCTAAGAATAGCAACACTTGTTTTCCTTTCTTAGCCTAAAAACTCTGCTCCTTGAGCAAACACACCTACTTGTAAAGAATGCCCAAACGCATAGCTAGAAAGCCCTTTATTTCCTCTTTCTTAATAACTAATCCTGTTTACCATGTGTCCTTAAGCCCCTCAAACTTCAGACACTCCACCTCCTCCACCAAGAGATCCTTAAACACTAACCTCTATTGACTTGAATGCCTCACTCTAGCTCCTTCTTTCCTAATAAAACTTTGCTGGACCTAGCCATGCTCCCTTAAACACCGCTAACCTAGATCTCGCTCTTGCCTTGCTGTTAATCAATACTGTGACTGCATTTGTTAGAGCATCCCAACAACAACAAATGCCTCTAAACCAAAACCTTACCATTGTCCTTGAAACTACCCCAAGGAGGAACTTAGCTGGAACTCTAGTGTATGGAAAACAACCCTAAGAAACCCCTAGAGTAGTAAAAGGTCAGTTGGGAAACTAGAGACCAGGGAGGAGACTAAGATTTGAAGTAGCACGTTAAGATTAAGGAGATTCAATAAAAGAAAAAAAGGGAAGCACTGATGTGCCCCTCCTAGAGAGGAGCATGGACATGCACATGGGAGAGATTCCCATGCAAGTGAAAAGGAATGATATAGGGATGGAGGATGTTCACATCAATCTAACAGAGGTGATGTCAACAGGAGTAGGGGAAGAAATGATGGAGGGAGGAGAGATCCAAGGATAGAGAAGATCCTGATAGACTCTCGAAGAAAAAGGAGCAAAGGAGAGAAGAGCACTCTGTCATTAGCTCCCCTCCACAAAAAAGGAGTAGGAGGACACTAAAGGTTAGTAGTAGTAATAAAAGGAAGGAAAAGAAGATGAGAGATGCAGTAAAGAAGTTTCTAGAAAACATGAACCAAGATCAAAATAAGAAGGGTATAGACTACCTCTCCTCTCGCCTTTCCTATGTGCCATAGATATAAAATTCTCCTCTATTTGGCTTGGGAACTATCATTCTTAGGTGCCTTATGTTAGTGGAGGCATTGAGATCATACAATAATGGTCTACCAAGCAGGACATCAAAGGTAAGAGGCACTCTAACTACTATGAATACTGCCATCACTGTGACACTGCGTAGAGTTGTGCCAATGGTGCATGGTAGATCGCCATTGCTGCAAATGGGACTTCTGATCCATCCAACATCTAAATTGGATTATCCACTTCTTTGAAGTCTGTTTCGCTAAATCTTATCTTCTCATACGCATCTCTTATTAGAAAATTTACTAAACTACCATCATCAACCAAGATCCTTTTGACTACCTAGTTTGCTATCATTGCTTGTATGACCAAATGGTCAGCATGGCGGTTGTGAAAGATGCTTCTATCCAGCCTTTTTGCTTTGACCTTTAACCCATTATAATAAACATATTCGGGCACCTCCCTCCTTTTAGTCGGGGCCTTCACCTAGTTGTTGCTGACTAAGGCTTCGCCCGGCCCCCCCCAGTTATATAATGAATGACTCCTGCAGAGCCATCATTAAGCCTTTCAAGTTGCTTGCCTTTGTCCCTTTTGGAACCTGCCTTATCTGCTCAATCTCTTTTCCCAAATCTTCCTAAATAACCATGCTTTATTAGCCTTTTAATCTCCTACATTAGCTGTCTATAATCATCAGTATTATAGACATGGGTGTTGTGAAAAAGGTAGTATTTACTTTAATCTCTTCTTTCCGATAGAGCAAGCATAAGGTTAAGGTGAGCCCATATGTTCTGGCCTTTAAAGGTTGCAAAAACCTTTATAGGATTAGCATTCAGAAGGGCAAATTTATTGGGATCAAAGTCTAATTGAGGCATGTTACCTTATCCTTTTCCTCCTTTTCTCTTTTTCAAGGGTTTTTCCTTCCTCTTATCTTTTATCTTCTCTTCTCACTTTGGCCTTGCCTCTTCCTTTGAGGTTATCTCCACTCTCATTCGCTTCATTAGCTAACTAAAAGCGAACATATCATCCTAGTGAATGTATTTCTAAGCCATGCCCATGACATCCTTAAGGCTATAAGAAGCATGGTAGCATAGTGCCTTAAAGTAGTCTGTGTGTGAAGACCCATTTTATGAGGCCTCTATAGCTCTAATTTGATCAAGATGAGTGACTTTCAAAGCTTCCCTGTTGAAACAAGCTATGTAGTCCCCTAATGACTCATTCTCTTTTTGCATTACTGACTTCAAGTACTAAGTCTTCCTTTCCATAGGGATACTAGTGGTGAAGTGGTGCATGAAAGTCTTGGCTAGCTCCATGAAAGAGCAAACGGTGCACTACTTAAGATTATCAAACCATCTTATAATTGCTCCTTCTAAAAAGCCCCTAAAAGCCCTACACAACACCTCATCTTTGGTGGTTTGAAGTTTAACTGCATGTTTATAGTCCATGATTTGGACTCTAAGATCTGTCTCGTTATTATACTTTTTCAAAGTTGGTGGTTTAAACTTACTAGGCATGGGATAGTCTTTGATGGATTTGACGAATGGAGACTCCAAAGCCAAAATCAGTGGTAGCTTCTTGAAATTCAGTAAGATCAAGAGCAGGAGGCTCTTCAACATAATCTAACTCAGCCATAATTTGCAAAATGCTAGGAAAGTGAACTTCTGCATCTCCTAGGGTATTATTGTAATATTCAATGACAGCCTTATAAGTGTGGTAGGTTATGATGTCATCAAAGCTCTTTGACTGCATCAAGTCCTTAAAATCCCTCTTTCTACCATCTTTTTCTTACCTTACCCTTCCTCCATAGCTTTGACCCTGTCAGACGCTTGTTTATAGCTAAATTCAGTAACTCAGAGCTCCGGTCTTATCCATTCCATCTTGGTGAAGTATAGGAATCTCCTCTACCTCATTAGTGGTCTCCTTATTACTCTTCCTCAGCCTCTTCACTTATACGTTCAGATCAGCGATGGCCTTGTCCTTACCAGTCACCATAAATTGGAAGACCATTGTTTTCTCTTTAACCTTCTAGAAAGTTTCTTCATTCGTCTTTGATTGGGCTTCTAGCTAAACCCTCTACTTCTCTAGCTTGCCAATTAGGGCATTACTTCACTCTTCCTCAAAGGTAACCCTAATTGCCTGCAACTCCACCTCAACTTTGAGCAAAGCTCTTACCTCTCCTTTACGTCTTGTCTTGTAGTGTCATAATAGTCCCTCAGGAGGAAAAAGTCTGTGCATAAAATCTTAGCATCCAAAACTACCTGTAAAGCAAAGATAATAAAAGGAAGAGGGTTAAATCATATGGACAAATTTTTTCAAGCCAGAGTGAAAGAAATAGTTAAATTTACCTTCTCAAGTATGGCACCTACCTCGCTAGCATATCCAAAGTTGATCCAAATAAATTAGTTGGAGTGAGGCAAAAGAATGTCAGGGAAGCTGGAGCTGCTGCAAGAGCAAAAGCGCTTCAATCTCTACAATAGTTTAGACTTCCACCAAACCTTTATCTCCCTCAAGCAGAGGCAAGTTCTCCTCAACATCCTTTGTAGAATCCTCAACTCTCTACTTCTTCGCTAGGAGGCTTGAATTTCCACATATATGCATTATGAAGCTAGAGGAGGCACTGTCGAGTCCTTCGTCACTGGTGCCTCTTAAAAGGGAGGAGGAGGAAGACCCTTCACAAGCCTCTTCCTTCAAAGGAAATCTCCTATGGTTAATATTTTCTATAAACGCTTAAGAGGGACTTAGATGCACTGCAACACCTTGAGCTTCCACAATTGACTTTACAGGAGGAGTTGCCTTTGGACTAACATCCTAAACCTCAACAAAAGGCTCTGTTATGGTTAGCACCATCGAAAGGTTAGAAATAGTAGCTACTGTAGCAGGTTCCCCCTTTTAAGACCCATTGAAGGCGGAGCAGCAATATCACCTATAGGACTTGAAATAAGAAAAAGAAAACAATTAGAAATAGATCACAATGGAATGATGAAGCAAATAAGTAGAGTAGAAAAGGAATTGCCTCTAAAATAAATTTTCCTCCCTTTAATCACTATCTTGGTAGGCAAGGATAGAGAGCTCAAAGGGTGGCCAAATCGGGCATTGAGATTCTTCGTTCCTCTACAAACATTTTCCAAGATATTACCTCCACAGTAGAAAGGGGCCTCCTAAGTTCAGTGCTCCTCGAACACCTAAGATGGGATTTCCCAAGCTTTATACAAGTATTAGAAGTAAGGAAGACCAAGAGGAAAAGAAAGAAGATTACTACCCCCATTTTCAACTTGGGCAAATAGAAGTTTTTCACTAATTGAGCTAGATGAGCATCAAACTTGGCATCATTAGCGATATGCTCTAGTTGCTTCTCCAAGTCCCCTAGCTGCTTAACCCCCAAAGTAGTAGGTGATGGTATCAAGGATGTTTGGCAGAGGAGGCCCCCTTATCGTCAACTTTAGAAGATTTGGAGGAAGCACTCCCTTTCCCCCTCCTAGCAACCGGAGGAGTAACAAATGGAGAGGGAGGAGGAGGCACTCTAAATTCGGGAATCTTAATTCCTCTCTGAGCAGCAGTGGACCTCAAAATAGGCAAAGTGAAGGTGCAAATCAATGGGTTTGTCCTCTGCATAATAGGAACATAAGAGTTAAAGGCTTTAAAAAGTCTTTTTTTAGTAACACAAACCACCTCCACATCATCCACACTCACCGAGTTTGCTCTACCTGCCTTGCTGGAGGGCCTTGATCCACTAGCACATGCTTTGCTGACCTTTCCCCAAAAGGCACAACTGGGAAAGGATTGTAATCTACTATGATGTAAAGCTTGAGCATCCTTGTACGAGGATCTAATCCCTATGTAAGGATCTAACAGAAGAAGCTCAATGCTGGACATGCAAACCTTGGGAGATACTCCCTCAATTTTCTTCAAAATATCCTAATAATGTTCAGGATTCTTATCCTTTAATGCAAAATACAAGCAAAATAGGAATGAACAACACACCTAAATTACTACATAACTTCACTAGAAAAATTAATTAGATAGAGCATACCCTAAATAAATAACTTCACAGAAGTTTAGGTATAGGGTGTCCATCAATATCTCGCATATGGATGGAAGACCCCATCTTCTCAGCATCACAAAGGTAACCCTGATGGACAAGGGTCCTTAAGTCCTTCCTCTCATCATTAGTCAGTCTCTTTAGCCAGTCCCTAAGACCTTCGGATAGTAGCAAGAAGCAGCCAAAGAATCCAAAGCTATGAGACTTGTCACCTTTGCCATCAATGACTTCAACAAGAGTAAATTTGGTCTTCCAATCTTTCACCTTGTTCTCCTTCCCAATAAATAGGCCTTGAAGGGGCTTTACTGATGTCATATACACGTCAAGCGACCTTTGAGCACTTTGAACTCTAAAGAAGCATTAAAAGAGGCAAGCAATGGTATAGATGCTATGAGCAAAGCATTGGACCTCAAAGAGATGAATGTCCCTTATTGAATTAGGAGTTAGCTTCATAGGGTTTACCTGGAAATGTCTGAAGCACTCCTCTTTAAATCTGGTGGTTGGAAAGAAGAGACCAACCTCTAGTTGGTGGTAAAAGATAACAAAATGATAGTTATCCTTGGTTAGAGCAGCCTTAGGATTGCTGGAGTAGATCCTTTTATAAACCTCAGCATGATGAAACAAGAACTTATTATTGTTATCCAAGTTCCAATTAAAAGCAAAAAACTCAGCAGTCCTACTAAGCCCGCGCTCGCCCCCCGCCACCCCCCCCCCACCCCCATTCCTTCTCTAAAATCTTTTGGTATTAGGCGAAGCTAACCTAGTCTCTCCTGGGAACAATCACTTTTCTTAATGCCTTAGTGAAAAGAAGAAAGAAGAAATGAAGTTGAAGAAGATGAAGAAAAGAGAAAAATACAGAAAAAGTAAGGAGAACAAGAAGGAATAGCTTAGAGAAAGCAATGAAGCAAATAGAAGCTCTGAAATGAGGGATCACGAGGTATATATAAAAAAGAGCCTCCTCGATAATCATCCTACAATAATTATGGAGAATTAAAAGGCGGTTTAAATTTAAAATTCCTTGGAAAATCCTACCGGTTATAGTAACACGTGGAAACCTATAAGAGTGAAGAGATACATATTTAATGCATGGTTCTATCACAGCCATCCATACATTAAATGACTCTATGACCATTCAACTACCCCAAATGGGACTCTTAGGCAAAGCTTCTTGGACCAATCAAATCACTTTGATTAAGCAAAGGCTCTCAGCTAATCAGATTACTTTGATTAGGCCAAGCCCACTCCTTAATTGCCCACCTTCGCTTATACGAAGCCAACAACACCAAAACGAAGGCTTTCATTTTAACAAAGCTGAGTGAAAAGCAAAGTATTTCATCTGAGGCTTCGTCCCTACCCCTTAACTCAGCGAAACAAGGGCACCTCTGATGAGCGACAAAAATAGCCTAAGAAGATAATAGGCCCAAGAGAAGTTGAAGCCCATCAAGGACAAACTCCTTAGTCCATATGAACAACAAAGGCATAAAGAAAAAGCCCAAAAGGAGGAAAGACCAGGGGGTACCCATCCTAAAGGGTGAGGCTTTTGCTTTGCTCCCCTTCAAAGGCCTTCACCCCTAACTTCTACCTCAAGTAACCTTCTCCACAAGTTATTTTGTGTGACTGAGGATTCATAATATGGACATTACCATCAAGTGTAAAAAAAGGCTTTTAATCAGGTAGTGTGCCCTTAGATCTTGACACAACTAGTCATTTATCACATCCTAAATAGGGCTACAAATGAGTCGAACTGAGCTTTAACTTATTTGAGCTTGGGTCAATTGTTTTTCTGAGCTCTAGTTCGGATTCAAACATAAAAATCATGTTCAAGCTTTATTCATTTCAAGCTCGAGCTTGAATTGAGCTTGGATTGAATTTGAAAATCGTGTTCAAACTAATATAAAAGCAGAAACATCCAATTAGTAAAAAAAAAATCTAATTATTAATTTGAGCATTACATGTTTCAAAAAAATTAAGAGTGTGTATTTTAGTCAAATTGAATTACCAAAAAGATTATAGGAATATTAAAATATATTTTTTAGAGTGCCAAAATTATTAAGCTAATCATAATAGTAATTATTATTGTCATCATCATTAGCATCATCATAATCATCATCATCATTATTACTACTACTACAACTATGTAACATAAACTTTTTTTTTAAATTAAATTTTTTAACTATTTGATAAAATTATAAAATGTAATTTTAGTGAAACTAATTGTATGCATATATCATTATTAATTCATAATTACATAACAAAAATTATAAATGTATATATTAAAATGTTACAAATAAGCCTATAAACGAGCTTACTTGTGAGCCTATTAATCAAGCTGCTCACAAGGTTAGTTGAGTTGAGTTTAGCTTTGCTCAAACTTGGCTTATTTATTAATCAAGTCTTAAATTAAAGCTCAAACTTGGCTCATTTATAAAATGAGCCAAATGCGAACGACCTTTTACCGAGCCGAATATCGAGCTGCTCATAAACAGCTTAGCTCATTGGTAGCCTCAGTCCCAAGGGACAAGACCTCAGTCCATATGCCCACTACCTCTATACCAACCACACTAATCAAAAAACATGTTGTGTCATAAGATATTATCTCTCGTCCAAAAAAGTCACAGACACTTATCCCATTTAGGAACCATACAAATTATAAGGATCAACATATAATTCAGGCAGCTTGAACTCTGCATCTCTTTTATCTCCTTCTCTCACTAAAAAAACTCTATAACCAGAGAAGAAAAATCTTCCTTCTCTGATCATTGGCGAATCTATCACTAACTTAAGCATTGGAAACCCTTTACCAAGCATAAGACCTGGCCCTCTTGACCCTTCTTTCTTTCTTTACAGGCTTATATCATTTATGTCACGCCCCGAACCCGAAGGCATGTGACTGGCACTAGGACATGGGACATGCACGTGGCTACCAGTGCCCGTAGTAAGCCTAACCCAAACCACAAGACAATAAGCCCACAACACATAACTGAAAAGCCCAACTGAAAAGGGCTATGGGCCCAAACAAGGTAAGCAGAACCAAAAGAAATCACAACATAATCAATATCAAATTGGCCCAACATCACTTATTCCATATATTCCAGAAAGATAATAAATTACAGAAAAGTTATGCTTAACCCCAAAGATTACATAACTGAAATAATACAAAAAACTCAATTACAAAATGTAACATTGCGGAGTTCTAGAGTTACAGTTACAAATATACTTCTATTATATACATTCTTAATATCTCATTAATACAAATCACTGCCGAAGGGAAATTGGCAGTCTACTCAATTACAATTCCTTCCCAGCTCATTCCCTGACCTGAAAGCAACAAGATGAACAAGAATGAGTGTTCGACTTAGTGAATGATACCAGCTAATATATTAAACTGGTATCCAACAGATAGAATCTAATGCACATGATATGCACCATGTCATAGAGACAGACAAATCATCAAATCAAGCAAGGATGGGGTATGATACACAGTACCACACTGATACTCAATACTCAATATGGGGAACCGATCCCCCTACTCTGGCTCTCTGAATCTAATTAATTTGTCTCTTATATCCAAGGGGCCCTACCATCACTGGTCTGTACCACGCAGCCCTGATCCGACTGACAGCAACCCTGGCGATGAGCAGGCCCGGCCGACATCCATCAGTCATAGCTCATCTTCTGAATCTCATCATAATCCATAACAATCCCATAATCTTAGGTGGTACTGTATCCTCCCGACCTCCATCCATCAATCACAACCATAACATGGCACAGAATACAAAATATCAATTAATCACTCACAGTCAAATGTCACATGCTTATAGATGCAATAGTAATGCATAATATACGTATATATATACACACAGCAATGCATATGAAGTGGAAATAGAATAATATATCAGTGAGTATCACTCACCTAACTGTCGACGCTTCCGACCGGCTTCCCTCAGAAGAGTAGCCTTGGAACCAGGAAGACGCCAGACACCGACACCTCACAACAGAGAACATGAACATGATAAGAATTACACTTAACCCCAAAACAGACTCGATAACTTAACCAAAATTCTAAGAACCACTAAACATAGATTAACTCATATACCAACAGAAATACAAGGGTTCCGGGTTCACCTTCACAAATTTCGAACATATAGACGTCGAGGATCATGCCAGAACATCGAAACAGAATCACTGGACCTCTCCACGTGCCGGCACCACGCGCCGCCGCCAGTGGTGGCGGATCAGGGGAAACTCCACACCAGCAAACTCATCTCAACCCCAGAAGCACAAAAACAGTCACCACTCGCCGGCACTCGCCCTCCAGCCACCGAAAAATGCCTCCAAAGCCACCATTTGGTATTTTCCGATCTCCTCCTCCGGTGGTCCTCAGGGGGCAAGGCAGGTACCAAAATGAAGCTCTCATCTCCAAGAGTAAAATGGCACCAAGATCGCTGGATTCCACTGTCGGAATCAGCCGAAAAATGGAGTTAAAGTCACGGTGGCCGGCAGTCCTTCTCTCCTCGCGTACGCCGCCGTGCCGCCCTCGATCGTCATGCTGCCACCTCCCTCGAGGTCGCCGGTCCTCCCTCTACCCAACGGTGGTGGCGGTGCTCACCACCGCCCGTCGGAAAGCCACCAAACTCCTCTCTCTCTCTCTCGGCCTCACCTTTCTCTCTCCTCTCCCTCTGCTGCCCGTTTTTGTTCAACCAAAACGCCCCGTTTGGCTTCTTTCCCAACCAATCACAGCTTTCTTTTCCTTTTAATTTTTGTCCAACCCCGTTATGTTATATATATATACTAAACCATATTATACTATATACATATATTTATATAAACATAATACCACATATTTATATATACAAAATAATAATAATAATAATAATAATAATACCACCAATAATCATAATAATGAAAATGATAGTAATAATAATAATAATTAACAATAATTCATAATTTACATATTAATAATAATTTACAACATATACTCATGAATATATATATCAATAACATTACTAACGATAATTATAGTAATTATATCGGAAATCCAAACTTTCGATAAAATACTATAATCACACTTATAATATAATTAATACCTTTATTAATACTCAAATATCAAAATATACTCCAAAATACAATTCTCCAAAAATCCACATTAACATTATCATAATAATATAATACTGTAATATTATATCAAAATTGTCATTAATAACACATATTCAAATAATATGAATATTTCTAATTTAATAAAATATAATTCCAATCTTATTTTAATAAGGAAAATAATAAAATAAGATATTTCCGTATGAAAATAGAATTTTATAAAATAATTGAAAATTCGGGTTGTTTCAATTTAGGCCCAAGCTCAGAGATCTAGCCTAGAAATCATCTGGTCAATCCAACTCCAATCATAACTCATAATGCAATATTCACAATCAAGTGCTAGGATATCTTGATGCATTATATATGTATATATATGCGTGTGTGTGTGTGATTGTGTGCGTACACATGCATGTAGTTTCAATAGTTACTATAATATTTATTTGTAAATGATTACTATTATTTTAACTATTGGATTAAAATCTAATGGTTCTAATTTTATAAGTATATGTGTGTGTATGTGAAGTTTCAATAGTTACTATAATATTTATCTGTAAATAATTACTATTATTTTAACCGTTAGATTAAAATTTAATGGTTCTAATTAATTTTGTATTTTATCAAATGTATTTATTAGTTTTGAAGTTATAAATCTAATTATACACACACACAGATATATATATATATATATATATCGGTTCAGCTCAGTTATTGAAAAAGAACCGAACCTAACCAAACCAAAAATTTTGATATCTTAAAATTTAAGGACCGAAACCGAATTGAAGTGTATATATATATATATATATATATATATATATATATATATATATATATATATATATATATATATATATATATAGTTTGGTTCGGCTCAGTTATTGAAAAATAACCGAACCGAACCAAAAATTTTGATATCTTAAAATTTAAGCACTGAAACCAAACTGAAGTAAAAATAGAATTATATTGAACCGAATTGAAAGTTAGGTACAATACAGTTTGGTTCTTCGGTTCTTTTGGGACTCTTGGTTCAAAACAATTCTTTGGTACTTTATGTTAAAATTCATTAGTTTCTATTTTCAATTTTTAAAATTAAAATATTCATTTTTACAGCTAAATAAGTAAATTTGCTAATTATTAATAACACACAATAGTAACAATAATTATAAAAACTTTTAAATAAAAATATATGTAAATTCTCAAACATCCAACCAACCATCAAAAAAACATTGTTATGTTCTTAAGCATTATTCAAACAAAAAAACATTGTTATGTTCTCAAACATTATTCAAACCATCAAACAGCCATTATTCTTCAATACTTCCACCATCCAACAAACCATCAAATAAAAAAAAGTTCTCATCAAATAGCCATTAATAACATACAACAATAATAATAATTACAAAAGCTTTGAAATAAAATTATAGATAAGTTCTTAAACATCCAACCAATATCAAATAGCCATTGTTGTCAATATAAATTCCCAAACATTCTTCAAACCATCAAACAGCCGTTGTTCTCCAAGTCTTCAACCACCCAACAAACTATTAAATAGAAAATTTCTTCATCAAATTGCCATTGTTCTTTAGTACTTCAACCACCCAACAATCATTAAAAAGAAAATGTTCTTCAACCATCCAACATATATTATTCTCAAAACATAAGTAATAAATAATATTACAATCCAACAAATTAAATTGTTCTCTAATGACTACTAAAATGATTCCCATTAGCAATAACAAAAACAAAATTACAATACCCATCCACAAGAATCATCATCATCACTACCTTTCATCTTTATCTAAAGTCTGAAAAAAGGAAGAGTACATAAATCACATTATAAAACAAGATATGTTAATGTACTTATAGTCTATAGCACGTTATAAAACAAGAAATTAAAGCAAGTTAAAACAGGTTTAGATTTCCAGCAAGTTAAAAAAACAAGTTTAAAATTGAACATAAAGCAGGTTAAAAAATTAAACTTACAGCAGGTTTAAATTTTCAACAGGTTAAAAACAAGTTTAGATTTCCAGTAGGTTAAAAAACAGGTTTAAAATTGAACTTAAAGTAGGTTAAAAAATTAAACTTATAGCAGGTTTAGATTTCAAGTAGGTTAAAAAACAGGTTTAAAATTGAATTTAAAGCAGGTTAAAAAATTAAACTTACAGTAGGTTTAGATTTCTAGCAAGTTAAAAACAAGTTTAGATTTCCAACAAGTTAAAAACAAGTTTAGATTTCCAGCAGGTTAAAAAATAAATTTAAAATTAAATTTAAAGCAGGTTAAAAAATTAAACTTACCACAGGTTTAGATTTCCAACTGATTAAAAATAGGTTTAGATTTCCAGCAGGTTAAAAAACAAGTTTAAAATTGAACTTAAAGCAAGTTAAAAAATTAAACTTATAGCAGGTTTAGATTTCCACACTAGTTATTGAGAGCATATATTGTACAAATTCAGAATTTGTTGTAATTTTTTTATATGAGAAAATATAAAAACAATTAATGTTTAAATCAATATAACTAAATAAAATACCATAAATTAACAAAATTTAATAGACAAATAAAAAACCATACCTTATTCAACACACTCCATTTCTTTGAAATCTTCCTCAATCTGAAATGCTGTAGGTGAACTTTTCAACCAATATTGGCTACAAATTAAAATCTCAACTGTTGTGGGATTTATAGAACTTCTAAATTTATCGAGTGTCCTATCTCTAATATTAAAAGCAAACTCAATGGCCATTGTGGAGCATTGAATTGCAAAAATATCTCTTGCGACCTTACCTAAGATAGGGTATCTAATTCCATTTATTTTCCACCAAAGAAGGAGATCAAAATCAAGAGAGTAATCCTGTGAATACTCATCTAGATACTTTTCCAACTCAAATTTTTTAGATCTCCTCCTTTGGTTTGCTAGCCTCAAGAAATATTCATCTATTTCTTCACTCTTCGAGATACTTTTAGCTGTTGTCCTCACACTGCCTAATGACACAGAGTCTGACTCTTTATACTCATCAATCAAGTCTTTAAAGGCCTTTGTCACCCTTCTAACCAAATTTTTAGCTTCTTATTCCTTATAATATTGTATGTATTTATCCCTAAGATAATCCATTTTATATGTAGGGTCTAAATACACAGCAACAAATAACATGACATTCATTTTACTTAGGGTTCCCCAATATTTATTAAACTTAACCCTCATTTGCTTAACCATTTCACTCAAGGAAGAATCTGTGCTATTTTGGCAAATATTAAGTTCTCCCAATATTTTAATTATTTCAAGGAAATAAATATTGGTAGTTGAATATAATGAACCAGAAAGTTTGACTATCACATCATAAAATTTCTTTAAAAATCTACATAAGACAACAACATTTTGCCAATCCCCATCACATGGCAAAGCATCCCTAAAATGTTGTATAAACCTACTATCCACATTCTTTAGCCTATCAAACACCTTTTGATAGGCTAAGGTAGTATCTAACATTGAATACATTGAATTCCATCTAGTAGGAAGTCTAAACGCAAACCCAATTTACTACTTGTGCCTAACTCTATACAAATTTGTTTGAAAACTTGCAGCCTTTGAGGGCTACACTTGACAAATTTAACAATATAGATAATTCTATTGATAGCCCCTTTGATAACTTCTAAACCATCCTTAACCACTAACTTTGTGATATGTGCACAACACCTCATATGAAATGACTTGCCCCCTAACCAAAAGCATCCCTTTTCATCAATTCTTTTTCTCAATTGTTGGATTGCGGTGTCATTTGATGATGCATTATCAACTGTAATGCACATCACTTTACTAATTCCTCACTCATTTATGCAAAACTCAACTGCGTTTCCAATTTTAACCCCTTTGTGACTCTTAACAATATCGAAATTGAGAATTTTTTTTTTATGTAAAACCCAATTAGAATCAATAAAATGCACAGTCAAACACAAGTAAGACAAATTTTGCAAACTAGTCCAGGTATCAGTAGTGAATGAGACTCTTTGACACTAACTTTTAATTATGCTTTTAAGTTTCTTTTTCTCTTCTAAAAATAGTGAATAACAATCTCTAACATCTATAAACCTTGAAGGAATTTGAAATTGAGGACAATAAATACTCATAAACTCCCTAAACATCTCTCTTTCAACTGTCCTAAAAGGCATTTCATCTCTAATGATCATTCTAGCCAAGGCTAGCATACACTATTCTTAATCAAAAGCTTAACAAGATATTTCACATTCTAATCCAACTGCACCCTTACTAAAATTTAGTATTTTTTGCCCTCCTGAACTTTTGCTTTTTTAAAGGTTTCAACTAACATTTTTTTGTAAGGAAATTTCCTATAATTTTCTCTTAAATGTTTCCATAAACCAGAAGTTTCCCCCTCACTTGACCCTTGGTAATCCTTATGACACCATAAACGCCTACCCCTTCCTGTTTCTCTACCCTCACTATCAGCAACCTTCTCAAAATGAATCCACACATCTGACCCAGTATTTTTCTTAACATTAATAGAAGGTACAAGACCACTACTACTAGGCCTGGTATTATGATTTGGAGAAGGTAGAGGAATTGCTATACCTTCAATATTGTTCATAATTGAGCCAATAGCACTTGCAAGAGTTTCACTTAGCAGAGGTGCACTTCTAGAAAGGTCTTGACATTTTGATGTGAGTGTGGCAGCTGCAGAACTAGACCCAGTAGTAGAACTAGACCTAGAAGTAGCAAAATTAGTCCCTAATGTGCAGAACTTGTAAGCAGGTGGAAGCATGGGAATCTAGACTTTTGGTCTAGGTGCGCCTCTTTTCTTAACAGCACCACTTGTTGTAATTATTGTTGGATTTTTATTGCTGCAGTCTTTTCCTTACTTCACCATGATTCACAGACCTAAAATTAACATTAATGAAACAAAATAAGTAACTAATAAAATAATAGTAGAAATTATAACAATAGAAATCATAAAATAATATTAGAAGCTGAATATAAAATAACTTACCAGTTAATTAGAAACCACACACAAACATAATTAAAATGACCAATCCCAATTAAAATTTAGGAATCAGATAGTTACATTTTTTTCAAATATACAATACAATATTAGTAAAAGAATTAGCAATATATAATAGTAACTAAGTAAATAATAATTAACAATCAAACACGATTAAAACAGTAAAACCAATACAAACTTAACAACTAACCAAAATAGATAAACCAACAAAAGCTAATCAACTAAAAAATTATGTAAATTTCATTAAATGGAATCAATTTTCAAAGCAAATACAGTAGCATAATTGTAAAGTAGGAACAAAGTAGCTGATGGATACTGAATATGCAATTGAGTGATTAGAAAAGTTAATTTTTAATAAGAATATCTCATTAAATGCACCAACTAGACTTTGTTCATAGTTAGGAGGAAAAACGCTAATCAAGTATCACGCCTTCAAGATTATTTCTGCTTTAAAATAATAGAAAATTAAATTTAGAAATTAAATTCATACATTAAAAGAACTAAATTTAGAAAATTATATAAATTTGAACATTAGATTCATGCATCAATTGAAATAAATTCATATACAAATACTCACAGACTTACATTACTCCATTCATAGCTTATACATTAAAAAAATTGACAAACTCCATTGATAAATTAAACAGTCACTCACAGACATACATTCATTTTAATATTAACACTATAAGTAAAATTACAATTAAACATAAACACACTATAACACACAAATTCTTCATCTTCAATATCAAATTAGCAGCATCAACTATTTCACAAGATAAACTTTGGTTGATATTTCTTAAATGAACAGGATTCGTAATGTCATTCAAAGAACTAGAGCTAATTTCATCTTCATCTGGATTCCAAAATCTAAAATAGTTGCATGTATTACAGTGAAAATAAAGTTTGTTTGGATTAGAAAAGGACTCAGAAATCTTAACAAGAGCCTTCTTACAACAAACACACTTATGATTCTTAAATTTAATTAATCCCCCATTAATTCCTCTACCAGCTCCCATATTTGTATCTCTCCTAAAATTGGAAGTGGTACTGGACCTACTGGTAGAGTCCATATTTGATGATTTCACTAAAAAAATTAAATATTGTTTTATAGAAAGGAGGAATGGAAGCTGTTTTGTTTTGTGAGCAAAGAAGGAAAGCTATTTTGTTTTGTAAGTTTGAAGACAAAATTGGTATATATTTAGAGATAGGTACATATATGACTGTTGGACACATTATCCAAGTTCCAACGGTCATATTATTTAGATATTAAAAAATGAATAGCAAAAAATTCAGGTTTGTTAGATATACATATAGACTACATAGATTGCACTTTAAAATTTAATTGATAAGTCATAAACTCTAATTATCCACCATAAACACATAAAATCAGAAAACCTAATTTCAAAGACCTAAAATAAAAAACCTTACTAAAGCCACATATTCAATTTCAATAACAATTTGTAAACAAACTCTAAAATTAGTAAGTTAAATTCTAAATCATAACTCAACAAAATCAATCAAAAATCAGAATCAAAGAATCTCAATTCTAAAATTACATGCATGAATAGTTAAGGTGGGAGATCGTGGTCTTAATATACTGACCTCCAGAATGGACGCTTACAAAGTAAGAGGTTAGTACTTTTCTGGTCCTTCTTGATCACTCTCAAACTCATCGTTCCAAAACAACAGCTCTAGAAACTGGGTCTTTAATATCTTATGTTTAGTTTCTTCGATCTCTTAATTGGGGATCATTAAAAGGGCTTTCAGAGAGTAAAAAGAAAATGGAGAAGGAGATTGATAGAATAGAGGGAGAAATTGAGAGATCCACAATAGTAGGGTGTCTTCTAGAAATTTTCTATTTCTTCGATTGATTTTGATAGACAAGAACAAAGGAAGAAATTGAGAGATCGATGGATTAGAAGATAAAGCTGGTAATGAACTAAGGTTTGAGGATATGGTATATCTGGATAAAGAGGGGATGGAGAGAGGACGAAGCTTGAAGGAATATGGAGATGGCATATCCTTATTTTCTCTCTCTGGCGGAGTGGAGAGAAAATTAGGGTTAGCTTTAGGTCACAACTTTGGGTTTTCAATCATCTGTATTTCACATTCTGCCAATGATATCCCACTGCCTTAATTATCATTATTATTATTAGGTTACCAATAGGCCTAATCATCTTTATTTTTTACCAAGTACTAATGGGCCTAATTAAAAAATAATAACGAGTATTTGGACTTAAATGAGCTTAAATAATGGGTCTATTTGATATATGAATTTATGATTATATATCTTTTAATAGGATATATATATATATATATATATATATATATATATATATATATATATATAAAAGAAAATTTGGTTCAGTACTGGTACTTTCAGTATAGTACAATATAGTTCAATTCGGTACAGTTCTCGTCCTAAGTGCCAAATTTTTTATAGTACAGTACTATTTTGGTTTGGTCTGGTATTCCCGAGTACTGTGCTCAGCCCTACGTGTGTGTGTGTATGTGTGTGCACACACACACACACATATATATATATACACATATATGTGTATACACACACACACACACACACACACATATATATATGTGTGTGTGTGTGTACATATGCATATATGTATGTGCATATATATACACATATATGTGTATATATATGTGACATACATATATATATATATGTGTGTGTGTGTGTGTGTATACATATACATATATATATGTGTGTGTGTGTGTGTGTGTATATGTGTGTGTGTACATATAAAATATATATAAAATTTATATATCGACTTTGAATATTTATGATATTTTTGGATAGAATTTAATAAATTATTAACTTAAAAAAAATTAAATATACCACTACTCATAGGTTAAGTATAAAAATTTATTTATATTTTTTATCGGTTTTCATTTCAATACAAAAGGATAAAATTAAGAAACTCTGGTAATTTTTTTTTTTGGATATTTATTTAAACCCAATGACTTATAAAATCTTTTAAAATTTTGAAATTTAAAATCATTCAGATTTATGGATATACCAACATAAATTAAAAAAAAATTATAATAATTCTTTTATAGAAAATTATAAATTAATTTGTATGAGAATTTTTTAATGTATATTTTCAATAATTAATTTTTACATTATATTTTCTTATGAATATATTAACTACATCAAACATGGTCAAAACTCTAATTTTCTTTTTCCATTAGAATTGCTACATAAATATTGTGACATTTTACGGATTAAATTAGAATTTTATTCAATTTGTTTTATTTTTTACTTATATTTTTCTTAAAAATTGATAAAAAAAATTATATTAAAATTAAACAGAAAGATTAAGTTATTAATAAAATGAAATAATTGAGAACAATTACTTTTACACTTTAAATAGAGATCTTAATTAATAAATTAATTCTGGATACACTACACATTCAGCCCTTTGACTTACTTGTTATATCCTAAACCCAGATCTACCTAGTACCATAGACCTGGATCATTTATATGTGGGTTTTTTCCTAGCTGGCTTCATTACTATTTTTTTAATTAAAATAAAAAATTCAAAAGTATAACCGTTATCTTCTCTATACTTTCTTTGGCCTTCATAACCATTTTCTCTATGTTCTATCAACTTCTTCTCTCTAATACTATCAAACCTTCACAACTTTCAATTACTCTAACTCTCTAGCATTAGAGATTTTACACCACTTCCTATTTACTTCATGATTCTCTGCAAATAATCTCACTATTCATCAAACTCTATCACACTGTGGGTAAGTTTTCTCCAATTATTACTATTTTTTTAAAAAAAAAATCTTATAAATTTTACATTTTCATCATTCTAGATTTATGATTTCATCAAAATTTACGACTATTGTTCTCGATTTACATTCAGTATGATAATGATAAATTTTAGGGTTAGGGTTTCAGTAAATCTGTTTGTTTTAAGAATGTGTTAAAAATAAATCCAGTTTCCATTTGTTTTCAATTAAATGAAATAAATTCAATCTCTCTATTGATGATCTAACTAATAAAGAAGTTAATGACCCTAGGGCTTACATGTTTTGAAACTAACATTCATAACTAATGGAGCCATCTTTTATATAGTTTAATATATTCATGAATTTATTATTTGTTTATATCTATACTATATTTTTAAAAACAAGTAATTAATCTATGCATTATGTGTAATATATGTATAAGATTTAATATTCTTTAGAAGTCATAACTCTATAGTTTCTATATATGGCTGTAAATTGTTAAATCAATTGTATATCAAAGATTAATCTTTCATTTTATGATTAATTGTTATAACACTTCTTTTTTATTTTTCAAAAAACTAACTACTGTTATCAATGAATAAGGAATAAAATGTTCAACAATCAAGGTCATACTTACTTTCTGATTTTGTTTTGTGTTGTATTTTAATTCATATATGTGTATATAATACTTGTTACTGAATCAATTACCTAAGTTATGAATTTCTACTGTACCATATGAATCTCAACTGTACATTTTATGAACAGGTAACTTATAGTTAATGAACCAATATTTTGTTTCATAAAAAATGGCATATCCATTAATAAAAACTTCTATATCCATCTCTTATAATTAACATATTCATTACTAAATAAAATTCATTTTAATTATTATTTTATTTCATTATCAATAATTCTTTCTTATGATTATAATTTTGCAGAAGAATGAAAGTCAAAACTGTTGCTAAAAAAAGAATTGTAAGAAAATGACCTTGGAATGATTATACTGATGATGGGGAATATGATGTACATTTGATTAGTACATTGAAAAAGCAATCTAAAAAAAAAAAAGGAAAAGGAAGTTGTTGCTGATGTCATTGATGACAAACTAAAAATAGTGATTCTGTTTATTCAAGTGAAGAAAAAGAAGTTCAACAATAAGAAGTTGAACAAGAAATCGATTCTACTGAAAATAAACACAAAGTATTTAAGGAAAAAAACTGAAAAAGATAAAATATACATCAAAATATGTGATACCAACAAGAATGTCTCCAACAGCTTTGTTCAAAATGATTAAGGACTTGTCCCCCTAACAACGTAAAGCAATTAAAGAAATTGGGTTTGGGGGTTGACGCTGTGCGAATAACATTCAGCTTTAAGCAAGTATCTCATTGAGCAATTTGACTATTATACGTGTCCAGTAATTTTAGAGAAAGAAGAACTTCATTTAACTGAGGAGGATGTTCATTATACTTTAGGTCTTCCTCGAGGTAAAAACAATTTAGTTGAGGCTAAAAGTGACAAAGAAAACAAAGAATACATGGAATTGTCAAAAAAATGGAGAAAAAGATGTGGTATTACTACTGGCAGTCCAATAACCAATAGTATGCCAAAAGAAATTATAAAAAGAGGAGATTATTCTAATGAATTCAATAGGGACTTCGTGGTATTTGTAGTTTCTACTATGATAAAAGGCCACTAGAATGGAAAATGTAACTATACGATCATATTTTCTCTCATTAATGTGAATGAGATAAAACATTTAAATCAGCACCTTTATA
This sequence comes from Reutealis trisperma, assembly GCA_947687605.1. Classification (NCBI taxonomy): domain Eukaryota; kingdom Viridiplantae; phylum Streptophyta; class Magnoliopsida; order Malpighiales; family Euphorbiaceae; genus Reutealis; species Reutealis trisperma. The sequence continues at coordinate 318,258 of CANTUT010000170.1, read as the reverse complement.
CCATAAGGAACCTCACACAATCCATTGAAGATTGGAAGAAGTAGCCAAAAGGTTCCTTTACTGGTCCTCTTACTTTCTTATTGGTAATTATTCTCTAATTTTATTTCACTCATTCCAAATTCTAGATTCATTATTAAAAAGTTCAGGTTCATTATTTATTATTCCCAAATTCATCATTGTTAACCATTACTAAATTATCTATTCTATTTTTTTATTCTTCATCTAATTGCTTTCTTACTTCGATCGAGTTCAGTTCAAAGCAAGGGGTCTGAATACAAGAAAGTTTCCAATATTGTCTTCCTAGACTATCCAAAGTGTTAGAAATAGAGTCAAAGAAGTATTATGGCAGGAGGTTTCAGAAAAGGAAAAGTAGTCGAATGTTTGAAGGACCTAACAGAAGAAGAAGAAGAAGAAGAAGAGGAGGAGGATCAAAGCGGTGATATCAAAAAAGAAGGATGAATCATCGAAATTTGTAGATGTCAAAAAGGCAAATTTTGTTTTAATTCTTTTTCGATACTTAAAATTATTAGGTTCATTATTTATGAAATAGATATTCAACAAATTATACATATATTTCATTAATTACACTCATAAATTCATAAAGTACAATTGTTTAAAATCTTTTTGCAAAAATGAAAAACTCCTAATCAAATTTTCATAATTATAGGAATCTATGGAAAAAGTCTTTGCTGTTTAAAAAAAAAAAAAAAAAAAGGCTGGTAGAGTCATAGAATTTAGAGAGGTAATGGTTAAAATAAAAAGGTTGAATCTAGGAAGTGAGTTATTAAATAAAACATTCAATTCTGTCTCTTAAGTGTTCAGCAATGTCTCGACCTATGAAATAGAGGAAGCAGCTGCTATATATACCAATTTTAAGAACAACTAATTGGTCTTGATATAGATGATGACTTTTTTTAATAATCCAAGCTTTTTGGAGGCAGTGACAAAACTCAAAAAGGCACTAAATAAGACTAAGAAAGTCCTTGCAAAAAAAAAAATGATACTCCTAGATTTTCATTGGGGCTCACTCCTAATGATGAAAGTGAAGATCAAAGTGAACTATTCATTTTTAAGATTTGTGTTCGAGAGACCACTGCTAAAAGAATAAAAATGATGGTGCAAAATCCAAAGCAGATGAACCTAAAAATCCAACTGCTAAAACTAGATAATTTGATGCAAATGATAGTAATGAGAAAATATTCGATGAGTATGCTTCATAAATTTGTACTTTATTATAACTTATTTCTAAACTTGTATTTTATGTTCTATTGCTATTTATGTTTGTGAACTTGTATTTTTATTATAACTTATTTCTAAACCTGTATTCAGTTTTCTGTAATTTGTACTCTATGTTCATCATTTAGTTTTTAGAAATACATTATGATTTTTAACTAAACTCATTATAAATCAACTATAATTTTTGTGATTTACCTTTATCATACAGATTATCAACTATGAATTATAGGTTCACTAATAATACTTTCTAGGTTCATTACTTATTCTAGTAGTCTTTTTTCCTTGAATGAACTTGTAAATTTTTATTTTTTGTACTTTATTTCATATTTATTGTAGAATAATTAGTGAATCTGAGTCTGAGCTAGAAGATATACAAAATAGAAAAAGGCCTACAAGGAAGTACAAGAAACTACTTATGTCATTGAGGTCTCCATTTTAGAGTGAATACGATGTCCAACTCAATGATGTTAGTGCCAAAGAGAGAAAAATTTCAGAGTTTGTGTTTTTAGAAGAAGAACCGAAAGAGAGACTAACTCCTCACAGTTTTATCAGTTATTTGTTGTAAATAAAGTATACATTATTGACTAATATATTTTCTTTAAATAGAGAATTTTGTTCAACTCTAAAGATTATTGGGCTACACGAGAAGATATGAGGAGCCTTTATGACAATGATAAGTATTTAATGTCATTCTTGATATTTGATGCATGAGAATGAATATGGTCAAAATGAGGCGAGTTGTTGGCCAAAAGAAAAGGATTTTCTTCTCAACTAGAGTACATGTAAGTCCTTATTCAATTAAATAAATCTTAAAAATTTATGTATCATTATTGTTACAATTATTAATGTTACTATTAACATATTATTTTTGTTTCAACTAGAACCACTAGTTCGACATATGAAAGATTTAAGCCTTGAGGAAAGATTTCAAAATTTCAACAACATCTTGGGTAATGAATTGAGATATGTGCCAAACATTGACATCAGTGATGCATACCTTGTAAGTAATGCTTCTAGTTGTTATAATATTTAATTTTTTTCAATAAATATCTTGTTTACTCATATACTTGCCACCATAATCATGAACAATAACAAATCTAGGTATTCTTTATTCTTCTTTGCGATAATCATTACTTCTTGGTTTACATCAATTTCAACAAATCTCAAATTGAAATCATAAACAACAGAACCCCATTGCTTGGTATGACTTCCACGAAATTTAAAGGCACTCCAAGGCTTCTTGTAAGTTACATTCTTTTACGTTCATAAGTAATACCTTATATATTCATTGCTTCTAATGCACATATTCATTATAATACTCCGTAGTTTCATTATATATTCAATTTTTGTGATTTCCCTACACTTTCATTTTATATATATACTAACTTTATACATCATGAACTTTATCTTAATCATATTATTTTTTATCAATGCTTTAGGTTGATGCATTTGGGCAATATTTGGCAACAAAAAACATTCGTATAAATGTAGACTTCAAAAAACTCAAATAAGTGTTGCTCAAAATGCCTTGGGAGACAAAAACTAATAGTGTGGATTGCGAAATATATTGCAAGAGACATATGGAGACTTACACAAGAGGACATATGGAGACTTATGTAGAAGATGGAGATAAATGTCACTAGTACTTTACAAAAAATGATGCAAGATATAACTTTTTTTTTTTGCTTCTTTTATTAATTCTATATGTTATTATTTACTTATTATTCTAATTGTATTTTTTGTAGGAACTTTTCTTGAAGTCTTTAAAAGCAAACTACTGTTCAACTATTTTTATTGTTTGAAATGAATAATCACAAAGAATATGTCAAGAATGAAGTAAAGAAGAAATTTGTCAAATGCGGAAAGAAGAACTAATTAATTTAAACAATTCTATCTTTAAAGAATTTTAGTAGTTTGAATAAGGGTGTAAATGAGCCAAGCCTTTCGCGAGCAACTTGGTGTTCGGCTCAATAAAAGCTTGGTGTTCGTTCACATTCTGATTGCTTTATAAACGAGCCAAGCTTGAACCTTCTTTTAAAACTCAATGAATAAATAAGCAGAGCTTGAGCTAAGTGAAACTCGGCTCAATTAGACTCGCAAACAGCTTGATTATAAACTCATGAACAAGCTTATGAACAACTCGATTAATAGACTTATAAACAGCTTTATTATTATTATTATTATTATTATTATTATTATTATTATTATTATTATTATTATTATTATTATTATTATTATTAACTTAATAATTTTGGCACTCCAAAAAATATATTTTAACACTTCTATAAACTTTTTGCTAATTTAAATTAACTAAAATATATATGTATACTCATGATTAATATAACCTAATATTTCCATATTATATAAAATATATTTTTTATTAATTAATATTTTTATAATACATGTAATGCTCAATTTTATGATTGCATTTTTTTCATAATTGAATGTCTTTACTTTTATATTAGTTTTAAATATTTTTATTATAGTTTTTTTTATTAGAAACAAATATTTAGAAAGTTGAGTATTTTGATAAGTTATAAACAAGTTTCATAATGAGTCTACCTTGAATTTAGCTCAATTATAATTCACTAACGAGCCAAGCTCGAGTTGAGCTAGAGCTCGGCTTGAGTTTTAAGTGAGCGAAGCTTCAATATGATTTTCAAGCTCAATTCAAAACTCGATCTCAAGTTGGAGCTAAAAAAAAAAAATTAAATCGAGATTGAACAAGCTAAAACTCAGCTCGGCTCAGCTCGGCTGGTTTACACCTTAAGTTTGAACTTGTAAAGTTTAAATGTTGAACAATTGTTTGATTTCATTTACAATAGGTATAGGCAAAAGCATATTATAAATATTATGGTTTTCATAGGGATTTGATTTGTGAATAATTATTGAACTTGGTTTAATATTTTACTGTAAATATATATAAATTTTTCATTTATATTGTGCCTACAATTTTTTAAATCTTTAAACTTTTAAATTTTTACTAAATTAATACTATAATTTTCAATAATCATTCACAAACTTAAGAATTCCTGATAAATAACATATGAACCTCATATTTATATAAGATAAGCCTATAGTTTATCACTAATGAACCTTTTACAATTACATTACCACTTAACTATAGATTTAACAAATGTAAACTGCAGGACCATCACTCCAACACTGAACATTTAGTATTTTCAATAATCAATATGTTTATTAAAATATGAATTACTATACCATTTTATATGAATATGAAAATTACATAAAATGAACTACACTTCCTATATGATAAACCTACTCCTTGACACCTATGAATGTCTTCACAAACTTAAGAATTCCTGATATAAAACATATAAACCTCATATCTATATAAGACAAACTTGTAATTTATCATTAATGAACCTCTTAGAACTACATTAGTACTTAACTATTGATTCAACAAATATAAACAGCAGGTCCATCACTCCAACATCGAACATCCAATTAATACAAATAAAGGAACTATTTTGAATAGGATCAAAGTATAGTTTATATTTAGGTCTACGGTAACACTTAACAATTGAGAGCTGCCAGAACTTGAATGTGCTAGATATCCATTTCTATCTACTTATGAAAGACTTTCCTGCAAAATTTATTTTTAACTATAAGATAAATAGCAACTTATCTTTATAAAAGCTTAATATTTAAAAAAAAAAAAGTGACAAATAAATTACTTGAAATGTACTTTGTACTATTGATTTCATTTCCAATATAGCACTTTGAGCATTTTTCCTACACCTTTTACTTAATTACACCTTTTCTCCATCATGCTCATTTTCCTTTAGCTGTGTTTAGCTTTTACTCTGGCCTTGGTAAATTTTTAATCTTCTCGGGTGAAAGTTCTTTGAGTTTCATCAGGTTCATCAACAAAAATATGCCCAACCTCATTCCTAATACTAATTTTTGCATTTCTAAAAGCTTCCTCACATAGTTATCAAGCTTTGCTATTCCATTTACTAGCTAAAATCAATTGCTAAAACTTTCTCGATATTTGTAATCTCTAAAGAGAAGGAACAATACCATATTCATTTAATGATGAACTAATACCAAAATCTAAATTTTTGCTTCTAATGACTTCTTTCATCCATCTCCTCGTTACATATTTATCTAGGATTACGTCAACACAATTCACATTCATTATACGTAAAAATGGCTACAAAGGATCCTTATTTCTGAAAACATCTTACAAATGCAAAATATATTTAGATTTTATCAATTAAACTACACATTATGCCAACTAATATCCACATCTGGATGCCAAACATAAAATATCATGATGTTTTCTTTAAAGAATACACATTGTTTATGATATGCAGTACCTTTAATAAACTGCTTCTCAAACGTAAAATAAATCTCTATAGTATACATTTGCCTAGCATGTGAAAGGAGCTTCACAGGTTTCAAAGCCATCTCTAGTTTACCTTGCAAACAATGCATATATTTACTAGTTTCCTTACTCCTCTACTTTAACACTACATCAACAATAGAATTATAAAAATCACAAAGTCCATTGGTCTTGAAAAGTTTCTTAGACATAGAACAATTTGTACTCTCACACCTTTGTGACGATAAAATATCGCTAGAAAAATAATCCTTGCTAAATTCAGGACATCATTTCTCTCTGTAATTGTAAAGCTTCTGTAACCAACTATTATTGTAACATTGATGTTCTCTTACCAACCTAAAAAAATATACAAATGACATGTAGATTTATTATATAATACATGCAAGTTCATTGCATAATAAGTAAAAGTCCATTATATAAAAATGTTAAGTTCACTAAAAAAAGAAAAATTTATTAGTTAATTCCATTTACCTAGATCAATATAACTGAAACTCAGCCTCCGTATCAGTGTATTTCAGCATATGGTTGAACAGATCTAAAAATCCTTTTTGACTTCTTAAGGACTTTATTATTCTTCTTTGAATTTTTCCCTATATGCTATATACAAAGTATACGTTCAGACATGGGAAAAACTTGACCAATTGCATCAGTCATAGTAGCAGGCTAGTCTGTCATTATAGTTTGTGGACATATGCCATCCATTGATCTTAAAAACGTACCAAAGAGCCATACAAAAGACTTATTATCTTGTTCAACAAAAAACCACATCCAAATATCACATTCATACAATGATAATTCATACTTACAAATGGTGCACAAATCATATCATATTTGTTAGTATAATAAGTTATATCATGAACTAGTAAATCACCAAAATGTTCAAAATCTTCTTTCATCTCTCAAAAAAAAAAAAAAAAACTGCACAACTTAGCATCATTATCAACCTCAAAATAAAAAAAAAAATGTCTTTTTCATTTGATTGTCTTTATCTAAAAATTTCAATCAATGAATTAGAATCGCTGCCATCTAATTTCTTCACATTCTCCAATGCTAAATGATTATAAACATCCTTAGTTGTGAGTCTAACAAATGGTGAACCCGCACATTGATTTTTTAGTAATCTAATCCCATCAACAATTGGAACTCCACTTGTCTTTAAATGCCTAAAATAAGTAAGCAAATTCTTCCTAATTACTCTATGTGAATGAAGGAGATGAGTTTTGTTCGGTGTACATAACTCATGATTGTGCTCTTTTTCATGTTTTGTTAAGTCCAAACTCCTTCCTCATCAGTATCAAATTGTACGTAAGTTTGACAACCATTTTAGGCATCCAACTTTGAGTATTACTTATTCTCTTTTGATATGTTATCTTTTACTCTAGCCTTTGAGCAATAAAATTTTTCATTGATATTGTTTTGCCATCTACTCTATTCCTTTGCTTACCCCTTCTTATACTAAAGCCTAGTCTAAATGCAAAGTCATTATATAGCTGATAAGCTTCATCAATAGATTTGACACAAAGTCCCAATAAATCATCAACAAAAACAATATTTTAATTATCAACTGTGATAAGTAATGAATATCCAAAACATTATAGTAATGAATATAAAGTCATTCTAACAATATCCAGAATATTATACTAATGAATATAAAGTCATTCTTACAATCTAAAATCTTTACAAAATTAATACCATAATTTTCATCAATGAATATGCTTCTTCAATTATAAATTACACTCTGATATAAAATGAATCTCAATAGTACTTATAATGAACATACACTTATGAGGCCTCACTCGAGCATCAACCTGATCCGCTAGAGGGAATCAAAATGCTCATTAGGGTTTAAACTCACGATGGATGATAAGTGCTGAAAACATTATATTTTAGCCCTTGTTCTTAATATATTTTATGCCTCCAATTGAATTTAACTTGATTGTTTTGGTGTTTTTATATTTCTTTTAGTTAATCCAGAGTCAAATGATGCCATGATCCGAATGTGACCCAGAATGGTGAAGATCCAAGCCAAAATACTAACTTTTGTATGAACATGGGCTGCCACGGGTTGAGCCATGGCTAGGATTCTAGCCGTGTGATAAGAACAAATTAGCAAATTATCCAGTAGCCTCCCACAAGTGGAAACATGGCTAAGGTTTCACCCGTGGGAAGTTATGTTCTTTGGTTCTCCGTTGTCACTGTTAGAACCCCAACCGTGGGTTCAATGGTGTGAGTTTAAATTTTTAGGAATATAAAACCATATCTGACAACATTTGTAAGGGAGTTGCCTAGGGATTAAAGTGAAGAGAGTAAGGGGAATAAACAGCTAAAACCACACTGGGGGTTGAAAATTGAAGATCAAAGAACAAGATTTCTCTACAATTTATTTATAGATCATTTGGGATCTCTTACTTCTTTATTTCTTTCTTTAGTTTCAATATGTAACATGAACTAATTCTTCCTAATTTGGGCATTGATGAACCCTAGAACCTTTTTGTATGGATTGAATTACTTTTTGTTCAATTAAATCATTCCTTGAGTTGTTTTATCTTTATGATTATTATTGCTTAATTGCCAATTGATAATTGCATGCTTGTTAATTAGGGATTGTTTTCATATAATTGACTAGAGATAGCTTTATGTGAATTGATCACTCATAGAGACTGAGAGTTTATTAGGGCACTAGAGATAGGCCTACAAGACTTCTTTGGTAGATAGTTTCCTGAATCTAACGCATAACCTAATTGAGTTTGCTTGAGAAGAGATTCCTTGCATTCCTCTTAGGAAATAGGGATTTAATTACTCGAGAGAGATTTTTATCTAATTTAGTGAAATGCCAATTCAACTTATGGAATGAATTTGATTGATGTGTGATTCATGATTTACAATTAGATGCTAGGGGGATTCAATACCTAAATAGGCCTTTATCATTGATTTCATCTCCTTTTCCTTCTTATTATTTTACTTCAATTAGATTTTAATTTAGTTTTAATATAGCTGTAATCATTCTTATCAAACACCAATTTAATTAACTAGACATTAGCAGACATTTGAGCTAGTACTTACACTAAGTCTCTAATGGAATGATATTCTACTCACTATTATATTACTTGTGCGATCTGTACACTTGTAGAATATGTATCAATGGAACTCTCGGGCTTGAATTGGCTGATTTTGAAAAGGATTTTGGGAGTCGCCATCCTAATTTATTTTGAATGGAAAAATTAAGGAAAAACCCAATTTTGACTCCAATTCATTAACTTTACAATTAATTTACCTAAATACAAAATCACTGGTTTTTGAAACAAGTCAAACTCAAGGACTAGGTTTTTAGTTTTTAGATAATCACAGTGTGGCTCTTAATTTTAATTTGACTTTAGAAAATTAATTTTATGTTATAAGATGGCAAATAATTAAAAGTATGAGTATGGCATAATATGAGAACATAAGAGATTAAAAGAATAATTAAGTAAAACACATCCACAAATTAAGGAGAGTATTCTCTCTAGTCTTTATAGATTCTAGGGGAACTAGATAATCTCTCTTTAATTCTAAAACAATTAAATCAACTGAATACACTAATTACATTAGAAAATAAAAGGAGAAAGGAGATTAATTGGGATTTGGCTTTGCAGTTTGGATTTAAATTTCAAAAATGCCTAAGTACCCCATTGAATGGGAATCAAAATTCACGTACTTCATTCCATTTAGGGATTGACTGGATTGATTGATTTGATTTGGGTTATGAGTGAAAGGAAAAAGCTGACACCTTTGCTTTTGGTGGGCAGAGGGTTTTATCAAATTGAAGTTCCATAGTGATTGGATTAATTAGAGGATTAATTAATTAATTAAAATAATTAATTAACTAGTTAATGTGATGAAATGAATGGATAAATTAATTAATTAAAATGATTAATTAATTAATTAATTAGGATGAAAGGTGGATTAATTAAAAAAAGATTAATTTGATTTAAAAAAAAAGGCGATTAGTTAATTAATTAAAAAAATTAATTAATTAATTGAGTGACTGATTAATTTTAAAAAAATAATTAATTAATTAAAATGATTAATTAACTTAGATTGGGATGAAGCAATTAATTAATTAATTAATTAAAATAATTAATTAATTAATTTATAGAATAATTGGAGGGAGAAGAAGAGAGAAATTAGAAAATAGCTATCAACTCTAACTCAAGGGGTAAGAAAAATGGTATGGGGAAGTGAGATATTTATAGGCAAAGGGAGTGGGTAAAAATACCAAAAAGGGCTAGAAAGTGGGCTAAAAGGAGGGGCTTTTCAAAATTTTTGTGCTAAAAAGGGAACCACAATTGTCTGTGCGAATCCGCATTGGTTGCACATACTAGTCAAACTGCGGCAGTCCTCTTTTTTTTTTTTTTTTTTTTTTAAGAGATTGACGTTAGTCTATATTGGAAAATGAAGTATCCGGATAGCAATACACTTGAAGGCTAAAAACTTTCTTTCAGGGCTTTGCTCCTAAACCCTAGCCCGCTAATCGACTAGCAGGACGACCTACCAGCTCTATGTAGTGCATTAAACTTAGCAGTTGTTACGCTGCAGCCAGATAATGCGGGTGTAAAATTAAGAATTTACAACACTTCACACAAAATGAACATATTCTTTCCCAATTAAAAATATTTCACCAAATTTATAAATTTCTATAATATAATATATGAACTGCTTGTTTAAATATGATGAACCTATAATTTAAAACTAGTGAACTATTCTCCTAAACTTATGGACATATTACTTCATCAATTGCAATTATATTTTCTACTAAACAAATAAATAAACAAACACAAAAATATTTCAATCAATCAAAAACTCTCTTAATAGTAAAATGCATCTTACACACAAAACAGTAAAATGCACCTTACCTATACCCAGAAAGGAATCCAGATTTAATATTGAAGATTCAGCTACTGAGATTATTTGCTCAATTATGTTCTCCAAATTTTCCCCCATTGGTTGATGTATAACTGTATTTTTATCCAAATTACATGTATCAGCAAATGAATTGATATTCTAAATTGCAAATTCAACTACTGATACAGTCTTTCCAACTCCAATTCCCAAATTATCCTCCATTTATTGTAGTATAACTGAATTCTTCACAAAAAATGCTGAAAACTTGAAGAATCGTTGTTGAACCTTGATAACATGGAAAAAGCAGCTTCAAATCTACAAACAAGATCTAAAGAATTTGCAAAAAAGGAAGAAATAAATCAAAGATTTTACCGTAAAATCAAATACAGCTTAATCGAAGGATTTTGCAGAAGAAAAGAACCAGTTAAAGGTTTTTAATCAAAGTTTCACTTTTTGCAGATACAAAAAAATAAGCTAGGTCATTATCTAGAAATTGAAAATTTTTTAAGTAAACAATGCTTTTTACACCTAGGACCATGATGCTACATTGTCCTAAGTCCACGATATAATTTGCCCCTCTGATTGTAATTGTCGTGGCCTTGAAGCATGCAATGGGAATATAACTTAGGAAAAATCTTAAATGTTAAGTAATAATTAATTACTAAACTTGTCTAATAAATGACACTTGTCCTTCCATAAGCACTTGCGACAATTGAAAAGTGTTGCGGAGCCACATATAATTGAGGATGTACAATTGCCTCTCAACTTTTTAAAATACTTATAATAATATACTAAATTATTTTTAACATTTACCCTTTGAAAAAAAAAAGATGGGGCAATTAAGTGATGCCAAAAAAAAGGGATTTATTTTGTAGTTTTATTTCTAATATTTTTAAATATTTTTAAAATTGCACAATGATTGAATTTAGTATTATATTTTTTTTATGGATAATATTTACTATTTTTTAAAATTTATCTATGTATCAACTATTTTTTGTATCACTATTACTATTTTATTGTGCCATAAAAGGAATTTTAGTATATAGACATTTATCCCCTGACTTAAGGTCCTATCTCTGCCACTGGCTTCAATTGTATGGTTCTACTCTAACATCTTGTACACTATCTATGAGCTCATTTGACACCATGGTTGTGATGATGACTAACACTGCATCACAAGATAATCAAGTCACTAACTTCATAAAATTGATCGAGAATCTCATTGGTGCACTATAAAATAAAGATGCTCAAATCACATCTTCGATGGATAAAGTCTAAAACATAATTAGGAAAGCTCCACTTTGTTGAAATTGACGAACAAATCTACAAACAAGAAGTTGTGGGAAACTCTTTTACAACAAAGCATCAAAGATCATCTAATTGTTAGTAAATGATTTGATTTCTGCTACTCAACTGAAGTGCTCATCAAGAAAGCTATCAAAGATCAAGTTGAAAGCAAAACTTAGTCTACTTACACTTGTGCCAAGCCTTATATATGAAGGATTGACTTGTTGAAAATGTCTACAAACTATCACCAAAGTTTCAACATTTTAATGGAAAAGAAAATCCAAAGCAGTAGGTCTTACACTTTATGGAGACTAGTAGCAATGTTGTCATTGATGGCGATCTACTGCTCAAGCAATTTTGTTAAGTCACTCACCCTTGATTTGTACTCTAATATGGATTTTGAATCCACTACTAGTTAAAAGCAATTGGAGCATGAGTTCTATGAATGCTTTTACAGCACTAGCCATATTACCAACATGATTGAGCTAACTGCAACTTGCCAATGGAAAGATGAGACAGTCATTAACTACATCCAAAAATGAAGAAATGAGTATAAACTACAAAGATTGGCTTTCAAAAACTTCTTCAATTGATATATGCATCAAAGGCATGCATTAAAGTTCATTATCAATTCACAATCAAGGCATTAGCCACTTGAGCTAATTACCTAGAGCTTAATATCATTAATACTAAAAGTCAAAGCACGCCTATTCAAAAAATCCCAAAAATAACAAAGAAAAATAGGAATCTCACAAAATGACTAAGCCAACTTTTAAGGCATAAAATAAGTAATTTTTAGCTATCACAATTCTCCCAATCAAAACCAATTTGAAATTTGAGAAAAAACCAAAAGAGGCAACAATAGTGGTTAGGATAGCCAATTTTACAAATCCACGAAATAAAAAATAATTATTATAATATATATATTTCTCTTTATTATATATATCTCCCTTTTTTATTCAATGATATTACTTCACATATAATATCATTTAATAAAAACATTAAATTTTAATAATAGGACTACTTCAAGGTTGTCCATATGTATCATTATTAATGATTTATCATTGTCATAGACTTCCATGTGTTTATGTGTATACTAATTTAGGACTTTTTTTTTCTAAGTATCTATTGTTAGTTTATGTGATTAAGTTTTTTTTTATCACATGTGAGTTTAAGAGTAATTTTTTCTCACATGGGAGTTTAAGAGTATATTCTTTATGTTCAATTTGTGCATTTAAAAATTATCTATTGAATGTCAATCTAAGATTTAAATTGTCACATCCCGATTTTAGAGTGCGATGGTCCTAGAGCATGGGTAAACATTCGGCTACTAAAAACCTATACTATTTATAAAAAAAACTCTGCAGTATGCTGGCAAAGCATATACATAAATCCAATTCATAAAACCTGTAGGGTCAAATTACACTCCTAATGTATCACCCTTATAACTTTAACTCCATATATAAAGTCAAATTCTTCTATTTCAATATCAACTTAACATATATTTTACTTTAAGTTTTCATTATCATCATTACATGTCGTAATTAATTTACATTAATCATGTAAACACAAAAGATCCTAAAACCTTATTAATAACATGAAGTACCATGGAGAACCTAGAACTTATATATATTTACATACATACAAAAATATTCACAAATACTTATATTGTCCAAAACATTATTTTCCTCATTTACGCACAGACTTCAAATAAGAATAATTAGTTGAGCTTTCAGGATCACTTCTAAGTCCCTATGAAAAAAATAGGGAGCAAGGTGAGTAAAACTCTGTGGAATCTACTATATTACCATACTTGCGGGTAAATAGCTTAAGAAAGAGCTTGTAAAAAGCTTTATAAATTACTAACCCATTTTGGGCTTGTAAAGAGCCAAGCAGAGGAGCAAGGCTCACGTGCGTGAGAATTGGGCCAAAAGTTCAATTCAAGGGTAAATCGGTGGAATTTCCCCCTTCTGTGCACGATGAAAGCTTAGGCCTAGTACAAGCCCACTGAGTCTTCAATTATTTATTTATTTATCCTAATCTTAAAACACATGTTTTTTGACCAAGTAAATTTTCAAGAACTAAAATTTGATTTTTATACAACTTCTCCTTTATGTTATTTTAACATTACAATTCTTTTTTTTTTTTTTTTTATAAATTAACATCAAAATTATTGACCAATGTTCTAATTTTTTCTTATAAATACAAAACTATAATTTGCTAATAAACACACAGCAAAAAAAACTTCTTCCCTTTCATCTCTTGTTGGGTTTCACTAATTTGCTTGTTGTTCCTGGAACCTAGTTTCATAAGACTAAAAGGCCTATTAAATCCTGGGAGATTATGTTGTAAATTCTTAAAGAAAGTGCTTAGTTATGCCTCATTTTTTTTTAATTCTTTGTAGGTTTCAAAAGTAATCTTAAGGACGGATCCTAACGCTTCTACTTCTGCTCTTTTTGATGATGCTACTATCGTCCATTCTTCCAATGGTACTCATTCTGTTCTTGTTGGCATCAATGTTATTGTCATTACTAGTGTTATTGGATTGCCTTCACCACCTATTGCTTTGCCTTTCTCAAAGGCCTTTCCTAACATCACCAAAATTGAAGTTTTAGATGGTTAAGAGTTCAAAAGATGGCAGGAGAGAATTTTCTCACATGTTGTTGCATGGGCCCTTTCTAAACCAAAAACTGATGCAAATTTAGATGCTTGGACTCATGCTATCAAGGTACATAGACACATAAGTATTAGCACTCTTTTTAATGAATTGTTTGATGTCTACTACTCCTATAATGAAGCCAAAGAAATTTGAAACTCTACAATTGCAAAATACACTCTGAAGATGCTGAAAAATAGAAGTTTGTAATTGGTAACTTATATCGAGGGGAGATGAAGGATGACAAAGATATCAAAGTACAAATTAATGAGTATCACAAACTTCTTGAGGACTTAAAAGCAAAAAGTATCACCTTACGAGAAGAATTTATGGCTAAACCACTTACTGAGAAGCTGTTTGACTTTGAAAAGACTACAAAAATCAATTGAAACACAAGCACAAGCAATTGTTTTTTGAAAACCTAATCACCCAAATCATTATTGAAGATACCAACAGCAAAGAACTCAAAGTTACCAAAGCAAAAGAATTGGCATCAAAGGCAAATCTAGTTTAAGCTCAAAATAAAAGGTATACCAATAAACCCAGTCACTCTCATCAATATGATTACATATCTAAAGCCACCATCTTTGCCACTTTCAAGAAAAAAGGCAATTGTTTTGTTTGTGGAAAGCCAGGTCAACATGCACCTCACTGTAAGAAAAGGCAAATTTGATTGAAAAAGATGACATAATAGCTACTGTTATTTCTTAAGCTTACCTTGTGGCTAGTATGGAGTAGATTATAGTTTTACCAAGCATATTTGTACAAACAAATGTGCTTTTACCTCCTACACTCTCGTAGGGATGAAGAAGAACATGTTTATCTCAATGATTCCCGAACTGTAAATGTTCTTGGTAAAGAAAAGATTCTTCTCAAGCTCACATCTAGCAAGACTTTGACTCTCAATGATGTGCTTCATATGCCTAACATTAGAGCAAATTTAATCTTTGTGGCTCTATTGTGAAAAGTTGGAATTAAGATGTCATTTGAATCTGACAAGGTTGTAACGACAGAGAATAATGTTTTTGTGGGAAA
The DNA here is from genome assembly GCA_947687605.1 of Reutealis trisperma. Taxonomy (NCBI): domain Eukaryota; kingdom Viridiplantae; phylum Streptophyta; class Magnoliopsida; order Malpighiales; family Euphorbiaceae; genus Reutealis; species Reutealis trisperma. The sequence goes on along the minus strand of CANTUT010000170.1, from coordinate 302,794 downwards.
GGGTTATTGTAATCAAGGATTTTTGTGTTCAACATTTCTAATGTTATCAATGAAAATGTATCTTCTTCTGCTTACTTGATTGACTCTATTGATTTATAGCATGCTAGATTAGGACATGTTAATGCTAATTATATTTGTAAAATGCAAACTCTTAGTTTAATTTCTGGTGTTAATAATACGTGTTTCAATATTATGAACCTGAATTGACTAAGAAAACATGTTTTTTCATTCAAAGAGAATCTGAATTATTAAGTTTAATTCACATTGATTTAGGTGATTCAAAACAAACTGTAACTAAAGTTGGTAAAAAATATTATATAACTTTTGTAGATGATTTTTCTAGATTTACTAAGATTTATTTGCTTAAAAATAAAGATGAAGATTTTGACATGTTTCTTTTATATAAAGCCGAAGTTGAAAATCAATTAAATTAAAAAATTAAAAAGGCTAAATCAAATAGAGGTGATGAATATATTTTGTTTAATGATTTTTGTGAAAAAGAAGGAATAATTCATGAAATCACTCCTCCTTATTCACTTGAACCAAATGGTGTAACTAAAAGGAAAAATAGAACTTTAAAAGATATGATGAATGCTATACTTGTTAGTTCTTCTGCTCTTGATAATCTTTAGGGTGAAGCTATTTTGTCTACTTGTCACTTGCAAAATAGGATACCTTATAAGAAAAATGTTAAGACACCATATGAATTATGGAAGGACTATCCATCTAACCTTAAATGTTTAAAAGTGTAGGGGTGTCTTGCTATATGTTGCCTAACCCAAAGAAAAGAAAAAATAGTTCTAAGATTTTTTATTGCATGTTCATTGGGTATATTAAACATAATGTTGCATATAGATTTCTTATTTTGAAAAATGATGTGCATGATGTTAATACTATTATTGAGATAAAAAAAAATTGTGTTATTTGAACATATTTTTCCTTTGAAATAAAAAATTGTGTTCTTTGAACATATTTTTCCTTTGAAATTTAAGATCATTTCTCATGCACCTACTAAAAAAGATTTTGAAAATTCTTCTTAGGAATTGAGAAGGAGTAAAAGATAAAGAAAAGAAACCACTTTTGGAAATGATTTTTATACTTATCTTATTGAAAATGATCTTCTAACTTATTCTGATGCTATTTCTTCTCATGATTCCCTATTTTGAGAAGAAGCCATTAAAATTGAAATTAACTCCATTAATCAAAATAAAACTTGGATTTTGTAGCTAAACTTATTTGTTGTAAATAGATTTTTAAAAGAAAATATAATCTAGATGCATCTACCAAAAAATATAAGGCAAGATTAGTTGCAAAAGGTTTTACTTAAAAAAATATTGATTATTTTCACACTTTTGTTTCGATAACTAGAATTTTTTCTATTTAACTTTTGATTGTTTTGGCTTCAATCTATAAGCTTTTTATTCACCAAATGAATGTTAAAACTACTTTTTTAAATGGTGATTTAGAAGAAGAAATTTAAATAGTGCAACTTGAAGGTTGTGTTGTTTATGTCAAGAAAACAAAGTATGCAAATTGCTTAAATTCTTATATGGCCTAAAATAAGCTCCTAAGCAATGGCATGAGAAATTCAATCAAGTTTTAATATGTGATGAATTATTCTTCTGTGGAAGTAGATAAATGTGTTTATACCAAATTTATTGATGGTGAGTCTGTGATTTTATGTTTATATATGGATGATATGCTTACATTTGGTACTACTCTTTATGTAACACTTAGAACTAAAGAGTTTCTTGCTACTAAATTCGATATGAAAGATATGGGTGAAGCAAGTGTGATATTGGATATGGCACAATGCTATCTTAAGAACATTATGTTGAGAAACTTCTTAAGAAGTTTGGACACTTTGATATCACACCAGTGAGTACCCCTTATGATGATGAATCTTAATTCAAGAAAAAGCGAGGTGACCTTGTTGCACAATCTGATTATGCACATGTTATTGGGCCTATGTTACATTTAATGAATTTCTCTTGAATTGACATATCTTATGTTGTGTGCAGATTAAGCATATATACTCATAACCCTAATTAAGATCATTAGGCTACAATAGTTAGACTAATGAAATATTTGAGAGGTATCATAAACTATAGAATTTATTGTGAATTTCCCACTGTACTAGTAGGATACTCTAATGCTAACTAGATTTCGAATTCAAATAGATAAAATTCATTAGTGGTTATGTATTCACCCTAGGTGGGAGTGCAGTTACTTGGAGGTCAGCTAAACAAACTATTATTGCCAGATCCACTATGGAGTTGGAGTTTATAGCTTTCGAATTGGCTAGTAATGTGGACGAATGGTTAGGAAACTTTTTAGTAAGTATTTCATTGGGTTTAAAACCAACTATTTCTATGTTTATGCGTTGTGATTGCCAAGCTGCAATTGCTATCACAAAGAATAAAACCTTCAATGGTAAAAACATATATATTTGTATGAGATATGATATGGTGAAATAGTTGTTGAAAGATAGAATAATTTCCATTGATTATATGAAGTCAGAAATGAATTTGGCTGATCCTCTCACTAAACCATTAGGAAGAAAGTTAATTCTAGAAACATTGAGGGGAATGGGACTTAAGTTAAGTTAAGAGATTAACATTGGTAGTAACCCAACCTTTGTGATTGGATATCCCGTGAATAAGGTACCTATAGGTAGTAATAAGTCACTTATTAATCATGCTAGCATAATTAGTTTATCCCTTCTTATGGTGTGAGTAGTGTTAGACTACATTAAATGAGAGGATGAGCTTAAAGCTTTTAATGAATTTCATATGCCTTATGGGTGGTATATTAATTGTAGTATATACTCAATGAATCACCTATATGAGTATGTAGTAGGGTCGCTTCTATGAAATTGTGGTATAATTCCTAAAGCATTCATGAATTTCTAAGCACATACATGGCCTATTTATGCAATACTATATTGAAATTGTGAGGGTGTAATGTGATTGGTAAGATTCTAACATATAACAAAGAGTCTTTAGTTAATATAAGTTGAAAACTTCACCAATAGCTCTATATACTATGTCTTATCTTTCTAGGTCTAGTTGATAGTCCAAAAGACACCAAATCTAAAGCATTTACACTCATGATCTAACCTAACAAGAATTATTTTCTTCTTTAATACTTTTGAAATATATGGAGAATTGTTGTAAATGTGTATATTTTAAAAGTTCCATATCCCATATCGCTTAGGAAAGAACTTGTAAAAAGCATTATAAGCTACTAGTCCATTTTGGACTTATAAAGAGTCAAGTAGAGAAGCAAGGCTCGCACACATCAGAATTAGGCCAAAAGTCCAATTCAAGTGTAAATCGGTAGATTTTCCCTACACGTGATAAAGGCCTAGGCCCAGTACAAGCCCACTTTTTTAGTCTTCAATTATTTATTTATTTATCCTTATCTTAAAACACATGTATTTTGACTAAGTAAATTTTCAAAAACTAAAATCTGATTCTTGTGCAACTTTTCCTTTATGTTATGTTAATGTTATAATTCCTAATTTTTTTGCTAAATTAACGTTAAAATTGTTACACCAATTTTCTAATTTTTTCCTATAAATACATACCTATATTTTGCTAATAAACACACAATAGAGAAATATACTCTCGTCTTCCTTTTCATCTCTTGTTGGGTTTCACTAATTTGCTTGCTATTCCTACAACCTAGTCTCGTAAAGCTAGAAGGCCTGTTGAATCTTGGGGAATTACATTATAAATTGTTAGGGACAGTGCTTAGTCACACCTTAAGTTTTTTCAATTCTTTGCAGTTTTTGACAACACAAATAGTCTCACTAAATGGAAAGATCCTCTTATTTTATTCATTTTGACTGTGTAATAATTAAGTGGAATTTACTTTTGCTTATTTATCCATAATTGTCATTTCATCTTATATATTTGTTTCATACATCATTATATTCTTGCTCATGCATACACAAAAATTCCTTTCTTAAGAGTTATTTTGCACTTCTTAGCCAAACTAAAGAAAATTATATTTTCTCAATTGTGTAATTACCAAAACCTGATCCCTGAGCCCTCTTTGGTTACTCGCAGATTAGTGCATTTTCTATTGGGATAAATCAAATATTTTTTTGTGTCAATCAGGTTGGGTTTTCTTTAATTTTCCTAATTAAAATAAATAAATTAAAGTGGCGACTCACTTTTCAACTATCAAATTACAAAAATCAATTTTCTGAACTCACAGCGAGTTCCAATCATGGAGTTTCTCCCGAAGAGCATTTTGATTCCTCGGTAGATTAGACCGATGTTCGGGCGAGACCTCACAGTTGGCGACTCCACTGGGGACTTAAAATATTTTCAAATAAAAGATAAAGTGGATTACTTTTGGTAAAATACCCAGTTTGGCTTTAAACGCAAAATAACTCTATCATGCATCATTACATCGAACTCCTGGTCCACAAAACCCTAGCTTCCTAGGAAAATAAACGATAGAAAGTAACATCAAATGGGCAAACTTTCTTAAGTCTGCTTGCCGATAGTGAAATCATTCAGCCCACGACGTATCATCTAATCTTTTTAAAGGTGTAACGAGCATGCACGTACCATTGGACCCACGCGAGGCTCGTTGTCTCACATGTGGTTAGGTATATCACATCTCTAGTGTGATGGGTTCCCTTCAAACCACCCTAACCTTTTCATGTAATGACTCATAGAACCTTCCTTTAGGATGTTATTCACCATAAAACTGAACTTGGTATATCATTATCATGAAACCTTTTCATTCATGCATACATACATGCATAGCTTGAACCTTGTGAAGAGTCAAAAACCTATCAAAACACCTTCACACCCAAAGCCTATGGTCCACCTAAACCCAAGGTCGACACCTAAAGCTCAAAACCCATGGTGCACCTAAACCCATGGTCAAACCCAAAACCCATGGTCCACCTAAACCCATGGTCAACACCTAAAACCCAAAGCCCATGGTCCATCTAAACCCATGGTCAACACCTAAATCCCATGGTCCACCTAAACCCATGGTCAACACTCAAAGCCCATGGTCCACCTAAACCCATGGTCAACACCTAAAATCCATGGTTCACCTAAACCCATGGTCAACACCTAAAACCCATGGTTCACCTAAACCCATGGTCAAAGCTCATGGTCCAACTAAACCTATGGTCAATACCCAAAGCCCATGGTCTACCTAAACCCATGGTCAATACCTAAAGTCTATGGTTCACCTAAACCCATGGTCAATACCCTAAAGCTCATGGTCCACCTAAACCCATGGTCAAAACCCAAAACCCATGGTCCATCTAAACCCATGGTCAACACCTAAAGCTCATGACCCATGGTCCATCTAAATCCATGGTTAACACACAAAGCCCATGGTCCACCTAAACCCATGGTCAAAGCCCAAAACTCATAGTTCACCTAAACCCATGATCCAGTCCTATCTAAACCCATATCAAACTCATGGTAAAAATAAACCCATCTATGGTACCCTCATCACCTTCCATAATTCTTATCCAAGCTAAACACTGACATAGCTTTATCTTTCATAATTCTTACCAAAGCTAAATACTAACCTAGCTTTCATCTTTCACAACTCTTACCCAAGCTAAACACTTATCTAGCTTTCATCTTTTAGAGTCCTTACCCAAGCTAAACACTGATATAGCATTATACTTAACCATCCTTACCAAAGCTAAATACTAACTTAGTGTCACTCTAATCCTTACCTAAACTAAATGCTGACTAGGTTTCATCTCTTACATCACTATCCAAGCCCATGGCCCATCTAAGCCCATGATCTAGTCTAGCCCATTATCTAACTATTACCAAACCCATGGTGCACCCAACATCCAAATCCATGGTATATCCATACCCAATCCCAAAACCCATGGTCACTCTATCCTTAAGCCCATGGTAAAACAATCACAATCCTAATCACCTAAAGCTAAATTTGGATTTAGCCACTCAAAACTAAAATCTGACCTAGCCACCCTAAGCTAAATTCTGACCTAGCCACTCAAAGTTAAAATATGATCTAGCCACCTAAAGCTAAAATCTGATCTAGCCACCCAAAGCTAAAATCTGACCTAGCTCCCTTAGCTAAATACATACCTAGCTAACATCATACACCTCTACCCTCATCTTTACCCATACACAGTCAACCTAACCACAAGACATTGTCATCCACTATCATTAAACCTAAGATCTTTTGGTTTGTCACACCTCCCCATAACCCTTTTTTCCAAAGCTGGATACTAACCCAGTTTCTTTTCCCTTTCAAAGGTTGACAAAATGTCTATTGCCAGAGATGAAGTCACTACTACCAGAGCTGATGAAATCTTTAATGAGCTTCTTGCTTAGCTCTCTGAACAACAAGAGACCCTGATGAAGAGGCAAGAAGCTCTTTTCCAAGACATGTTTAAGGCCCAAAGGAGGGCTATCATGAAAGATGTCTGTGCCATGTTAGAATAGACCTCCCTAGCCCAAAACTCAACTTACCCAAAACTACCCAAATCAGACCCAAAAACCTACTCTTTATCCTGTTTATAGATTCACTACCAGAGTTGATTCCAAAGACAAAGAGCCTGCAAACACTGACACGATCCCACCACTACCTATTCCATCACTTGAATTCCTCAGAAACAACTCACTCTATCAACCTATGATAGTTCAACCACCAAATTTCACCCCTACTCTTACTTCTCGACCTACGGATCCTTTCCCAAGGAAGGAAGCCAACCCTGAAATCAAAGCCTTCATGGAAAAAGTGAAGCATATGGAAAAAATGCTGAAAAATCTAAAGAGGAAAGAGAACCTAGTTGATACAGGCTCCCTAAGCTTATTTCCCAATGCAAGAGTTCCGCCAAAGTTGAAGATGACGAATTTGGACAGATTTGATGGTACTACTTGCCTCAAGATCCATTTAAAAATGTACGTGGGGGCAATGCATCCTTTTAGTATCAACAACGAGCTCCTTGCTCAACTCTTTCATCAAACTCTTACTGATCCTGCCCTAAGATGGTTTATTAACTTAGATGACACCCAAAAATAGACTTGGGAGGACATTTGCAAGGCATTTGTTGAATAGTACCACTACAATAGTGAAGTGGACATTACAAGAAGGGATTTAGAAACCACAAAGCAACTTCCATATGAGTTCTTCTTCATGTTCCTTACTAGATGGAGGGCTAAAGCTGCTCAAATGGTAAACAGGCCAACCGAGCAAGAACAAGTAGATATCATTGTCAAGAATCTACTTCCTGCCTATAGAGCCCACTTGTTAACACAATACCTACCCACCTTCAAAGCTTTAGTTGCAACTGCATCAAAAGTTGAAGATTGCATCCAAAGTCAATCATTTCAAGCTGAATTCCCCACCATCAACCTAAACAGTGATGAGAAATCTAGTTCTAACTCAACTCCTCTTTACCTTAGCCCTAGAAGGCATGTCATAGAGTAGTTCAAGTTTAGCTAATTTGACCTGTCTGAGATTGAATTCCAAGTCTAAGCCTGAGTCTAAGTCTGAATGTCAAAAGTCTGAGTCCAAATCTGAGTCGGAGTCTGTCGTCTTATTTTTTTCTTTATTCTCGTCAACCATAACGATTCCTTTTGTCATCTTGCAATAAAGTTTCCTTTATAGTAATGCACATACATTTTTTTTCGTCTTCCTTTTTTAGTCCAGCATGGATGAGCCATAAAAAAAATAGAAAAATAAAAAAAAAAAGAGAGAAAAAGGAAAAGAGGAAAAAAGAGATCAATTAAACCCACCACAATTAGCATAAATCAGAATTTGAGGTGCTCACAAATTAGCTATCGCTTCATCAGCTCCCAATTAAAGAAGGTCAAGTAATGGACCTCTCATCAAATAATTGAAGCACAAAGAGCAAATCAAATAGAATTACCTATTGCACATTAGGTAATCAAACAATGCACCTCAACAAGGGCAACCTTTGTCAAATCCAAAATTCAAAGGTCAGATCCCTCAAAGAAAAATAGCTAAATCATGGTGGAATATTTTCTCCTAAATGCAAGCTCGCTAAGCTGAAAACCCAAAAAGGGCAGCTTAGAGAAAAGTTAGGGCTGAGAGAGAGAGAGAGAGAGAGAGAGAGAAAGCTCATCTAAGTCATCTTTCCTTATGTCTGAAGTTGTCCAATCATCTTCAATCAATCTATCCTCCTTCCTAACTAGAGGTTTATTCTCTAAGGATATATAATCTTTTATGCCCTTATCCTACAATGGGGGTATGTCTTCCTAGGTCGTCATCTGTTGTCAATCCATCCCGTCGCTTAGCTCAAAGAGCTAAGGCACAATACCTCATACATATCTCTAGTCTATTTTCCACTAGCCCTTTAGCTATTCCTAAGGGCTCTTTGTTTCAACTAGTGCAATTTACAATTAAGTGTCACTCTAAGAGTCTCTTCAATCTCAAATAACAAGAAAAGCTTGACTTGTTCTTTTCCATGATTCATGCTACAAAAAGCAAAATCATACAGCCTCCATAATTCCTTTCAAAAGTTTCAGCCTATCTTCAAACCATTCTCAAATTTTATAAAATCATATTTTTCCATCCCAAGCATCATTGGCAAATCATACCATATGCCACCCTTTCTTTGGCATAATCTCAAAATGAGTAGAATCAAAATTTCCTAGTCTATCAGGGCTTATCATCTTTAAATCTAGTTTCCTTGGCAAAACCAGAAATCGAGGCATATTTCCAAAAAAAAGCCTTCATCAAGAAGCCAAAATCCAAAAGCCTTTATTAAGAAGCTCAAATCCAGAAGCCTTCGTTAAGAAGCCCAAATCCAAAAGCCTTCATTAAGAAGCTCAAATCTAGAAGTTTCAACCTACCTTCAAACTAAGAAGCCTTCGTTAAGAGGCACATGACTCAAATGCCTTCGCCATGAAGCTTAGATCCAAAAGCCTTCACCATGAAGCCCACTCCCAAAAGCCTTCGCCATGAAGCTTAGATCCAAAAGCCTTCACCATGAACCCCACTCCCAAAAAGCCTTTACCATGAAGCCCACTCCTAAAAAGCCTTCACCGTGAAGCTTAGATCCAAAAGCCTTCACCATGAAGCTCACTCCCAAAAAGCCTTCGCCATGAAGCCCACTCTCAAAAACCCTTCGCCATGAAGTCCAAATCCAAAAGCCTTCATCATAAAGCCTAAACCAAGAAGCCTTCACCATGAAGCCCATTCCCAGAAGGCCTTCATTTATGAAGCCCATGATCTCCCTTAAGGAAAAATCAGACTAAGCCTTTCAAATTGATTTCCTAAACCAGACCTACCCTCCTTAGCCAAGACTTTTCCCTACAAAGACTAATCCTCAATCATAACTTTCAATGGGCAAATCGAGTTGAGCTACCCATATTAATATTCCCACACCCCTCGTCTTTCAGAGACATAACCTTCTGTGAATCTAACACCAAAGCCGAACAGATAACTTTGATTCCAATCCTTCCAATACCAAAGCCAAACAGATAACTTTGATCCCAACTTTCCCAACCACCAAAGCCAAACAAATAGCTTTGATTATAATCCTCCCAACACCAAAGCCGAACAGATAGCTTTGATCCCAATCCTTCTAATACCAAAGCTAAACAGATAGCTTTGATCCTAACTTTCCCAACCACCAAAGCCAAACAGATAGCTTTGATCCCAATCTTCCCAAACATCAAAGTCAAACAGATAACTTTGATCATAATCTCCCCAATAGTAGGGCCGAGCAGATGGCCTTGCTAAACCAATTTGAATTTCCTAGGTGGACCAAATCTCCAAACCTTTCAAAGTCTAGGCAGAACAGATAGCCTTAATTAAAATTCACTAAAGCATCTTTATCTCCAAAAAATTAAGCTAGGCTAATTGAAGATCACCATTCTCACATCCAACGCCAAGGTCAAACCAATAGCCATTGACAAAACCTCATTTATCCTATGGGCCCTCTCCCAACAGGTTCATATCTTTAGACCTTGTTTGTCCTTCATAAGGTTCAGTTTGCATAAAGCATGAATGTCCTTATATATGATAAGCACAAGCAGATATCACAAGCCTAAAGTCTGACATGGCATCTCTTCTCAAGGTTCACTGTCATTAGAATCACCTTTTCTTTAAAGCCAATTCTAATGAGGGGGCAGCTGTGAACCCTCAAATTTGCACCTCCTAATTCGGCTACAGCTTGACACCTACTAACAATAGGGCGCTACGCATACGGTGGTCCCGCTAGCCGGTTAGCAGGCAAGGGTCAAGGGGGCAGTGCCTAGTTGAAAAATAAATTTCCTGAATCTTTCACCTCCAGTCAATCGTCTTTCAGTTACGAACCCACATGATCAAACCGAGCTCAAATCAAAACTGAGACGGATCCAAAATGAATGAAAAAGCAGGAAACAGGTTGAACCAGCCAGCCAGCACACGAGAGGCACGTCGCTGCCCTGGGCGGCACGCTTGACGTGCTGCCGCTCTGGGCGGTACGCCTTCTGTGCCGTCGTTTAAGCGGCATATCTGCCGTGCCACCTTGGGCGACACGGAATTAGTGTCGGCAGCTAGGCTGCATGATTAACATGCTGCACGGATGCCCGGCACATCGCCGGCACCGCCCGTGTCGCCGGCTATGTGCCAGTGCCGCCGTCCATATTGCCGGCATCCCTCTACCAGCTCTATAAATAGAGCCTCCTTCCAGCTCATTTTGGAGGAAATTCGAAGGACAAAAATTCTCTCTGATACATTTCATCATGCTATTTTGCTAACCTTTTACTATTAAGGTTCAACTTCAAGATCCTAAATCCAAAGTGGAGCTTACATCTGGAGTTAAACTCGTCCCGTTCATCCGAAAATCAAGGAAAGCAAAGATATAATCTTCTTTCTATTTTCAAAATTCTAAACTCAAGTCTAGAATTCTCTTTAGGTCTAAAACAGAAAATATCTAAAATTTATTAATTTAAGAATCAGAATTAAATTAATAAACAAACCAACACTTTTCCCAGAACCCCTCCTTCGCAAGAAGGAAGAACTACGTGGGGTTTGATTCCTATTCAATATGATACACATGTTGCCATTCTAAAAAGGCATCAACTCCAAAATCATTTTTAATAACATTTTTCCCTTTTATATTTATTATTTATTTCCAAATCTATACTTTTCATTTCTTTAATATAGTTGAGGAATGTGTGCTTTTCCTAGTACCCATAAGGGCTAGAGGAAAGATCCTCTTATTTTATTAATTTTGACTGTGTAATAATTAAGTAGAATTTACTTTTGCTTATTTATCCATAATTGTCATTTCATCTTATATATCTGTTTCATGCATCATTATATTCTTACTCATGCATACACAAAAATTCCTTTCTTAAGAGTTATTTTGCACTTTTTAGCCAAACTAAAGAAAATCATATTTTCTCAATTGTGTAATTACCAAAACCTAATCTCCGAGCCCTCTTTGATCACTTGCGGATTAGTGCATTTTCCATTGAGATAAATCAGATATTTTTTGGAGCCAATCAGGTTGGGTTTTCTTTAATTTTCCCAATTAAAATAAATAAATTAAAGTGGCGACTCACTTTTCAACTGTCAAATTACAAAAATCAATTTTCTGAACTCACAGCGAGTTTCAATCATGGAGTTTCTCCCGAAGAGCATTTCGATTCCTCGGCAGATCGGACCGGTATTCGGGTGAGGCCTCACAAGTAGTGACTCATCTAGTGGAGCAATGCGTCTCCTTAATAAAAGGCGGGTCAAGCTATACAGCTAAGACAAATAACTCATCTTAGCTGGAGTGCAGTGTGCACATAGTTCAATGTTCTCCACACCAAAGAAAGGGAATCTCCACTTTTAGGGTTCTTTTCATTGAACAATCTCTTAAAAGCAATAAGATAAACAATTCTTAGATCATAGGAAATCAAATAGAGAGAAATACTTTAGCAGTGTAATTAATGATTTTTTTTTAATTCAGGATATCGAAATTCAATCAAGATCAAGTTCAATAATGATCAAGCAATAGGATTCAAGATAATAACATTTCAAGGATTCCAATAAAACATTGGGTTTCAAAGATAATGAAAACAAATAATGCACAAGCATATATATTAATATATTAGAGATTCACCTCTACTTCCTTTAGCTTAAGCAATATGGACAATAATAATTCTCTTGGTTCTCTTTCTCTTGATTTTCACCTTCTTATTGTTCTTCATGTTCCTGTACATATGCAATAAGCTTAATTACACTAAATATTGACATCAAAATACTTAACTTTAAATTCTGCTTATAAAATCTATACTGAGTTAGCAGTACTGTTTCAGTCACACTAAGTTATATTATTCTAATTGCTATAATTCTTTCTAATAAAAAATACATATACATATATCATTAAATTATTAGTCATTTCTAGTAATTAAAAAATTTAACTAACGTTCTTCACTTAAACTAAAATTTAAAGAATTTTCTTTAATTTTCCTCAATTATATATATATATATATATATATATATATATAAAATTATTTTCATTGGTTAAACTCTTAAACTATCAATACACTCCTCAATTTGACCTAATCAAATTCAATCCATGTTTATAATAATTTAAAGTCATTTTTCCTAATTACTTAAATATAATTCTAATTAAACTCAACCCAAATCCAAACAATTGAGAATTGAAATTAATATATTTTTCCTTTGAATTTCCCATTCTCAAGCGAAGCTTTTGTTAACAAATTCAATAATTTACTCTTATATTTCTTCAACTAAATCAAAACTTAAGCTATCTAGGTGAATAGAAGAATTTATTGAAATCCTTCTCCAATTTTCCATAGTACCTGAGGCTAGAGGTGGGCACAAACTGAACTAGACCAATTTTTTGAACCAGACCAAACCAAACTATTAGTTTGGTTCGGTTGTTTTGATAAAAAAGAATGGTTCGGTGCAAGAGAAATAAAAAATTGGTGTTCAGTTTTTGGATCGGTTCAATTTAAAATGAAATCGAACCGACCGAAAAACCAAAATGTTAAAACGACGTCGTTTTAACATACCCATATACTGTGCCATTTTGGTATAGTATATATACATCTCTTATTACCTTTAACTTAACCCTACCTCATTTCTGTCTATCGCCTCTCATCCTAAACATGTTTTAGACTCTTCTCTCTCTCTCTAAAATCTCTCGCCTTCTTCCCCTTCTTTCATTCTCTTGCTCTACTTCCCTCAATGAAATCTTAACCCTAACCCTACTACTATGCTGCCTTTCCCTTTCTAGCTTACTAATGTAAATATCACCTTCATTCTTATGTGTGTTGTGATACTATGGTCTGTCTCTAAGTCTCAGACCATTGTGATTCTTGTTCTCTTCTCTTCTCAGTTATGTTCTTTTTTGGTGTTATACTGTGGTCTATCTCAGACCATCTTCTTCTCTTCTCACTTAGTAGTTAGACTAAGACCAACAATCATTATTTTCTTCTGTCTTTTGATTCGTGAATGAAACCCTAACCCTAAACAGCGCCACTTTGTTCCCTATCTCTGCCTCAGGCCCTTAATAGCTCTAAATCTAGTGTTTTATCTATGATTTATGAACCCTAAACCTTATTTTTGTTTCTATCAATGAAACCCTAACACTAAATCCCATTTGCATGTCTCTAAGATATAACCCCCAGTGCTCTGTTGTCAGTGAATCTACGATTCAATGGTGGAAGCAATGTTTTACTTTTTGAAACTTTGATTTCCTTCAACTATTCAATAGATCTACTTATGATCTAGATTTATGAGTCTCTTAAAAGGAAATAAACCTAACTTTTGTGATAATTTTTGTGATTTAGTCTATTTTTTGCATTTGTTTGAATAATAGTTTTTGATTTTTAATCTGTGACTTTTGCATGTCAGGATTTGGACCTTTGAATGTCAAGATCTAGACCTTCATATAAATTTCATCAATTTATAGAAATGATCCAATTGGAAAAGCTCGATGGAAAAAAGGGTAAAAACTAATTTTATTATTTATGATTTATTAGAATTTTTGTGGAAATTGAAAATTTTCTAGTTTTTTAAAATTGTACAAAATTTCATTTTCAATTTAAATTAGTTTTCTATCTGATTTATGAATGATATTAACGTCTACTGTGGCTTTTGAATGCAAGATCTTTTGATATAAAATTGATTCATTAAGGATTTAAGGGTCTAGTCCTTCTGGTTGTTGGTTTTGGTTTTTTCATATTCTATTAATAATTAGAAATTAATTTCATTAAGGTAATTTCTAAGTTCATTGATATAAGATGTTGTGTCTATTTTATGATTACTGCATATATTTGACTAATGAATCTAATTTTAATTTCCTGCATTGTTTTTGTGTAGATGTTTAATCAAGGCTCTTCTGGGACTAGATCCATTGGAAGCAATGCCAATTTATCTAGTGCCTCTTTTATTAGTGGAAGTTCCATTGCTTAGGTAAAGCCTAATATGGTGGAAGCATCTCTACAAGCAACTGTTATTAAACCACTACCTGCAAAGAAAAGGAAACAAATGGAATCTAGATCCCCTGTTTGGGATCATTTCTATAAGAATCTAAATGTTAATGGTAAGATTGTAAGTGCCAAATGCTTGTATTATGCTAAGGAATATGCCTGTGATCCAAAGACCAATGGCAATTCAAGTTTAAGGAATCACATTATCAAATGCTTGAAAAACCCTTATAGTAAAGATGTTAGGTAATCCCTTTTAACCCTGCAACCACAGTCTGATTCTATTAATTTGATTGAGGAGGCAGAATCATTAGGATCACTAGACACTTGGAAATTTGACCAAGATGCGATTAGGGTGGCACTTGCATACATGATCATTGTAGATGAGTTACCATTTAAATTTATTAAAGGGGAGGATTTTAAAAGACTAATGATGACTGCATGTCATAGATTTAAAATACCATCTAAAAGAACTATCACTAGGGATTGTTTTAATTTGTACATGAATGAAAGGGTTAAGTTAAAATCCTTTCTAAAAATTCATAGTCAAAGAGTCAGTCTTACTACTGATATATGGACTAGCATTCAAAGAATAAATTATATGTGGCTAACTGCACATTTCGTTGATGATGAATAGAAGTTGCATAAAAAAATTCTATCATTCATTCCTATGTCAAGTCATCGTGGTGAATATATTGGTAAGACAATTGAAACTTGCTTGCTTGATTGAGGCCTTACCAATATATTCACTATAACAGTTAATAATGCATTTTCTAATGATACCGCTGTTGCTTTTTTAAAGAAAAGAATGTTAAATTGGAGTGGTTCTATGTCACAATATAAGTTCTACATATGAGGTGCATTGCCCACATACTTAATTTGGTAGTTTCAGATGGGTTAAAAGAGGTTAACCCATCTATTAAGAAGGAAGGGATGCAGTTAGGCATGTTAGAAATTCTCCTGCTAGGCTAAGAAAATTCAAAGAAATATGTGAGTTGCTTGATATTACATGCAAATCATCCCTTTGTCTTGACGTGCCTACTAGGTGGAATTCCACATATTTAATGCTTAAAACCGCATGTGAGTTTGAAAAAGGTTTCGAAAGGTTTGAGAAACAAGAGTCTAGTTTTCTGTCTGATTTGAGGGCTATAAATGTTCCTGATTTTTGGGACTGGTCTTGTTATAGAAGGATTTATAAAGTTTTACAGCATTTTTATAAAATGACTTTAAGAATTTCTAGTTCTCTATATGTCACTTCCAATTTTTTTTTTTTCTGAAATATCTAACCTACATTTCATATTGAAAGATATGTGTGCTAGTGAGAATCTAAAACTTTCTGTGTTGGGGCAAAACATGAAATCTAAGTATGAAAAATATTGGGGGGATCCAGATAAAATGAATCAAATCATATTTTTTGCTAGTGTGTTAGATCCTAGGGGAAAGTTGAATACATTGAATATTCTTTTAGAGAGATGTATGGTCCTGAACTAGGTTGGAGCCTGTTTGCAAATGTGAAGCAGCAATTGTATTTGCTGTTTAATGAGTATGACAGCATGTATTCATCACATCCTCCCTCTCAATCTAATTCACATTGTACAATCACCAATTTCCAATCACAATTTGAATCCCTCATTCTACCAAAGAGCACAGTGTTTATTTTGAAATCCAAATTTAGGCAGCACAAATTGGAAATAGGAAGGAGGGGACTAAGCAATCTAAAATAGATATTTATTTAAGTAAGTCCATATTAGATGGTACAGACAAACTGGATGTGTTAAAATGGTGGAAGCTCAATTCAAAGAGATTCCCTATCCTCTCTAAATTGGCTAGGGATGTCTTGTATGTTTCTATATCTACTATGGCTTCAGAAAGTGCTTTCAATACTGGGGGTAGGGTACTTGATTGTTTTAGAAGTTCATTGACCCCAAGAATTATGGAAGCTTTAATTTGTGCCTAGGATTGGATTAGGCCATCCAACAAGCCAATCATTATTGAAGAGTCTATTGATGAATTGGAAAATCTAGAAAAAGTTTCTTTAAATTCTCTTAGTATTCATTTTATTAATTATTGACTTTGAATTGCATGTTCCTTTATTTTATTTAACTTATTGATATTCTTTTTTTTGCAGAATTGCCAAATATGAGTCAAGGTCATTATGTTTGTGGAAGCAATTAACTCTCTTTTGCATTTATGATCTCTGAGTTGTTGTGGTTTTTGTTTTGCAAAGTTTGTGAGATTTTCAATTTTCCCTCTTTCATTTTCCATTTCTGACTTCTAAATTCTAAGTTGTTATGTTCAGTAGTTATGCTACATTTGAGATTCTAACATTGTTTTTGTGAATTTGTTTCTACAAATTTTGTTTTTGGCCTTATGATGATTAATTGTTGTTGCTACTTATCTATTTTGTTTTGCGGCTTCTGTCTTCTTTCATTTTTTGGAAAGTTCTCTTTTTCCTTTGTTATTGTTCTTGTTACTTCATTTTTACTTATTGGTTTTTTTGTTTTGCAACTTTGCAATTTTTTTTATTGATGCCACAATCAGTCATTAAAGGTGCAATACCTTGTATAGTATTGGAAATTTGGTAAAGTACAATAGTAATAGGCAAAGGCACTACTATGGCAGTGGCAGTGTTTTAGCTAAGTATTCTCTATATTCTTCAAATAAGTTTTCCTTTTTTTTTTTTTTTTTTGCTTTTGGTTGAATTTATGTGCTTCTCTTTTATAAATTTCATTTGCTTTTATGTTTTTGTCTTTCTTCTGCTTTTATGACTTTCATTTCCTTTGCATATTTTTTTTTTTTTTTTTGTTGTGTTTTGCAATGATGTGCTTGCATTTTAAGACTGTGATTGAATGATTGTGTTTAATTAAATTATGGAGGCACAATTTATGTTGCAACCATTTAATTTTATTTTGTTTAATCAAAGTTTGAAAATTAAGACTTCAGTTGAGCTATTTTATGGTCATTTTTTCTTCTTTTTATTTTTTTTCTTTCTTCATTAGGCAATGACAAAGCTTCCACCTATCCTGAATTTTATAAGAATACCTGTGTTGGGTTGATTTACATCAAGACAATATTGAACATTAATGGTCAATGATGCAACCCAATTAATTTGACTATATTATTTCATGAATGAAAAAAAAAATTGAGCCCTCCTTTAATTTAATAATATTTCATTCCTTCATTTAATTGTATCAAAATTTAATTCCCCTTAAATTCTCATACAGGTTTTGATTATGGCAAATTGATTGGTCTTCTGTTCTGGAATACTGGAACTAGATGGATATTTCTTTTGTCTTGTGTTAATCTAATTTTCTAATATTCTTTTTGTAAATTTTGCATTTAGCCCAATTTATTATCGAAGGGGCTTGATATATTATTATTAGATAGGACATTTTTTGTAATCTAAATGGCTTTATAATTGTAAAATACTGAATTAGTGAATTTACAATATATTCAAAATCAAATAATACATATACATAACATAAATTAATGATTTGTGAAAACTGAACATGATAAAAAATGTAAATTTTTTACATAATTTAACAATAATGGGCTTATGAATTTAATGGCCCAACAAATTAGCCCAAACTGATTTTTTGAATCAAAAACTGAACCAAACCGTTTTTAATTCTGATCAATTTTTATTTTGATGTCTTCCTTATTTGGTTCAGTTCGGTCCTTCTATTATATGTAGTTCAGTTTGGTCGGTTTTGGTGTTAATTCAACCGAACCAAACCAAACCAAACCAACCAATGCCCACCCTTACCCGAGGCAAATTCTCAAGCAATTTCACATGTATTCTATTCACTTCTACACATACTACTATGGAACTAATCATGGCAGCTTTTCTTTTCCTCTAATATTATATATTATTCCACCGTCCCTTTCTATAACCAATTTATTTGCAAGTTTAGATTAATTACATATTCTACTTCTAATTTACTCATTATTTCTTAATTGTTTTAATTAAAATTTTAATTTAGCCAATTCCCAGCTTAATTAAGATTTTAGTTTAATCTCATTTTCCTCTCCAATTCCTTTCCAACTGTAAGGTAGGTTCTTCACAAATCCAATTTATGTCTATTATGCAAGCAATTATCCATATACATGTCCAATTGGGTTCAAAATAAATTCATCAAGGTGACGAATTAAAATTATAAAAATTTTCTTCTAAATCAAAATGGTATCTGAAGCATACAAGTCCATTAATTCAATTCTCTTCCATCTTTTTAACAATCAACAATTTCATACACATAGGTCCAATTAGGTAATAGAAAATTCAAGTTTACCCTTATAACTTTCAATCTCTAGCTTATAATCCACTTTGGCTGAGAGTTTTTCCTTGGCTCTTCTCTTTTGTTACTCAGCTAGTAGGGGTTGAGAAATGAAATGAAAAGTTAAAAAGAAGAATGGTGTTTGTAAAAAGCTATTAATATATGGGTAATGTTAACAAATGCACCCATTGCACTTGTTAAGTATTACTCCCTCTGCTACTTAATATATGATATTTTGAGGGTTTAATTTTATTCCATATTACTTGACATTTTCTTTTTCTCAATGTACATTAATTTTTTTTCCAAATTACACCCTTATTTATTCTTTTCCACATCAGTTAGAACTTCACTTCATTCAATAATTAATAGAGTAATAATTAAAGTAATACTCCCTCCGTTTCTAAATAGATGTCGTTTAAGGTTTTTGCGCAAATATTAAGAATGAGTTAATAACCATTAAATAGATTGTATTATCCTTAAACTTTAAATATTACTTTGAATGAAAAGAAGTTTTAACTGATGTGGAAAATAATAAATAAGGGTATAATTTGAAAAAAAAAATTAATGTACATTGAGAAAAGGACAATGTTAAGTAATATAAAACAAAATTAAACCCTCAAAACGTCATTTATTAAGAAACAGATAGAGTATTTGAAGTTTAACGGTAACACAATCTATTTAATGGCTATTTAACACATTTTTAATTTTTGTGCAAAAACCTTAAATGACTTTTATTTAGTGATGGAGGAAGTATTAATTAAGATACTATTTGACTTATCATTAATTAACTCTTTGTTATTGAAAACTTAACTCATTAATTATATTTATTAGCTAAATAAAAATGGCTCTTTTCCATAAAAATACTTTTACCTGCCTAAAAAACATAATTTTTTTCCCCCACCTTCCCCCTCATCTCTCTTCTGTTAATTAAATTCTTTCACTTTTACCCACCTAACAAATTCTTTCACTTAAAACTTGAATTAAGTGAAAGAATATCTTGAATTAAGACTATAACCATCAAAACAAAAAAAATAATAATAATAATAATAATTAAAGAAAATGAATGAAAGTAGTACATGTGAAAATCTAACAAGAATGCAAACTTTACTAATATTGTATTTTATTTGTATTTTTTCATTCGAAGTTTATTCTATAATTTCTAATGCTTATTGAATTAACATCAAATTTGATAGGTATGCATACAAATATTTCAAGACAAATATAATAAGTATGTATACAAATATTTCAAGACTATTTTTTATTTGAACGAGCCATTTTTTGGAGTGTTGATGTAAATTCTACTTTGAATGAGGAACTACTTAAGCATATGAGCAACGAATATGGCCCTTTTATTGGCCAAAGTTGCCTAAGCGAAGAAGAAGCTTATATTTTCTACAAAAATTATGCAAATGTCTATGGATTTTCAATTCGAAAGGGAAGATTCATAAATAAAATTGATAAAAAAAAAAAAAAAAAAAAAAAAAAGAGGCGTGATTTTTTCTGCCATCGTTAAGGAACACAACCAATGAAGACTATTGATCCATCAAAGAAACAATGAAATAGAATATCTATAAAATTTGATTGTCCTACAAATTTGAGAATTACGTCCAGAAAATCTTGTGACATTTTTCTTGAAGAATGGCATGTTACTTCATTTATTGATGAACATAATCACGCATTGTTGAGTCCTGTAGAAGTTCATTTTCTGGCAGCTACTTGAAATATTACTAAAGAAGATCAAGATCATATTTTTTTTTACTAAAGGAAGCAAGTCTTTCAACTAGGCAAACAATTTGTGTTATGGAACTTGAGAAAAAAGTTGAATATAGACATCTCCCATTTCTTAAACAAGATGTTTGTAATTGTCAAATCCAAAAGAAAGCATGCTATAAATGATGTTATGGATCTTTTGAAGCAATGCAAAATTGCTAAAGAAGAGAATAATAATTTTTTGTACTATGCTAAAGTAGATGAATAAAAAAAAGTTTGAGTATTTTTTTGGGCTCCTACCCCTTGTTTTGAATGGCTCCTACCCCTTTTGTTGAATGGTATCAACAATATGGTAATGTGGTTTTTTTCAATACTACATATAAGGTGAATGCTTATGATATTTTTGTGGGTATTGACAATCATGGCAAGACTATTTTATTTGGATGTGGACTTCTATGGGATGAGACATAAAATTCTTTTTAGTGGCTCTTAAAGGTATGTTTATATATATATATATATATATATATATATATATATATATATATATATATATATATATATATATATATATATATATATATATATATATATATATATATATATATATATATATATATATATATATATATATATATATATATATATATATCTCATGTAGTTGTTTTTTGTTTAATTGTTAATATATTTTAATATATAAAGCAAAATTTTAAATAAATAATTGTGAACCCTCTATTTTGCACCTCCAAATGACCGGCATTTGACCACGAACTCATAGAATCGAAATGGGCTATATATATATATATATATATATATATATATATATATATATATATATATATATATATATATATATATATATATATATATATATATATATATATATATATATGTATATATATATATATCTCATGTAGTTGTTTTTTGTTTAATTGTTAATATATTTTAATATATAAAGCAAAATTTTAAATAAATAATTGTGAACCCTCTATTTTGCATCTCCAAATGACCGGCATTTGACCACGAACTCATAGAATCAAAATGGGCTCAAATCGTATAAAAAACGAAGAAGAACGGGCCAAAAAATGGAATGCGGCAACCCGCAAGCCCGCTGCGGTAACTCCAGCCGGCTGCGGTTACCGCAGAGGCCCCTGCGGTAGCTAAATGGCTACCGCAGCCGGCGCTGTGGCAACCGCAAAGCCCTCTACAGTTGTCGCAGCCGACTCCTCAATTACCACAACCGTACCCTTTCAGAATTCTACCTGGAAACTGTGAATTTTTAGCCCCAAACTCCCTTTATAAATACCTTGCACCTCATAACAACTAAAGACATACAATTACATGCTTCTATACTCTCTCTAAAGCTTTTTAAACCCTATTTCTAAGCTTTCCAATCATCAAAACCCTCTTCCAAAACCTCCTCCATCATATAAAACCCCATTCATAAGTTTCCTATCATCTCAAAACCCCTCACAAGCCTCCTAATCATCTCAAGTTCTATTCTTAAGCTTTCTAATCGAGAAAAGGTTCAATTCAAGCCCCTTTCTTTTAAAGGGAATTGGTGGTTCTCAAGCAAAGGTGTTATCCAAGTCCCTCCAAGAAGAGTTTACACTATTCAAGAGTCTTTCTTCCAAAAGGAGTGCTCGCGATATCCCTAGACCAAGGTGGAACTTAGATTCGGTGCCAAGCTCGCTCCATACATTCCTCGCTGATATAAGCCAAAAGTAAAAGTGCTTTCCTTTTCCTTTTTCAATTTCAATTTCAAGATCTAAATCTGAAAAGATTTAGTTTTTACTAATTAAAATCTGACCTAATTAAAAAATTTCTAAGCCTATTAAAATCAATCGAAACATGATGACAAAGGCTATGACTTAAAACCCCTCCTTCATAAGAAGGAAAAACTATGTGGGGTTTGATTCCAATTCAAAGGGATATGCAGGCTTGCCGTCTCTAAGGTATTCAATTCCACTAAAATTAACAACTTCTTCTCTCTATCACCTTTTTCACATGGTTTAGGATTGAAATTACTTTTCTTAAATAAAAATCAAAATTTTAATTCTTTTTATTATAATTGTTTTAATACTCTTATTTTAGTTGTTTAGATTATATTTGGGGAATGTGTGCTTTTCCTAGAACTCATAAGTGCTAGAGGAAAGATCCTGTGATTTTGATATTGTGATTTGTAATAGTTTTAAGTAGTTTCTCCCTTATCTTTTTTTGCATTTTGTAATTGTCATTATTTCATATTGCCATGCATTTCATGAGTAATATTGTTTCATGCATCATATTATATCTATTCATGCATACATAAAAACTTCTTTTTTTAAAAGCTATTTTGTATTTAAGTCAAACTAGCCTTTTTGTATTGTTTTAACCAAAACCTAGCCCCGAGCCCTCTTTGGTCATTCGAGGACTAGTGCTTTTCCTTAGGATAAATGTTATAATTTTGGAGTCAGTCAAATTGGATTTTTCCTTTAATTTTCCCAACTAAAATAAACAAAATTAAAGTGGCGACTCCTTTTGCAAATTATAACTTACAAAATACATTTTTTTCTAAACTCATAACAGGTTTCAATCGTGATGTTTCTCCCAAATGGGCATTTTCGATTCCCCTTTAGCGGATCGGACCAGGTGCTCGGACGAGGCCTCACAGCTGGCGACTCTACTGGGAACTTTTAAAATCTTTTTCAAATAAAGGATAAAGCGGACTACTTTTGGTAAAACAAAAAGTTTGGCTTTTATTACAAAATGGCTTTTTCATGCATCACTACATTGGGCTCCTTGTCCAAAACATTAGTTTCTTGGGAAAACAAAGGATAGAAAGTAACATCGAGTGGGCAACCTTCCTTAGGTCTGCTTGCCGATAGTGAAATCATCCAGCCCACGACGTATCCTCTTATCCTTTTAGAGGTGTAATGAGTATGCACGTACTGTTGGACCCACACGAGGCTCATTGACTCAAATGTGGTTAGGTATATTGCATCTCTAGTGTGATGAGTTTCTTTCAAACCACCCTTATCCTTTTATGTAATGACTCCTAGAACCTTCCTTTAGGATTGTATGAACCATAATACTAAACTTAGCATTTTATGAAACCTTTTTCAATCATTCACTCATACATGCATGCATAGATTGAACATTGTGAAGAGTCTAAAACCTATCCAAACACCTTCATACCTAAAACCCACGGTCAAAACCCAAACCTATGGTCCACCTAAAACAATAGTTAAAACCCAAAATCCATGGTCCACCTAAACTCATGGTCAAAACCCAAAACTCATGGTTCACCTAAACCCATAGTCCGGTCCTACCCAAACCCATGTTAAACTTATGGTAAAAATAAACCCATATATGGTACCCCCGTCCAAATCCACAATCCTTGTCTAAGCTAAACATTAAACTAGCTCTATTCTAGCTTCATCCTTTATAATTCTTATCCAAGCCAAACACTAATCTAGCTTTCATCTTTCACAATTCTTATCCAAGCTAAACACTAATCTAGCTTTACCCTCAACAATCCTTACCAAAGCTAAACACTATCCTAGCTTCACTTTTATCCTTAATCATTACCCAAACTAAATGTTGACTTGGTTTCACCTTCAACATTACTATCCAAACCCATACTTCTATCTAAGCCTATGGTCCAGTCCACCATTGTCCAACTATCACCAAACCCATGGTCCACCCAACCCCCAAATCCATGGTATATCCATAACCTAATTGCAAAACCCGTGGTCCCTCCATCCTTAAAGCCTATACTAAACCATCCATAAATTACAAATCCAATTACTTGAGGCTAAACTCTAACCTAGCCTTCCTAACTAAACTTTGGTTCCTCAAAAACTAGAATCCGACCTAGCTACTCAAAGCTAAAAATCTGACATAGCTACTTAAAAGCTAAAATCTGACCTAGCTACTCAAAAGCTAAAATCTAACCTAGCTACTTAAAAGCTAAAATCTGACCTAGCCACTCAAAAGCTAAAATATGACCTAGTCACTCAAAGCTAAAATCTGACCTAGCTACTCAAAGCTAAAATCTGACCTAGCCATCCAAAGCTAAATCTGACCAAGCTCCCCTAACTAAATACCAACCTAGCTAACATTACACACCTCTACCCTTCTTTTAACTCATACCTTGCCAACCTAGCCATAAGACACCGTCGTCTATAAGCCCAACATCCTTGGCCCATTACTTTCAAAACCAATCCATTACCCCCAGATTAACAAATACCTATAAGCCTATCTTAAGCCCATTACCTTTGGCCCCAGCATAATACCTTAAGCCCAATACACTATCTTAAGTCCAATACCTCTGGTTCAACCTGATACCTTAAGCTTAAGACCTTGACCTGTGCAACATTAAGAAATCATTAAAAGCCCAAATGCAGTCAACTTACAACATCAATGGGAGACTTTTTCCTCAAAGTGTGCATGCCCATCTCATTGCTTCTTTTCTAAGCACTTACCTTATTCTTTGACTTACCTTATTGCTTCTTTTCTAAGCACTTACCTTATTCTTTGACTTGGTTTTAAAGGTACTAATGGCAAGCTTAACTGACATGGAAGCTCTAACCAACCTACTCAAGAGGCAAGAAGAGAACCTTCAAGCTATTCTTATCTCCACCCTAGACACTCAACGAGCCAATTTTAATCAATCTTTAGCTAGCCAATAATCCAATTTCAATAATGCCCTAATACATCTTACTTTTGCTTTCACTAATGCTTTGAGTTTCCAATGCCAACTTATCATCGATCAAGTAAGAGGAATGTTGAACCAAGCTAAGCCCATCAATGCTGTACCTACCATTGACATGACCCATAATTTTACATCCTCAATCTTAAACACCAATGCCATTCTAGCCTCAGCCATGCCATCAGTCTTAGATACTAACCTTGCCTCTTCTTTGAATCCTTTTCAAAGCAAGGAAAACCCCACCTCTTCTACTATCAAAAGACCTTTAAACCTCAACATGGATGCACTAGAACAAACCCTCACAATGGAAAAAGGGTGCAAGAAGAGCAATACCTCCACTCCCTTTGCCTCTACTGAATAGAAGGATATGGACACCTACACTCCCCTTGTTGATGTTGAGCAAGAGAGTATAGAGGTAGCTGGCATGACTAGTAGGCAACCCTTGAAATCTCAACGAAGGGCTTTCACAGATTTGGGAGTTCCATTAGCAGTAGTTTATAAGAAGGCTTTGAAGGTAAGAATGGTAAAACCCCTAAAACCAAAAGTCCCTCCTAATCTCTTACCAAAGAGCTACCACCGTAATAAGTATTGTGAATATCATCAAGGAGCGAGGCACCAAACTAATGCATATAAAGCTTTGAAACATAAAATCTAGGATCTGATTGATAATAGAGATATCATCCCCCTAAAGTAAGACCCAAGACCTTAATTCAACCTTGAGTCGCATAACATTGAAGAGTTCATGTCTAGCTAATTTGACCTGTCTAAGGTTGATTCCAAATTTATGTCTAAGTCTGAGCCTAAGCTTAAAAGTCTGAGTCTAAATCTGAGTCTGAGTCTGTCATTTTATTTTATTTTGTCAACCATATCAGTCCCTTTTTTTGTTATTTTATAATAAAGTTTCCTTTATAGTAATGCATTTATGTTTTCTTTTCATTATTTATGCATTAACTTTCTTGTCTTCCTTGATTGAGTCTGACACGGATGAGCTTTAAAAAAATGAAAATGAAGAAACAAGTAGTAAAGATTAAATCCACACAAGTAGCATAGATCAAAATGTTGGGTGTCCTCATTCTCTCAAATCAATAAACACTTCACAAGCTCCTAACCAAAGAAGAACCTCTCATCAAATAGTTGAAGTACAAGGAGCAAGTAAATGTAATTACCTTTGCACAATTGAGTAGTCAAATGATGCACCTTTACAAGGGGCGACAAGTTCAAAGAAGACCTCTGTCAAACCCAGAATTCAAAGATTAGAGCCTCTTGACATGAAGAAAAATAGTAAATCATGGTGGAATGCTTTCTCCCAAATTTCATTAATCCAAGCTCGCCAAGTTGAAAATTTGAAAGGGCGGCTTAGACAACAGTTAGAGCAAAAAAAAAGGGAGAGAGAGAGAAAGAGAGAGAGAAAAAGCTCATCCAAGTCACCTTCTCTCATGTCCAAAGTTGTTAAATTATCAATCTGTCTGGTCTCATATCCCCAAATTCATCCTTCCTCATCAAAGACTCATTCTTTAAAGTTATGCTGTCTTCTATGCCCTTATCCTATAATGGGGCCATGTCTTCCTAGAACGTCATCATTTGTTGTTAGTCCATCCAATCACTTAGTTTAAAGAGTTAATACATATTTCTAGTCTATCACATCCCTATCTCTCATTTGGGACAATGATCCCCAAGTTGTCTTCCTCCATTAGCCCTTTAACATTCCTAAGGGCTCATTGTTTTACCCAGCGCAGTCAGTGTATCATCAAGTCAAACCAATTAAGTGTCACTCCAAGAGTCTTTTCAATCTCAAACAACCAGAAAAGCTAGACTCACTCTTTTCCATGATTTAGGCTACAAAAAGCAAAACCATATAACCTCCATAATTCTTTGCAGAAGTTTTAGCCTACCTTTAAACCATTCCCAAACTTTTCTATCCCAAGCCTCATTTGCAAATCATACCACCATTTCAAGCTCAAGTCATGTACCACCCTTTTTTGTTGGCAAAATCTCATCATGGGCAGAACCAAAAATCCCAAGTCTCTCAAGACTCATCTTCTTTGAATTCAGCTTCCTTGGCAAAACTAGAACTTGAGGCATATCTCCCAAAGCCTATCATCCTTAAGTTGATTACGAAGGACTCGAACCAGTCAAGGCCCATCTCATGCTTTTTTGGCAAATATCTCATAATCTTTGAAAGATTAAAATGGCAAAACACATAATCCCCGAGAATCAAAGCCTCTTAAAGCCTGCAAACTATTATGATGCAACCATGTCAAAGGGCAAACCCTTATCCATGAGCCTGTAGTATCCTTGTGACCAAAACCTGTAGCACCATACCTGAGCCAAAGCCAACCATCTAAAGCACCCTCATAGAAAACTATCCTCAACACTTAGAAACCTTCACCATGAAGCCCAAAACCAAAAGCCTTCGCCATGAAGCCCAAATTTAGAAACCTTTACCATGAAGCCCAAAACTAAGAAGCCTTTGCCATGAAATCCAAACTAAGAATCCTTCACCATGAAGCTCACTCCCAAAAGGCCTTCATTTATGAAACCCATGATCTCCTCTGAGGTAAAATCTAACTGAGCCTTCCAAATTGATCGCCTAGCCTGACCTTTCCTTTTAAGCCAAGATTAGTCTCCAAGGTCCAGCATCCTAACCTAATCTCTCAGATAAAATCTCAAAAAAAAAAAATTGGCCAAACCTTCCAAATGAACTCACCAAAAGGCCATAACTTGACCAAGCATCTAATATGATCTCTCACAAAGCCAAACCAGACCGAGCTTCTAAAAGAACCTAGCCGAACTTGACTCAGCCTTCTAAGATAATGCACTCATTCTAAATAAATCTCCCCTAAAGCTAAAACTAGAAGGCCATAACTGACTAAGCCAATTACCATACCTGACTTTCCCCAAAACTACACCTAACCTAAACCTTATCATCTTAAGGGACTTGACCCCCTTATTCAAGCTTTCCAATTCAACCTTAAGCTAAACATTATTGCAAACCAAACACACCTAAACCCTGTCCAACCTCTTCCAGCCATACTTCGTTTAACCTCCCTAGGCCAAAATACTAGCCATTGACCAACTAGCCTCATACCTGACATGCCTATTTCAGCTCTAAGCTAGCCAATCCGCCAAAAAAAACCCAAACTGCTTTCCTTTATCATCCTAAAGTAGGGGCACCTCCCTTCTAAATATTCACCTTTCCAAAGTGGGAGGCATCTTTCTCCCAGAAGCTCAGCACTCTCCTACCAAACTGACCCTTTACAGGTTCAAGGTATCCAATCATTACATAGTTAGATGCATTTCATAATAGAATAAGTTGTAAGTCAGACTTTCGAATCAAAATGGATCATCTCTTTCCTACCAAATAAGGTTGTCATCATTCCTACCAGACAAGAATATCATTTTTTAGCTCCTACCAAAAAGGATAACGTTAGGATTCATACCTTAAATCTGAATCAGGTATCTCTTTCAATCGAACTCATCCTAAGATAGTCTTAGGATTCATACCTTAAATCTGAATTAGGTAGGATTTATACCTTAAATCTAAATTAGTTATCCTCTTTTATTATAACCATCCCAGGATAGCCTTAGGATTCATACCTTAAATCTGAATTAGGTATCCCTTTATCAGAACAATCCTAGGATAGCCTTAGGATTCATACCTTAAATCTAAATTAGGTATCCCTTTTAATAAGACCATCCTAGGATAGCCATAGGATTTATACCTTAAATTTGAATTAGGTATCCCTTTTGATCAGACCCATCCTAACATAGCCTTAGGATTCATTCCTTAAATCTGAATTAGGTATCCCCTTTTATCAGACCCATCCTAAGATAGCCTTAGGATTCATATCTTAAATCTGAATTAGGTATCCCTTTTTATCATACCCATCCTAAGATAGCCATAGGATTCATACCTTAAATCTGAATTAGATATCCCCTTTCATCAGACCCATCCTAAGATAGCCTTAGGATTCATACCTTAAATCTGAATTAGGTATCCCCTTTCATCAAACTTATCCTAGGATAGCCTTAGGATCCATACCTTAAATCTGAATTAGGTATCCCCTTTTATCATACCCATCCTAGGATAGCCTTAGGATCCATACCTTAAATCTGAATTAGGTATCCCCTTTTATCATACCCATCCTAAGATAGCCTTAGGATCTATACCTTAAATCTGAATTAGGTATCCTTTTTTATCAAACCCATCCTAAGATAGCCTTAGGATTTATACCTTAAATCTAAATTAGGTATCCCTTTTGATCAGATACATCCTAGACCCACCTAGGATAGCCTTAGGATCATTTCACCCATAAATGTTTAGATCATCTAGGCATCCCTATGATTCCTTTTTCACCACTTTGTAAAAATCAACCATTTTTACTCAAACATGTCTAGATGCTGACTTAGGCATCCATTTGGTTCATCTTATCATCCCTCATTCCAAGGTTCACTGTCATCAGAATTGTCTTTTGCTCAAAGCCAATCTTGATGAGGGGGCAACTGTAAACCCTTTATTTTGCACCTCTAAATGACTGGCATTTGACCACGAACCCATAGAATCAAACTGGGCTCAAATCAGATAAAAAACGGAGAAGAACGGGCTGAAAAATGGAATGCGGCAACCCGCAAGCCCTCTGCGATAACTCGCAGCCAGCTACGGTAACTCTGCGGTTACCGCAAAGGCCCCTATGATAGCCAATTAGCTACCGTAGCCAGCGTTGCAGCAACCACAAAGCCCTCTACAGTTACCACAGCCGACTCCTCAGTTACCGCAACCGTACCCTTTCATAATTCTATCCGAAAACTGTGAATTTTTAGCCTCAAACTCCCCCTATAAATACCCTGCACCTCATAAAAACTAAAGACACACAATTACATGCTTCTATACTCTCCCTAAAGCTTTCTAAACCCTATTTCTAAGCTTTTCAATTATCAAAATCCTCTTCTAAAACCTCCTCCATCACATAAAATCCCATTCATAAGTTTCTTAATCATCTCAAAACCCTATTCACAAGCCTCCTAATCATCTCAAGTTCTATTCTTAAGCTTTCTAATCGAGAAAAGATTCAATTCAAGCCCCTTTCTTTCAAAGGGAATTCGTGATTCTCAAGCAAAGGTGTTATCCAAGTCTCTCCAAGAAGAGTTCACACTATTCAAGAGTCTTTCTTCCAAAAGGAGTGCTCGCAATATCCCTGACCAAGGTGGAACTTAGATTCGGTGCCAAGCTCGCTCCCTACGTTCCTTACCGACGTAAGCCAAAGGTAAAAGTTCTTTCCTTTTCCTTTTTCAATTTCAATTTCAAGATCTAAATTTGAAAAGATTTAGTTTTTGCTAATTAAAATCTGACCTAATTAACAAATCTCTAAGCCCTTTAAAATTAATCGAAACATGATAACAAAGGCTATGACTTAAAATCCCTCCTTCGTAAGAAGGAAGAACTGCGTGGGGTTTGATTCCCATTCAAAGGGATACGCAGGTTTGCCATCTCTAAGGCATTCAACTCCGCTAAAATTAACAACCTCTTCTCTCTATCACCTTCTTCACATAGTTTAGGATTAAAATTACTTTTCTTAAATAAAAATCAATCTTTATTATAATTGTTTTAATACTCTTATTTTAGTTGTTTAGATTATATTTGGAGAATGTGTGCTTTTTCTAAAACTCATAAGGGCTAGAGAAAAGATCCCCTGATTTTGATATTTTGACTTGTAATAGTTTTAAGTAGTTTCTCCCTTATCTTTTTTTGCATTTTGTAATTGTCATTATTTCATATTGCCATGCATTTCACGAGTAATATTGTTTCATGCATCATATTATATATATTCATACATACATAAAAACTTCTTTTTTTAAAAGCTATTTTGTATTTAAGCCAAACTAATCTTTTTATATTGTTTTAACCAAAACCTAGTCCCCGAGCCCTCTTTGGTCATTCGAGGACTAGTGTTTTTCCGTAGGATAAATTTTATAATTTTATAGTCAATCAAATTGGGTTTTTCCTTTAATTTTTCCAACTAAAATAAACAAAATTTAGTAGCGACTCCTTTTGCAAATTATAACTTACAAAATACAATTTTCTGAACTCATAGCGGGTTCCAATCGTGATGCTTCTCCCAAATAGGCATTTTCGATTCCCTTTAGCGGATCGAACCGTGTGCTCGGGCGAGACCTTACAATAATAGGAAAGTCTCTTAGAACAATTTTGACAAGCTAAGATCCATGGATGACTGAAGCAATAGAAAAAGAATTCTCTTAAACAAAACATGCCTTTTGTATATAGCACATGACGGCCAAATTTAGTGGTTGGTTTATTGCAATTCTTCACAATCGATATCAAGAATGGTGTTTAGATTTTTATAATCTTTATAATTTAAAGATTTCTGAAGAATTTGAGTGTCAATGGCCAAAAGTTATTACTAAGTATAATTTATGTAACAGCAAGCACATCAAAGAATTATATCAAATTAAGGATATGGGGGTTTCTGCTTATCTTTATGATTATTTTTTTGGTGGAATGGCAACTATTGGAAGATCAAAAAGCATTAATGCATATATTAAAAGATTTGTTACCTCAACAACGTGTTTAACTCAATTCACTAAACATGTAAATAATTCTTCTTTCTTTTTAAGTTCATTATTTTTTTATTTTATAGCAACTATTACTTCTCAAATTTTATTCATTAATTTTTTTCGATTGATCTTGCCATTAAAGAAATTAATCAAATACAAATGTGTGATATCATGTTGGAAACATATAGAGGTTCTGCATTGAAAACTATGTCCCCACTTGAAGAACAAGCTCATAAAGTCTTCACACCTTTTGCTTTCAAAAAGTTTCAAGATGAGTTTGCAAGAGCTTTTCAATATTCCATGGTTCAAAACCAAGGACATGAATTTCTTATGCAATATTATAAGATAGAAAATAGCTAAAAACATGAGGTGACATGAGACGGTGAAAAAGCTAAATGTAGTTGTAAGTATTTTAAATTTACTAAAATTCTTTGTCACCACATACTTAGTGTTTTCATAAATAAGTCTTGTTATAAAATTCCAATTTCATATCTACCATCTCATTGGTGTCGTGAAGTAAACAATGAAAACATGTTGTATTAAGAGGTATTACAAGATAGAGATGGCACTAAAGATTGTCCTTTAGAAGATAACAATACCATTTTGGAAGATGATTATGTCTTTTGCCCTCCAAAATCCAAGCCAGAAGGACGTCCAAGATAAAAAAGAATTAAAGGTGGAAAAGAAGTGGGAAAGAAAGTTAGAATATGTGGATTTTGCAACACTACTTGTTATTATATCAACAAATATCCAAAAAAGGATAGTAGTATGCCAAATGTTGCTAAGAAAAAAAAAAATTGACTCTAGTTGATGATGGGTTAAATACCATTTTTCAATTAAATATTAATGTCACAAATATTCAAAAAATATATATTTGGATTTAGTTTTGATATTTTTTTATTTGAATTTTCTATGAATTAGTAATTATAAAAGTTGATTGTTAATTTTATTTAATTCATTTTATTTTAGTAGCATAATTTTTATGTTGTTAGCATTTATTAGCATGGAAAAAAAGAATGAAGAAAACCCAGGCTATTTAATGATAAGATGTGTTTCATTAATTTTAAAGGTTATACTCCCTCCATTTCAAATTATTTGATGTTTTGAAGGTGTGCACAAGAATTAAGGAGCTAATAAATCTCTTTAATTAGTAGGATAAAATGACTAAGTTGCCCTTATTTTTATTCTAGTTAATCTCTAATTAAGAAGTATTAAAACTCTACTTATCTCACCTCACGACACTTCCTCTGTAGCACTAATCATCTCCTTGCATTAAACTCTAATTCTATAATTTATTGTCTCTGCAGTAATGGTTGTCCCTTTCATCACAAGATTAATTTTTTCCAATGCAAAAGTATTTGTTCCATTTCAACCTAAAGATTTCTCCCACCAAAAAACTAAAAAAATTAATCTTTAAAGATTAAACTTTTTTCCCACCAAAAAATTATGGATGCAAGAATAAAAAATTTCCCATGAAATTAATTGAAAATTTTAAATATTATTCTTTACCACCAAACTTGTTCTATAAATTACTCAATTGAAGATTAAATAAACCACAATTAAAATATGGATGTAATGCAAAGTCATCAAATCTCTACACTTGAAATAGATCTAAATGTGCATATAACACAATTTTTCATTAATGATGGAGAAGGACAACAAGAGGAAGCACCAATTAATTTATCACATTGTAATGTTCATACTGCACATTTAGTTCATGACCTCAATTACAATCCAAATTCTCTAATTTCGTCATCAAATCATTTATTGTTGGACTTAAAAAATAAGCCAAATGTAGAATATGATGCACATGTGGAAGAAAGACAGCCTATGTCATAGCAAACAAACTTAACCATCGGTATGAATTTTTTTTTCTTTTGTTATATTTGTGTAATGATGCATGAGATATTCTAATCTTAATTTGGACTAGTTATGATTTTTCATTATAATATTGTTGGATGAAATTTAAACTACAACTTGATATTGCAATATGTTATGTTCCCTTTACTGTTAGGAATTTGCACATGATTTCAATTGAGTTTGTATTGTGGTTTAATTAAGATACATTTTCTTTCTCATGAATTATGCTATAGAAGTATGATATTCTAGGTTTTTTTTTTCTTTTTGTTGAATTTTGTTATAATGCACACTCCTTTAAAAAAAGATTACCTCATATTGTTTTTCAAACCATTTGATTTGTTATATCTGCTTTCATACCAGTTAGAGTTAAAGATGAAAATATCCCTTGTTTTCTATGATTATATTATATACTAGCTTAATCCATGGTTTAGTTTTTAAACCACTTGGCGTCAAAAACTATTAAAAAATCCCCTAGATAAATAAAAGTAATACTAGGCTATTAAAAGTTTTAAGAAATTCATTTATGTACTAAATAAGCCATTTTGACAACTTGAAAGAAACAAAAATCTAATAATAGTTCAATTACTTGAAATAAGTTTTCTTATTTTCTATATAGAGAAAATGATTTGATTTGGCTCTTAAACATATAGGCTATCCATTCTTGAAATCTATAATTGTTTTGATTATTAGTCAGAGATTAATAATCTTTAACAAAATTGTTATATTTCACACTGCATGCATGCATGCATATAAGATGAGAAAGGCTAAGTTATGAAAATTGATTTAGTTAATTTTGGATAATAATTAATGATTTTTATGATTATGTAATTAAAAAGTGGTTGCCATCCAATGTAAATTTTACATGCTTAAGATCAATTTGGTTGTTCATGATACATGCTTTGGACTTGAATATTTATGTTTTGAAACAGATGAAAATATTATTAATGGCAATATGGAATAGTCACAAGCACAAAATCATATAACGAAAAAACATAGTTTGAGTAATGTTGAACGGAAAGTCATATATGATGCACTACTACAGAAAAGTGTTGATGGAAAATTGAGAAAGGGGATGACAACAATGGTGGCATCACTCTTTTCAGTTCCTATACGTACCATTCAACGTATTTGGAAACAATAAAAAAATAGTGGCATACATGTTGATGTATCCTATAAAAGGACAAGAAATTATGGTCACAAAAGAGTTCACATTGACTTGGATCGATTTCATGAGATACCTTTACATCAACGAACAACTCTTAAGTCTTTAGCTTGCTCCACGAATGTGTCCAAGTCCCCTTATGTCATCTTCGGAAGTCATGAGCTATACGACGACATTCAAATGCTATAAAGCCATTTCTAAAGGAAGAAAATAAAAGATCTCGATTGAGATTTTGGATATTAATGCTAGACCAAAGTAGAATACCACATGATCCAACTTTTGTAAGGATGTATAACATCATTCATATTGATGAGAAGTGGTTCTACATGACAAAGAAATTTGAGTATTGCTACTTGTTACCAGACGAAAAAGATCTAATTCACACTTGTCAAAGTAAAAATTTCGTTGGAAAAGTTATGTTTTTAGTTGCTTTAGGTCTACCAAGGTTTGATGCATAAGGAAATGAAATTTTCTCTGGAAAAATTAGCATATTTCCATTTGTCACACAAGGGCTAGCCAAAAAGACCAATGTTAACAAAGTTGCAGGCACATGAGAGACAAAGCCTATTTCTCCAATAAAAAGAGAATTTATGAAGTAATTTTTAATTGAAAAGGTTCTTCTTGCTATCAAGACAAAATGACCAAGAGAGGATTCACGATATCCCATATTTATTCAACAAGACAATGTGAGAACACACATTGATCAAAATGATGCTGAATTTTGTCGAGTAGCAGCATAAGATGGATTTGATCTTCATTTGATGTCTCAACCTGCAAATTCTCCATATTTGAACATTCTAGATCTTGGATTTTTTAGTGGTATTCAATCTTTGCAGATTCGCCAAAAATTGTAGATGAGCTTGTTAATGCTATTATCAAGTCATTTGATACTTTTCCTACAGTGAAGTCCAATTGGATATTTCTAACATTGCAATTGTGCGTGATTGAAATCATTAAAACGAAGGGTTCCCATAAATATAAAATTCCACATATTAATAAAGCAATGTTGGAAAGTGAAGGCCAACTTCCTACTAGAATGAAATGTGATGCTGAATTATTAGAAAAAGTTATGAATTACTTATCTGCATAAGTGTAGAAATTATTTAAGTTAATTTGGTTCTAATTTACATCTATGGTTATCTGTAAAAGTATTTTAAATTGATTTTGGTCTAGTTCTGTAAAAGTATTTTAAGTTAATTTTTGTCTAATTTATATGTACGGTTATTTTACTTATCTGCATAATTGTCAAATTATCTTTAACATTGTATTATGCAAAATTTAAATTAATTGTTGTTTCTTGTTAAAAATTATGTGAATCATTCTTTGAGCTAGTATTGATAAACAATGCGAGAGGTGCTGGATCAATCCAATCAACATCAATTAAAGGATCAAAAACCAAGTGAATGGGTATGTCAAGAAATTGAGGAGTTAATTAGCAATCTAATTCCTATCTAAATGGACAATATTTGACATTTAAAGTCACAATTACATATGGAGAGACAAGATTATTTAGAAACATTATTCCATTGAATCGGCGATTTGGCTAATCTTTCTCTAGCTCAATACAATTTTAAAGAAATATTATTCATGGCTTTGGAGTTCATGAGGTTTGATTTGGTAGAGGCATGCTTGTAATTTTACTAGAGTAGCCTAGCATAGTTCTTTTTTTTGTTACATTACCAATTCAGATTATCATTGGACATGGTAGAGTAAGTACAACCCATGAACTCTAGGCTACTACTAAAATGATAATTTTACATTAGCTATCTAAAATGATAATTTTACATTAAAAATGTGAAAGAATAAATACTTCAATGCACATGTATTCAAATGAAAAAATAAATTCATAATTAAATTGGTGGCAATTTCTATAGTAATTTTCCTCCAAGAAAGTTATATCAAAATTAAAAGTAGTATTCTCTTTGCATCAAATTGAAAAAAGAAAAAAAAATTTATGGAATTTTATCATTAGTACACCAAGTTCTAGATAAAAATATTACCCATGATCATTCCTCCATCCCTATTATCATCCAATTATTCAAAGAAAATATTAGAAATTAAAAGTACTTTAAATAAAAGACAACATATTAAAAGTAAAATTTTATTCTCATTGAATTGTAGGAAGATTAACGAAACATTTGATACTCTTACTAGAAACTAGGGAGGTAAATTTTTAACATAATCCTAACTACTTTCTGTAATTCTTCTTCCTTAAAAGATTCTTCTCCTTCATTAGGAAATTTGTTCAAATCAAATCCATAATTTGTAGCTACGTTCAAGTTGAAATCTCTTACATCTTTCTTCTATTCTTCATTTGCGATCGCAGTAGTATCATAATCATACAAAGGTTTTGACTCAAAAGTCATAGAATCAACAACTTTCTCCTTTTTCTTTCTTATAGATATGTATATGAATTTACAATGAAATTTATAATGCATTTTATAGACTGATATTGTCATCATCATTTATTCGAAAAGAAAAAAAATATGAAAGGTTTTTAAAATTAGTTGGAGTAATAAGTTTATTTATTGAATTAGTTATTGAGCTCTTCAAAATTGACTACAATTTTCATTAGGGTATGTAAATTTTGGAGTAAGTCCTCTTTCTATTAGTACTATGAATCTACAACTTTCTCCACTTTCTTTCTTTATAATGCTTCAATTTATAATTTTATGGGTTGTAGTGCATTGTCATTAATTGATTAATCAAATCACAAATTAACAAGAGATTTATTCTCATCCTCAGCAACAAACTAAGCAACTAAAAAACACCCAAAATTCAACCCCAAATATCATGCACATGAAGTAAGGAAAAAGGAAAATCGTGTCTAATATTCACACATAGTCTAAAATAGAATTTGTCATTGAAAATTAATCAGATATTTACATAAGGTTCAGCGACAAAATAACCAAAATCACCACAAACTTAGCCACAATTGCATCTATATAAATTTAGATTTTCAGCAAAATATTCAATAAAACAATTCACACATATCCTCAAAATTAAAACCGAAATTTAACTCAAATTAATTACTAACCTCAATCAACAATTAAGAGAATTAAAATACGCAAAATTTAACCCTAAAATAGAGCACACCGAGCATCCAAACAAAAATATCTTGCGCACAATAGAGTATTTCAGCAAAATCTAGCAAGAGAGAAGTAGAGAGAAGAAAGAAGATCACTGCCATAAGGGGAGAGGTAGAGAGAAAGAAGAAGAGAGTGACCGAGTTAGAAAAGAAAGACAACAAGGAAAGAAAGGAGAGTAAAGATGAATAAGGGAAATGTAGAATTGAGTCACATGTTTCAAAAGAAGAGTATTTAATTAGAACAGAGAAAAGGGTAAAAATGAAAGAAAGT
Source organism: Reutealis trisperma (assembly GCA_947687605.1). Classification (NCBI taxonomy): domain Eukaryota; kingdom Viridiplantae; phylum Streptophyta; class Magnoliopsida; order Malpighiales; family Euphorbiaceae; genus Reutealis; species Reutealis trisperma. The sequence goes on along the minus strand of CANTUT010000170.1, from coordinate 264,734 downwards.
GCATAAATATACAATGAATTCTACAAAAAGTCAAATAAAATGAAAAAAAGCAAAAACTCTAAAATGTCAAATAATTTGAAATGAAAGGAGTATTAGATTAGTGCAACTAATTTTATAGGTATTAAATATGGCTTAGAGCAATTATTAACGAGGACCCTTAATATATACTCCCACTTGGAGTATATTCTTTAAATAATGGAAATCCCACTTGGACAAGCTTTGCATGGCTTGCTTTTCTGTTAACTAGCCACATCAAATACATTTAATCATTTGTTTGTTACTTAAATTTATTTATTCACTTTAATTTTTATCCTGATTTCAAGTCACGCCCTATTAAATTAAAGTTTTAAATTCTAATCCAAGTTCCAATAAAATTTCTATTTTACAGTGTTACATAAATTTTGGTCAATAAAGAGAAAACTTTTTTATTTTTTTGTCAATCAAACTAACTTTTGATATTAAGATTTTTAAAATGGATCAATTTTTATTTTCCTTTTTTTTTCCATATAGGATAGACCACCTATGATTTTCAAGGTTTTAATCAATAAAATAGATTCACCATCCTGAATTTTGAATTTTAAACTCATATTGATTTGTTAATTATTGAATAAAATAGAATTCTCACGTCAAGCGCCCATGGCCTAATGGATAAGGCGTCTGACTTCTAATCAGGCGATTGTGGGTTCGAGTCCCACTGGGCGTGAGTTATAACTCTTACTTTTTCCCTCTTAAAATATTGCTTGAATTTAGTTACGCAAATGTCCAATTTTGTGTCCTTAATATCTCAATTTTCTTCTTTTTTTTTTTTTAAATTATTTATTTATTTATGTTTTTTTTTTTTTGGATTTAAGGATTTTTGTCATTGATCTGTTCATGATAGGATCTCTCTGTCTCCATATAATGAAAATTTTCTCTCTTTTGATGAACTTAATTGTTTATATTTCAACGATATAAATAATTTAGATTAAAAAGATAATTTACATTAAATGCGAAGAATTAAATTAATTAAACAAAGTAAAATGAAAGCGGACAACAAAGTAAGAAATCAAACTTAATTATGTTTTAAGTTATTAATTATAAAAAAAATCTATAAAACATAAAATAAACTCAAACAACAATGTCAATAGCATTAAAAAATTCATTAAAAAAATTAACAATGAAATTAGGAATGGCAATGGGCGGGATGGAGCGGGGTGGGTTTTGAGATTCTCATCTCATTCACGAACGCTTGGGACAAAGATAGAATGAGGAGAATAGGATTCTCATCCCATTTTTACTTTTATAATTTTATTATTATTAAAACTTCATAATTTATATATTTTAATAAAATATTATACATATTTATTAAGTTTTATATATTATTAATAATATTTTAAAAAATAATAATATAATTAAATACTTAATGATATGATTTTAAAGAAAACCGATAAATTTCATATTACATATATATAAGAATTTATCAGTTTTCTTTAAAATCATATCATTGAGTATTTATAAATATTATTATTTTTAAAACTTCATAATTTATTTAAAAAAATAATATAAATAAATATTCGATAATATGATTTTAAAGAAAACTAATATATATATATATATATATATATATATATATATATATATATATATATATATATATATATATATATATATATATATAATAATTTTTATGCAATCGAGAGAGGTTGAGGCGGAGAGACTCAATCTCATTCTCATTTGTCATTACCACAGGCGGGACGAAAATTTCTCATCGGATTTAAAGCAAGGCTGAATTTTTCATTGAGACAAATTGAATTTTGTCATCTCTAAATGAAAGATTGATTCATTGAGCAAACGAAATTAACAATGTTTCTTTCCTTCTCTCTCCTTGATTAAGTTTTTTCATTTTTTTTTTGTTTTTTATAAGATTTTTGTTTTTCTGACTTGTTGATGAAGATGATAGATGGATCTTGCTAAAAAAATTATCAATGACTAGAAACATTGATTTCGATGAAAATGAAAGGTGGAAAAAAACATTTTTGTGTCATTTTCCCATAGACGGTGCAATTTTGATGAATTTAAAATTGCCTTATACTGTGATAGAGGAATCCATGGGACCTACATAGAGGAAGAGGTAGTGTCAGAGGTTTGGAACTGACTCTGAAGGAGCTTCCGAAGACTAAATCAGTGAGAGTTTGAGATAAAATGCAAAAAGAGAGAAATGAAATAATGAATATATGTGATTACTTTACGCTTTCTTTTACTAATAGATAGGGGAAATGGGGACCGTTATAGTTATTGATGGTACTTTTTAGTCCTTATCATATAGCATTGAGCATGGCTCCATTTGAGTCTCTGAGAATGCAGCCAAAACCAACACTACCTAACTCCGAGAAAACAATAGCATCCCAATTGCATTTTACAATTCCAGAAGGTGGTTGTTATCATGATGAGTCTTGTGATGGCAAGGTTGCAGGCACAGTAGAAGGCAATTGTTGAGCAACTTTTCACTGATGCAGATGAGCTAGAGAAGAGGAAACAAACTCAATTCAGATTTTGATTTGCCATTCCAAGCAAGATTATTACGATTATTCCATAAGTTTATTACGATTATTCCATAAGTCCTAAAATATCACAGAAGTCATTTCCATTTCATCTTTAGTTTTTATCTAAGACCTGCCCCTAATAGGGGATAGTCGCCATACAATCCTTGCAAATTGATACACCACCAAAGCATGAAAGCTATCCTCAAACCCATATTGACAATCAAAATATAGTGTTTAATTAGTTAATAATCAAACTAGAGCATAATTTATTGGTAAATACAAATTCTTCTAGGCCATAAATTTAGAATCGATACCCCCTCCCCAATGCTCAAAAAAAATTAGTTAAGAATTATATAAATGCACATAAGAATATTATTTTGGAATAAAATTGTATTTCTTCATTTTTATATTTAATTATAGGTATTTAAATGCTAAAGCTCTTTTTTTTAATATAGTCCATTTACAATTTATTATTAGACTTTTTAATTTATCATTTCTTGATAATTTCATATATATAAATCTGTACAATTGTCTCTTTATGTTAATATTATTTAATTATTATTGCGGGGAGTACATAGAATTACTTTTAAGAAATTTATAACATAGATTTACTTATAAAATCTATAAGTAAAATTTTATTATTATAGGAAATGTTACTTATAGATTGTCTCTAAATTAGAAAAAAAAAAAAAATTGTAGTCTAACATGTTTCTGTTAAATATTCTCCCTCCTTATTAAATAAAAAAAATTAAGAAAAGTCATTGAAAGTCTCATAACCTTATAGTTATTAGATTTTTGTATAACATGCTTTGCATGTTAATCTCCATTATGACTCGTTAAAACTCGTTAGAAATATAAATATTCATTCTAAATTTTTACTTTTTTCTTATTAAAATTTTAGTGACTAGTATTTTGTCACTTAAATATAAAATAATATAAAACTTCTCAAATAAATACAATAAAGCTGAAATCTTATCGTTTGACTTTTAAGATTATCTTGGAATAATATTTATATAATTTGATTATTAAATTCACTTTAATTGTTGAATCCAAGTTAAGTTAAATTTTTATATGAAAAACATAAAAATTCAATGAAAATCTAATTATATATAATAAATATTAGTTAAATTGTATAATCGTGCATGTTTAATATAATAAGAATGATGACACAAAATAATTATATATATATATACTATATATAAATGTAATAAAAATTTTAAATAAATTTAAATGTTTATAAAATCACAAACAAATAATTTTTTTGAAAAATATACCATTATAAATAGAAATTTTGACATTTAATAATAAAATAATAAGATTTTACTAATTATTGTTAAATGAACTCTCAATTAGTGCATCTTTTTTTTCTGTTGCTTTTTCTTATAAAATCAAAAATAATTTTTATAATCCACATATTATTACTAATGGTTAAAATAACAAATTTTAAAATTTATAATTGGACAAAGGAATAATTTATAAAATAAAAGCCAAATTATAATTTATCTAATTTGTTAATATTTGAATAATTAAAGTCAAAAGAATTTCTCTAATTTCTAAATATTTGAAAAAATGATTTTGTTCATTGTTGTTAAATGAACTCTCAATTAGTGTATCTTTTTTTTGCTGCGTTCTCTTATAAAATAAAAAATAATTTTAAATATTGTTAATATTCAAATAATCAAAGTTAAAAAAATTTCTATAACTTCTAAATATTTTAAAAAATTAAAAAATATAAATTATTTTAATTGAATTATTTTTTATTTGAATTAAATATAATTAACTATATATTAAATGATAATTATTTTATTCTCTCCTTATTCTAATTAAATTTATTTTTATTTAAATTAAATTAGATAATTAAATTATTAAATTATAATAACTATATAATTATAAATTTGTAATATAATTAATTATATATTAAATAATAATTATTTTATTTTTTCTTATTCTAATTGAATGTATTATTTTTCTTATTTAAATTAAATATAATTAAATATTAAATATAATTAATTATATATTAAATAATAATTATTTTTACTTTTCTTATTCTAATTGAATTCACATTTTCTTCTTTAAATTAATTATAATTAGATATTTAATATAATTAATTATATATTAAATAATAATTATTTTATTATTTACTTATTCTAATTAAATTCATTATTTATTATATAAATTAAATATAATTAGATAAATATATTATTTAATTAATAAATACCTATCATAAATACATAATTAAAAAAAAATTAATAAGAAATCTTTACGTAAATAAGTTTTTCTCCTTCCATACTTTATATGGTATAGATGTGGTTAATTAAATTAATTATCAAGTTTTTGTTGAAATCGGAATTTTTATTTGTGTTAGGATTTGATTTTTTTTTTTTTTTTTAATGAAAAGATGCTTTCTAAGGTTTTATCTTTATTTATTTTTTTATAATCCAATCAACGTAAGGATAGAAAGGTTATTTTGGTCAATTGGATTATGAATGATATACCTTTTGGAGAATATAAAGAAGTTTTACCGACACATGGATATAAATATAAATATTTTATATAAAAGAAGAACCCTAATCTCTTTTTTGTTCTAACTTCCTATCGAAAAATTCTCTGGTTCCCAAAAAAAAATATATATGTTGTAACATCTGGCACAAGTATATGATAATTTTAAGAAATAGGCAAGCGCTTTTCTTCTTTGAAAAATCACAGATCGGCGGTGGCGGTTTTAGCGGAGGGCAGAGGTCTCAACTCTCAAGGTTAGTTTCAGTTTGTTAACGACTCGCTCCTTTGGACTGGTGATTCGTTCTAGACTTGCTTGTGGTGAAAGAATCGTGTGTGAGGTACAGGAGACTGCTGTTGAAGGTAAATTACAAATTTCATTTTTTATTATTTTTTATTTTATTTTATTTTTTTGCTTTGGGGGTGGGGTGAGGATATTTGTTTCACCTATTCTGTTATTCAAATTAATGATCACAATCTCCACTTCTTTTGCGGAGGACCTACAGGGATAAGCGTTGTGAAGGGTTTACTAAGCTAGGGCAGCAGAAGATAAATGGCACACAGATTGTTAAGAGATCTAGAGAATGATGGTTGGGAACGCTCTGACTTTCCAATCATCTGTGAGTCTTGCCTTGGTGACAATCCATATGTCCGTATGGTATGTATGACCCCCTTTTAACAGTGAAGTTTATAGTCGTTTCTATTCCACTAGTTATATCATAAAGGATTTTGGTTGTGACTGTATTCATTTGGATGTAGACCAGGGCTGAATTTGATAAGGAATGCAAGATATGTACAAGGCCGTTTACAGTTTTTAGGTGGAGGCCAGGCCGGGATGCAAGATTTAAGAAGACTGAGATTTGCCAAACTTGCAGTAAGTTGAAAAATGTTTGTCAAGTATGTCTTTTGGATCTTGAATATGGGTTGCCAGTTCAGGTTCGAGATACTGCTCTCCATATCAATTCCAATGATGCCATTCCAAAGAGTGATGTGAACAGGGAGTACTTTGCTGAGGAGCATGACCGAAGGGTATGTTTATTGATGTTTTAAAGCGACTTTCCTGAATATCAAACTATTTAGTATATTGAACCTATTAAAATTCCTGAATTAACAGTGTCAGTATTACAATGAGTGAATCATATCCAAGTGACTTATCTACTTGCTTTTGTGTATTAATGCGATTTTGATATGGAGTGGCTTGTGGTTAGACTATGTATGTGTTAATAATGTGCTCAGGGGTTCCATTTGTTATGTTTTTGGTGGTCTTGTTAAAATTCCATGCATCTTTGTGTTATATAGCACTAGCTTTATTGTTTTATCAATTGATGCTGTTGGTTGTTTTCATTCACATAAATCTGCTCAGAAGTTCTAGTTTTTCTTCTTTTACATGATAATTCTTACCTTAATCTATTCTGCTCTCTTGCATGTTCTGAAACGCATTATGATAATTGCGTAATGTAGGCCAGAGCTGGTATAGATTATGAATCTTCATATGGAAAGGTGCGGCCAAATGACACAATTCTGAAGCTTCAAAGAACAACACCATATTACAAAAGAAACCGAGCACATGTTTGTAGTTTCTATGTTCGAGGTGAATGCACACGAGGTGCTGAGTGCCCTTATAGGCATGAAATGCCCATAACTGGGGAGCTGTCACAGCAAAATATCAAGGATCGTTACTATGGGTAAGTGCAAGTGGTTAATTTCTTTCCTCTGAATATAATTGGTCTTATAATCTCTCTCTGTCTCCCCCCCACCCTGCGCATGCACACTTGCACACCTCTCATTCTTGGTTCTAGTTTTCTTTTAAAATTGTTTCTTTTTTCCTGAATCCTGTCAATACATGTGGACTATGGCTATTCAGGTGATTTATTTATTATTTGATGCATAATCTATGTTAGATGAGCTTTGACATTTCTATCTTTAATCTGGTGGCAGAAATTCTTATATTTTTTAGTCTGATGCTGTAGTACGTTGCTGGTCATTAATGCTTGACATTTGTCTCATACGAAATTAGGGGTTAATTTCACCCGTCATCCTCAAACAATTAACTTATGCACACTGTCATCCTCCAATTTCAAAATATGACAGAAAAATCACTGAACTATGCTAATTGTAACAAGATGGTCCTTTTGTCCATGAACCTTAGCATTCCAGAAGAATCCATCATACTTTCATCAACTCCTTTTACCCATATCTGATATCTTTTCTCTTTTTCTGAAAATAAAATCATCATCTTTAATGGATCTTTCTTCTTCATATTTCTTGATTTACCGCCAACAATATTGTTTGCTCCTTTATCTTTTGCTTTGCTTTGCTTTTGAGCAACCATTCAAATCATTATTATTACAAAACAATAAAAACCAACAACAGTGACAACCAAGTCAACATGACAATTCCAAACATCTGTCTCTGGTTCAGCTGTTTGTTTCTTCATCAATTTCTACTTCTCATTAATCATGGGTTGTTCTTCAAAGTTCTATTTTTTCTCTATACAGCATCGTTTTGTGCTACTCAGCAAGGAACTTCATCTTCATGAGCACCACCCTAAAAGACCGATCCATTTTATAATTCTCAGCCCAAATTCAATCCTCCACTGGCAGTTTTTATGATAATTATTTTAAGTTCTTTCTTTGTAATCGGTTTTCTTTTGGTCTACTTTTGCCGTTGTGCTAAGAGAAGATATAGAGGAAGTAACTTCAATCCTTTGTCTACCTTAATTGGAGGTGGAGGTCGGTGGTCCTAGATAGCTCAGTAGGGGCTTGATGCAGCGGTTATTCAACTGGTTCCGTTCCTTGCGGTCTTACACATTCTTTTCTTCCAAACAATCCCGATCCACCATGATCTTCATTTCGCTTATTTGGGTTCTTCTCATTTCTCAACTATATTCAACTTACAACAATAAGAAAACCAAAAACCCTTAAATTTTCTTGATTCTCTGCGTTTTCCCATCAACCAAAAACATTAGAAACTCATAAAATTAACATTAACCAACCACCATAAAAGAATTTCAAATTTTATCCCAAATTCAAACAATCAATTCCAGCAAAAGATTTATTTACAATTAACATAAACAATAATGTCTCAATTCCAGTTACTACCCATCATCGCCAGTGAAAATCTGCTCTCTCCTTGCTAGAAATTTCACTTCGTTTCAATATTTTCTTTGATGGGTTTGAAAAACCGTCAAAAAAAAGGTATCTCTTGGCAATGAAGCAACTGTAATAAAAGCTTGGAAAATAGAGAAAATAGAGATGGGTTTAGTTAATCATTATTGCTTTGCTTTGGAGATTGCTTCTGTTAATGTAAAGAGGAAGAGGAAAAAAAAAGGGTTTAACAGAAAATTAAAAACAGACAAGAAAGAATCTTAAAAATGTGAACTTTAAGAAAAATAAATTGGATTTTTATTTGTATTGTAAGAACAGTAAAAATCAGTGTCTTTCTTTCTTGTCCATGTGAATTTTCTGTTGAAAATGGTGGGATAGATATGAAGTCAGAGAGAAGCGAAGAGGACAACCACATGGGCTTAAAAAATTAATAAAAAAGCTGAGAAGGATGGCTATGTCAGCGAACCGTTAGTTCAACTGACGGTTTATGGACAGAATGACCATCTCGTTACAAGGTAACATAGTTCAGTGATTTTTCTGTCACGTTTTGAAATTGGAAGATGAAAAGTGTGCATTAGTTTTTTATTCGAGAACAATGGGTGAAACTTAACCCACGAAATTAGGACTGGTGATGAGTTATTAGATATCACTAGAGAAGGTGATGCAAAATCCTCTTCCTCCTGGATTGCCTTTTTACTTGGAAGTTGCATCTCTCAAACATTTGTTTGTGTTTGAGCACTTCAAGTTGTGTTTATTTCATTTTTTCATGTCTGTGTTTTGTCTACATATTTAATGATTCTAGGTAATTTCACAAGAATGAATTGATATATGATGGTTGGATCTTTTGCACTCAAATCTGAACTCTATTGTGTTCCATGCATCTGAGCATCAGATGTCAGCACCATCATTCCTTAAGAAGTGAAGCTTTAGTTGTCAAAACTTTTGTCAGATATCATATTGACTTCCAGTTTGTAGAGCCAATGGCTATTCAGAAGCACATGCATACACACACTTATTTACCCCTTCGCCTGGCTGAGCAAAATAGGCATGTGATGATCTTCAGGCATTTGCAGCCTCTATACATAATTCTCATATTTTTTTTATTGTTATATATCTGCAGAGTGAATGATCCAGTGGCTGCAAAGCTCCTTAACAAGGCTGGTGAAATGCCCTCCCTGGAGCCACCTGAGGATGAAAGCATTAAAACCCTTTATGTGGGTGGGCTTGATGCAAGGATCACTGAGCAGGATCTGAGGGATAACTTTTATGCGCATGGTGAGATTGAATCCATTAAAATAGTCCCTCAACGAGCAATTGCTTTTGTAACCTACACAACCAGAGAGGGTGCAGAGAAGGCTGCAGATGAGCTCTCCAACAAGCTAGTTATCAAGGGGCTGAGGCTGAAGCTAATGTGGGGTAGACCCCAAGCACCAAAATCTGAGTCAGAAGTTTCAGAAGAAGCAAGGCAGCAGGCCACAATGGCTCATAGTGGGATGTTGCCTCGAGCAGTTATATCTCAGCAGCAGAACCAATTACATCCACCTGGCACTCAGGAACAACCTCCACCGATGCACTACTTCAATATACCACCGCCGCCGCAGCAGGAAAGAACATTTTATCCATCAATGGATCCTCAAAGAATGGGTGCTGTTGTTCCATCCCAAGATGGGGCTCCTACAGGGCCATCAGGATCTGGAGAGAACAAAAATGCACTGGAGAGGCAGCAAGGGCAGCATTATGCATATCAGGGTATGCGGCCGCCGCCGCCGCCGCCGCCCCATGGGCAATATCAGCAACAGCTTTACCCTCCATATGGATATATGCCAGCAATGCCACCTTATCAGCAGTACCCTCCACCATATCCCTCTCAAGTTCCCCCACCACAGGCACCACAAGCCAGCCAGCACTACCACCACCAGCATTCTGTTCCACCACCAAGGAATGCACCTGCACCACCTGCAAGCTCTGGACCTCCACCTCCAGGGTCTGGGGCATCAAAACCATGAAACCTGAAAATTGATTAAATGGAGTTTTCTGGGGCGAGTTCGCACATTATTGGACATACTTTTTAGAATGATGTCTTTTTTGCTTCTAACTCTGGGATGTATTGGTATTTATGGGACACCATAATACTGTTTCTTGGTGCTGTTCCATATAGAAGTTGATATCAATCAATACAATCAAAGAGGCCTTGTGTTTATAATCAATGCTTATGATCCCATGGATTTTAGTGAATTTTTGGCAAACTATCTTGGAATTATTCCTTTGACCAAAAAAAAAAAAAAAAATTCATGGAATTATTCCTAAGTGAAGTTAAACTTTTTTATTTTTTTTTACAGATGTTATATGAGTGTTGTAATTATCATAAATAGGCTTTTGATGTGCAGTTATGAATTTAGCTCTAATTTTACAGGGAAAGAAAAAGAGGGAATTGTATCTATTTTAGTGTGTGAACTAATGAATGATTCTTTTCTTTTAATTACATAAATTTCTTAAAAAATATAAAATAATGTATTTAATCCAACTACTCCGTATTGTTCCTACTGCATCACTCAATTCGTCTCTCTTATCACATTTTTGTCGTATTTTCTTTAAATTTTTTTTTTCGAAATTTCCTTCCATTTTCCAATAAAATTTCACCATAGATAAAAGGAAGTTGCACATAGTTTCAATTTCTCTAATTACATATATTTCTTTGACCCCATTGCCTCAAGATGCTTTTGTTGTTCATCAAATTGAACTATCAATATAATTTTTCATACTTTATAATATTGACCTTAATACTTTTTTATTTTTTATTTTTTTCGATATTCCAAAAGTATTTCAAAGTTTTGTCTAAAATTAATCCCTTTTGAAATAGTGTCTAGCATTGAAGCGGGGACCTCTCATAAAAAGGTTGAACCCAAGATCTCTACTTAAGCAATCATTGTCTTTTTTACCTAGGCTAACCTTACATTACTCATATACTCTTATTTCATCCACAAATGAGAATTATTATAATAAATAGCTAATTATTGGTAAACTTAATACAGGTACTATCAAACAAACAAGAAAAAATAATATTAAACCATACTATAATCATAGAAGAAATAAAATCACATCAAAGATAAAAGATAAATCACTTCCCAATTCATATGTGAAAATATAAATCACTTCCCAATTCATATGTGCAAGTGTAACAACACTAACTGAATTATATAGAAATTGAAGAGCATTATAAGAGGTGAGAAGTGCAGTTGTCCCTTCCCTTGAGAGAGTTTTGCAAGGGTCACCTCTCCCTTGCTTCTGAACAATATTAAAACAACTCCTACCTTCATGTCAGGATTCACTGCCCTCCATAGCATTTTTATTATGGCATTGTCCAGTTTCTAACCAATCAGAGACAGCCGTGTTGTTGGATTGATACTTAGGATGAATTTGGGATTGTTGGTAGGAGTTAAAAAGTATTTTTAAAATTTTATTATTTTTAATAAACTGTTTTTTCAAATCTATTCCTAAAAAAAACATCAATTTACTTGTTTCAGTTTAAAAGTAATTTTAAAAAGAGTATAAAATTTTTTATTGAAAAGCTTTTAGAAAACTCAATTCCAAATAGGTCTTTAATAATTTAATAATTATCAATTTCATTTCATGGTAACGGTTAAGAGATTAAATCTCAAACATTTAATAGTATTGTTGAATCAGTACTTCAACTTAGTGTGACATCATCATCCAATATCCAACTAGAAGTAGGAAAAGGAAATTAAAAACGGGGGGGGTGGGTGGGGGGTGGGGGGGGTGGGGTTCGGAGGAAGATACGTGACAAAGTAGCCTGCTCAAACTCAAAAGCATATGCAACTTCAATAAGCTTGGGTTCCAATTCCATGCCTTTGAATCCCCTAAAACAGATTACAATTGGCATTCCATTGCTACCATAGCTGGGACACTAATTGATTAAAAGTCTGATATTTAACTGAAGTTTTGAAATTGGAATATCGTAATATGCCTTATCCCAAAGTTAGAATAATATGAATGAAATTATTAAATTATTAAAAAAAATGAAATTGAAATAAAATCTCTAGTGACTTTCATTTATACCAATATACTAATCATATTTCATTTCTATGGCAAATTTAATATGCCCTAAATAAAATATTTCCATAATATCACTAAGTGGTCATTAATCAAAAAGAGTATAAAAATAAAAATAATAATAGCCAATTATTTGGTAAACTTAATACATGTACTATCAAGCAAACAAGAAGAAAAAAAAATAATAATACTAAACCCATACTATAATTATTGAAGAAATAAAATAAGATCCAATCATAAAATATAAAATCATTTGCAAGGGGTAAATTTGCAAGGGGTATGGCCAGAAGGCCCAGAACCAGAATTGGCCCAAATAAACCTAAGGGCAGTAAGAAGAACAGCCCTTTGGGAGCCCATTAAAGCCCAATTCATATGTGTAACAACACTGATTGCATTATATGGAAATTGAAGAGTATTGTAAGAGTTGAGAAGTGCAGTTGTCCCTTCCCTTAAGAGAGTTTTGTAAGGGTCGCCTCTCCCTTGTAGGGCTTGCCATAAAGTCATGTCTGAACCATATCTTCTAGCTGCTAGCAATCCAAAAACAACTCCTACCTTCATCTCAGGGTTCACTGCCCTCCAATAGCATTTGTATTCTGGCATTGTCCAGTTCCTAAAAAATAGATAAATCCATTAGTGTTGTGGGATTAATGTTTAATAATCGAGTATCAATTTCATATCAAATCTTAAAAATTCATTGGTATGGTTGAATTAGTGTTTACGCTGAGTTTGATATTACTTTAAAAAAAAAAAAAAAAAACTGATTTTGGATCAAAAATAAAAAAGAAATTTATTGAACCAATCAAAATTAGCTACTTGTCCTTTGATTTGATTTTTATGAGTTTAGAACTTGATTTTGGATATTAGTATTATTATTAATTAACTTAAATTTCTTATATCCCTAAATTTATTATATAAATTAATAATATTATAATTACATAATATTATGATTAGTAATATTTTGTAATTTCGAATTTTTTCTTATTTTATTTCATTTAGAATTGTCTTTTAAGTCTATATTGGTTTATAATATTCTTTTTCTTACTTTTAGCTCAAAATATGTTTTTTTAATAAAAATAATGTAGAATTGACAATAGTAGCAAGATAGTCAAGTATTTATTTCATAATATAAAGGTCAAAATTTTTAAATATTAATAACATTTTCATCCAAAGATTTTTTATACATAAAAATACATAAATTATTGATGAATGCAAATTTAATAATTAAATATTTGTCTAAATATAAATGGTAATATTTGAATTCTCATAATATAGTATAATAAAGTATTTACTTTACACTATGTATGAGAAGAAGGGAAGGAGTGAAGAATGAAAAGGAAACAGAAAAAGAGTTTTTCCGTTGTTTGGAAGATGGGAAAGATTGGAAAAATAAAAGAGTTTCTCTTGGCTAACCAAAAGCATTCCCCCCATTTTTTGAATAGAAGCCAGGGAAAGAATTTTTTTTTAATTATTTTTATAAACAAAATTACATTTTAATCTTATTTTCATATTTCAATAAAAGAAAATGAGGAATAATAATTATTTTATTTTTATGTTTTCACTTCCTCCCCTTTTACCACCCTATTTTTTCTTTTTCTTTTTTTTTTTTTTCACTTTTCTTTTCCTCAATTTTTTTCTTAAACATTGTGTTGGTGAAGAAATTAATGGTTTTATGAGTACGAACCTTTTTTTTTTTTTGGCCAGATTTTTGTTTTTCTTTGTCTTTTTGGCCAAATTATGAGTAGTAACTTCCAAGTTGTAAATTGAGGCTTTCACATTATTCAGTCCTAAAGTCACATGTAATTAAGACTTTACCTAGCCCTAGGCCCCAGCAGTAACATTTAAGGAGTACATTATTCCATGCTTTGTGCTTCATCTGCAAAATTGCAATTTTAATTCTCCCGTGTAAGCTTGCACGTGCAATACATTGTGCGGGAACTCACACGCATGAGACTATATACACTTCTCTAGTATTTAAGGATGACAATAGAGTGGAAAATCTCTGTTTTTCACGGGAATATGTCCCGAATAGGGAAAATTTCCCGATTTTTACTTCTATATAGACAGAGATAGGAGATATTTTTTCTCCATTAATAGGAATAGGGCGGGGATGGGGAGTATATTTCCTATTCCATGGGGATCCCCGTCTCCACCCGTGGAGATCCAATATTATATTTATATAATTATTCTTAATATTAAAATATATATTACTTGATTGGTTCTATATATATATATTAGAGTTTCTAATTTTGTCACTCATTATTTATAATTCTTTCACATCATGATAATTTTGAAAAATTTTATATTGGATTAATTCATCTCTTCATACTTTGTATATCTGAGTGTATTAATATTTTTTACATTAATTTATTCTTATTTTTCAACTATTACTTATATATATATATATACACACACACACACACACTAATAAGTTTTAATTTAATTATATTAGAATCAGTTTAAGCATAATTAAAATCTAAATTTTAAATTTTTATACATTATATTTCACTATCTAAAAGTATATAAAATTAAAAGGACATAAAATAAAATAAAATTTTCAAGTGGAGAATAGGATCCCTGTGGGGATAGTAATTCTCACAAGAATGAGGATAAAGACTAAATAATCTCCAAATGTGAGACGGGAATGCGGATGTAGATTTCCCGCTGAGATGGGGGTGGAGATGGAGGATAGTACTCCGCCCTCACCCCGCTCTATTGCCATCCCTATTAGTATTGTGTAGCTATCTAGCTATTGCTAGATTGAATAACTCAATTCAACTAAAATTTTTTTGGATAAATTATTATTTAATCCCTAAAATTTAATATAATTAATTAATTTGTCTCTACGTTTTTTAAAAAAAATAATTAGTCATTCAATTTTAATTCTATCATACTATTTAGTCATTTCGTTTAATTTTTATATTTTTTATTAAATTTATGAAAATAAGTAAAATATCCTTGTATATATATAATAATTTTAATATTATTATTTAAAATAAAAATAAAAAATTTAAATTCATAAAATTATATAATAATCATTTAATTATATAATAATTATATAATTTTACAATAATAAATAATTTTATAACTTGATGATATTGAATATATATAATTATATAAATATTATACTTTTATTTTTTATTTTTAAATAAGAAAATCAAAATTATATTTATTATATATACAAGGGCATTTTAATCATTTTTTCATAAATTTAACATAAAAAAAGTATAAAAACTTAATGGAAAGACTAAGTAATATGATAAATTAAAACTGACAAGTTAATTAATTAGTTTATCAAAAAGTAAGAATAAGTTAGTTAATTATGTCAAACTTTAAGAACTAAATAGTAATTTATTCAAATTTTTTAGGTGTAAATAGATTTTATAAATTTTATGAAATTTATTTATAAAATAGTACTTAACATATTTAACATAAAAATTTACTTAAAAAATATTTTTTATATAAATAAAAATTTAGTTAAAGTTTTATATTTTAATTTTATAAAATTAATTATGCTTAATCAGTTAAACTCTTTTTTTTACTAAACTCTTTTTTTTTTTTTTTTACTAAAATTAATAAAATTTTTTATAAATAAATTCTACACTTAAAAATCAATAAAGATACAAACTACTAAGGTTAAAAATTCAAAATAGATTACACATTTAATATTTAATAACATTCCAAAAATAGACATTTGCAAATTAATTTGAATTAATTTATTTCCAAACATTATGTAATTCTTAATTTCAAATTATTTGACTTCCTCTGCCCATTCCTTTCAACTTTGAGATATAATTTCGGAATGATTTAGAGCTCTTAAATGATTTACATATATATATGTTAGAAAGCCTTGGAGTAATCAACTTACTGGTGTGTGCAAGCGGATGCTTCCAGAAAAGGTAGCGGTGGCATAGGAGGCAATGGAGGAAGTGGTGGCAATGTAGGCATTGGAGGAAGCTTGAAAGGTGGAGGCATTGCAGGCGGAGGCTTGACAGGATTTACAGGTGCAGGCACTGGATTTGTGGACCTTGGACAAAATGACATTGGCTGAGAAGGTTGAGAGAGCAATGAATCCACACTATATATTTCCATATCAAACAGTCTGAACATTAGTCTTAGCCTTTGGGCAGGCCCAGCTCCTGCATCACACCCATTTGAACCCTCTCCATCACTTGAAACTTGGGCATAACAATTGCTCAAATCTGGGCTTCCATCAAATCTCATTGCATAGTTCCCAAACCAATTTGTTGTCTCTTCTCTTGTCATTGTGATTTGCCCATTACCATCTGAACATGCCATCATCACTTTGATTCCTGCAACAATGCAATCATAACTCAATTAATGCTATAATAACATTGTTTCAGTGCATAAATTAATTACATATCTACACATGGTCTAATAATAAGGCAAACATTTTTGCTTTAAAAAGTATGCACTATGCCAACAATTAAAATGGGCATTTGTCGGTGCACAAGACTCGTTGCTATGAGTTGTGCCAACATTCATTCTAAATCAAAACTATAAAAGAAAAATGAAAATGTAGTTATTAAAGGGTTAATGAAACTGATACCATAAATGGGGTAGTCGAAGAGAGATCTTTGGCCATCCTTGCATTGGTCACAGAAGACAGTACCACTGACCATGGCATCACCTTGAATGCCGTCAATGGCAGAAGCAAGAATAAGAATGAGAAAGAAAAAGAGTTTATTGTGTGGCCAATCCATAATAATAATAATAATGTTAATGGCAGCTTTGGAGGAGGCAGCTTTCAAGGTAGGAGAAGAAGAATAAAAAGGGGTGTCCATGTGACCACACTGGATATGAACACTTTAAAAATTAGTCAAAAAAAGAAGTGATCTTCTTTATAATTGAATTTAATTCTCAACTGCCTATATTTATTATGTGCTGAAAATATATATATATATATATAATTGAAACCAGGTAAGGAACAGTAAATGGTACAGGCAATTAGACCATTTAGGAGATGTGATAATAAATTGATCCTGCGTTATGCGAGTAGGTAATCCTATTTGCTACTAGCTGTCGTAATAATTATTTGTGGGAGAAATTCCTTCATTTTAACTAAGAATTTTTCTTCAACAATAAATTAAAAAAATTATTAAATTATCATATTTCAAAATAAAAAAAAAATTAAGATATCTTTTTTTTTTTTTTAATTTTGATATAAAAAATAAAAATAATTAATACAAATATTTAGTAGAAAATTACATTGATGATAAAGTTAAAAAAAAAATATCTTTTTGAAATATTAAAATAACAGATAAATTAAAATATTTTTCTAAAATGACAGATATTCTAAATTGAAAAGAGTAAAATTTCAATAATATTGTAAATTAATTTTCAAGCACTATATTAAAATCAAAATTAAAATTTAATGGGTTCATTCAGCATTGAAGTTGACACTGTTTTTTTATTCTCCACAAATTAAAACTTTTCAGAAAGAAAATTTATAATTAAAACATGTAAGTAATATTCATTTTAAAGATTTCAAATCAATGTTTTATTTCTTAATAGCAACTCAAATAATAATGTCAGACCCAATATTATTACGGTTTCTCAGTTTTAGTTAAAAAGTAAATCTTCAACAAGAAAACAACTAAAGCATATATCAAGAAAATAAAATATTTTTGGAATTCGATGTGGGATTGATTAAATGCAAAGCATGTCTATTGACAAAATTAAGCTAATTATTTTGTTGTTAGAATTTGCAGCAACCTGATATTGCATGTCAATTAATTCTTATTTGTGATATTAAAAAATCTCTCTCTAAATTAAAGGATTTGGGACAAAGGAAAGAAAATCTGACGCTGACTTATAAGTTATTTTTTGGGATTTAGTAGAAGATTATCTTAATTCAAATTATAATTCATAAAGATATCATAATTCAAATCACCATTGAGTTAGAATGCATTTTTTAACTCACCCATAAAGAAAATTAATTTTCATACACACATAAATTAATTTGAAAAATATACTAATTGAAATAAATAAATAAATAAATCACCATGTAAAAATATAATCTATTAGCAAAGTCAGTTTGCTCTTCCTGCAGTGATTAGAACTCAAAGATAATCTTTTTTTTTTTTTTTTTAATTTTAGCATACATAACATGTATTTAACAATAATAATAGTAGTAGTATTAGAGATGGAGTATGTCAAAGACAATATTCTTTCCATTTTAAAATATATGTCGTTTAAAATGTCGGTATATAGATTAAGGAAATTGTTAAATTGTCATACATCTAATGTAAAAAATTAATTTTTTTTATATAAAAAAATAAAAATAATTAATGTAATAATTTAGTGGAAAAATAAATAAAGAATAAAGTTAGAAAAATAAACGGAAAGGTGTAAAAAGACCTTGACTTTTCACAAATTGCTGTATTAAGCTCTTAAAAAATTTTATGATTTATTTAACACATAACTTTTGTTTTTTGGCTATAAAAGTTTCTTAACCTGATGATTTTAATTCCACCTTTAGGGGGCTTGGCGAGCCACCTAGTGAAGCCACATAGGCGGTTCAATTTTTTTATTTTCTTGCCTAAAAATTATTTTTTAAAATAAAAAATAGATAATAATTTTTAATTAATTATTTTGAAAAAAATTATAGCTAAAATTATAATTTTCAAAATAAAAAATATTATTTTCAACTAATTATTTTAAAGTAAATTATAATTTTAGCTACATGCTATCTTCAAAATAAATTAAAATTTCAACTAAATTGTCGTTATTCAATAATTAATAACCAATTATTAATTATTTTAGTTGAAAATGAAAAAAAAAAAGAAGCAATTGTTGAGCCACCTACATCACACTTGTAGTAGTTTTTTTTTTTTACTTTTTTATTTTCTTATTTAAAAATTATTTTCAAAATAAAAAAGGTTATAATTTTCAACTATTACTTTGAAAAAAAAATTATACATTTTCGAAAAGTTATAGCTAAAGTTATAATTTTCAAAATAAAAAAAATTATTTTCAACTAAATTATAATTTTAGCTACATATTATCTTCAAAATAAATTAAAATTTTAATTAAATTATTATTCAATAATTAATAAAAATTAAAAATTAAAAAAGGAAAAGCAATTGTTGAATTTTTAAATTTAAAATTAAAAAAAGAAAAGCAATTGTTGAATTTTTTAATTTAATTTTATTTTTTAACACTTTAAACAATTATTGAATTTTATTGACAATTTTATTAGTGAAATTAATATATAAGCATCACTAATTTATTAATAAATTTAATAGATGAACTTAATCAACTAATTTTATTAATGAAAATTACGATTATTTTTTATTTTAAAAATAATTATTAAATAAGAAAATAAAAAATAAAAAAATTTGAGCCTCCTACATGGTGCTGCCGCGTAGGTGGTTCAGCAAGTCTCTAGCAATGAAATTAATAACATTAGGGTTAATGAGTTTTTAGAGCCAAAAAATAAAAGTTAGGGGTTAAATGAATCACAAATTTTTTTAAGGGCTTAAAAAGCAATTTGTGAAAAGTTATTTTTTTTTATATCTTTCTCCAAAAATAATGAATATATTTTTTAAATTTTTTTTTAAAATGATAGATATTTTTAAAATGGGGGGATATATAATTAAAATAACTTTGCTATTGAAAAAGAAAATCATAATCAAGAAAACACCTCAACTAAGTACACCTAACATTCCATCATGTATATGCGTATGCTTCCTAACAACAATTTTCAAAGAAAGATGTACCTAAAAAATCTTGTTGACAATACTAAAGTTATTCTTATCAATAACTATCCTATAGAACTGGTTAAATGTTACATCTCATTTACATCTTGGAGTAACATAAAATCTAAATTATTAGTGATAATTATTCATAGTTTTGATAAATAATTAAAAGAATTTAAAAATTCTATATATAGCCGTCTTATTAATAATGGGTTCCATTCCAAAATGTTAGAGACGCTTGTGGGTAGCTTTGAATTGCATTGCAGCCCCTAATGCATAAATGCGTTGAGCTTTTGGCGGTGGAGAGTATTAGTTAGCAGTTAAAGTTGGGAGAAGCATTGATTATAAATAGGGGATATGAACTACCAGCGTCCATGCTGCTCTTTATTTTAAAAAATATTTTTTATATAATCAAATAGTATTTTAATAATTTTTAAATATGAAAATTGAAAATATAATTTTTTTTAAGTTAACAGACTCTTTAATTAAATGTGGGAGAATTAATAAATAATATGTATATAAAATTATAATTTATTAGTTAAACGTAAAATAATGAGTAAAATTTTCTTTATATAAAGAGTCAAATTTACTCTTTATTTTAAATTTAAATAATAAAAGTTTATTAAATTTTTGTTTTCTCGAATTGATTCTTTATTATAGAGAATTTGATGTATAAAAAACTCCTTGAGAATGTTTTAAGAGTATTTACAATGCACTTTTTATATATATATCAGACTATTTATTATAAAAAGTTGGCTCAAAAAATAAAACTCTAATAGATTTTTTATCTTTAAAATATACTATCTATCTTTAAAATATACTATCTCCATTCTAAAATATATGTTGTTTTAGAGAATTTTTTGGTCGTTTTAAAATTTTAATAATGTATTTATTATTATTTTCAAATTTACCCTCTATTTATTTTTTTTTAAATATTTGTGTTAATTGCTTTTATATCCTACATCAAAATCAATATAGAGATATTTTAGTATTTTTACTTTAGAATTATAATAATTTAATAATTTTCTTAATTCATGTATTGAAATTTTAAATAATATATATTTTGAAATAGATAGAGTAAAAAATAGAGTTAGTTTGACTCTTTTTATCTAGAGTGTCGTATATCATTTTTTATTCTAATTTTAATTAATATAATATAAGTTTTTATGTATTTTATTTTTAGTATTATTTTTACTATTAGACAAACTTGAAATTAAAAAATTAAAAAATTAAAATAATTAATATTTATGAGATAAAATAAAATAAAAAATAAAATATGAAAAATTTATTGAAATTACATAAAATTTTTTACTTTTTACCAAATTAATTATTTTTTATTAAATAAAATGTCCTTTTTAAAATAAAAAGTAGCAATTAAATATGCTCATACATGTGCTCAGTTTATTGCCTTTTTCAACTACATCGCAGGGTACATGTGTACTCTACATATATTATATGCCTGCATGTGTACACAATACCCTTATAGTAGTTAATATAATTAGCAGTACAATAACTATTGTTTATTCTAATATGTTGTTGCTTTTATATATGAAACTTAATTTGTATTGAAATATTTTTAAAATTATAAATTGTGAATTAAATTTAAATTAAAGTCTAATTAATAAAAAATATATTACTTGCCTTTTGATTTTAATTATATCTTATATTTTTATTTTTATTAGGTATACACAAGTATTGAAGGACATACATATAAAAAAGAGTAACTACTAGTGTACGCATAGTTGCAAAAAAATTTAGGCTATATTTAGTTTACGGAATAAAATACACAAAAAATAAAATAATTATTCTTGAGAAATGAAATAGGATAAGGATAGAATAATTAATCTAATTTCATAATTTGGTTCATAGTATAAAATAATTATTATATTTATATAAATGACTATAATATCCTTATAAATTAATTTCACTATTAATAATAAATTAAATATAAATTTACCAAATTTTATTAAAGAAATAATTTAAATGCATAATAAATAAAATTTTTATTTGACTTAAAATTTAAAAATAAAAAATAAAAATAAAATTCTAAAAAAAAAATTAAAACAATAGTAATGAATTTGAGCTTGCCAATATTTTTTAAGGGTAAAAATGGAAGTACTTTATTCCATAGCCTAAAGAATACTAATTCTTTAATGTTTTATGGAATATGTATTCCATAAAAATTATGAAATTGTTATTCCATAAAATTAGTATTCTTATATAAAATTTAAACTAAAATTTAGAATAATTATTCTATATAGAATAGTTATTCTATTCATTGGCTATTCCATGAATCAAACATAACCTTAGGAGAATTTCCTATCTTAATTGGGCTTCATCAAGAGTTCACACAGTAAACCTCTTTGCTTTGGTTATGGATGAATTAACTAAGCATAAATAAGAAGAAATCCCTTGGTGCATGATATTTGCAGATGGTATTGCATTGATAGTTGAGACACATGAAAGAATTAATAGAAAGCTAAAATTGTAAAGGAGCATTTTGGAGTCTAAGAGTTTTATTTTTTTTTTTTGGTTATGGATGAATTAACAAAGCATATACAAGAGGAAACCCCTTGGTGTATGATATTTGCAAACAATATTGTATTGGTAGATGAGACACAAGAGATAATTAATAGAAAACTAGAGTTATGGAAGAGAACTTTGGAGTCCAAGAGTTTCATATTAAATAGAACCAAGATAGAATACATGCATTACAAGTTTAGTGAAGGCCGTCAGATATATGGATTCTTTATTTTTACTCTAAATGATTTTGGGTTACGTCTTTTGATAATTTTATGCCTCTAAATTATACTGTATTCCTTTCCTCTAAGTCAGTTTAAGTCTACCTGTTCCTTTATTCATCTCCTCTGATGTGCTCAACTTTTCTAATTGAAACCTCCCTAGGTTCCACTTTATGTGGCCAAACTATCTTAATCTCCATTCTCTCATCTTATCTTCAATTGATGCTACTCCCACTTTATTTTTAACACTTTCATTACGTATCTTATGTATTCTGGTATGTTCACACATCTATCTTAGCACCCTCATCTCGACAACACTCATATTCGATATATGTTGCCCTTTCATTGTCCAATATTCAGCTATTGGAATAGCCGTATAATAGAAATTTCCTTTCAATTTGTTGATTTATTGGAATCTTGTTGTCACATAGGACTCTTGTGGCAAGCTTCCATTTTAACTACCTAGCTTTTATTCTATGGTTATCCTTCTCACAACCTCCATCTTCTTGAAGGAATGAGTTGGGATTTTTTCCAATTTAGGTATTTTTTAAAAATTATTTTCCATTTTAGGGTGAAACCAAAAGTAATTCTTATTTTGCGGTGAATTCAACCGAGTGGCGGGTCAAAAAAATTATCTGCCTATTGGAAAATGGGACAGCTTCAATTTTACTTTTCAAATGGCATGTCTGCCTTTTTGAAATGGAGACTAAGCTATCCTATTTTTTAACTAATAGACAATGTGGAGAATAAACTGGCAATTAGAGAATCTCACAGGAGAAAATCTAGTAGTGAAAAGGTTACACCTCTATTCCACTTTGAAACAGGCGGATAATAGGTTGTTCCAATGTGAAACATGATACATCTTTGTCTACCAATTCAAAAAGTTAACAGCTTCTATCCGGTTCTTGAATTAGTTAACACCTTTTATCCGCTTTTTCAATTGGTAGATAACTTCTCATGCCACCTATGCACATGTTGTCCTAAAATAGGAAATCCTTTTAATTTCACCCAAAAATAAGAATTACAAAATTTTTACTCTAAAAGGAAAAATAATTTTAAAAAAATCTTTAAATTAGGAAAAGTCCGATTGAGACCAAATATTTAAAATGAATGCTTTAAGGGAATGCCACTCCATCCAAGTAGCAATGGTAATGGGATGGGGTAGGGCGGATTTTGAGATTCCTATCCCGCTTCATAGACAGACGGGGTAAAGATGAGACGAAGTAAATCATGGGGGGCAGGGATGAGAATCCCTATTTATATTCTTATAATTTTATTAATATTAAAACTTCATAATTTATATATTTTTACAAAATATTATATTTATATTTATGTTAAGTTTTATATGTTATTAATTATTGTTTAAAAAATAATAATATAATTAAATACTCAATGATATAATTTTAAAGAAAATTAATAAATTTATATATATATATATATATATATATATATATATATATATATATATATATATATATATATATATATATATATATATATATATATATATATATATATATATATATATATATATATATATATATATATATATATAATGCAATCAAGACAGGGATGAGGCAAGAGACTCGACCCCATCCCTGCTCCATGACCATTGGGTTCGAGGCAGAGATTTCTCATTGGGTTCAGGGCAAGACCAGATTTTTCATCAGGGTGGATCGGGTTTCACCATCTCTACATCCAAGCTAACTCACTTATTATCCTTAATTAATTTTGAGATTAAGGTTGAGTTGAATTAAGTTGAGTAGAATTGAATTGAGTATTATTGTTTCTATTGATTCTTGAATTATTTATGGTCATCTTAATTTTGTAGTTCCATATAGTATTCTAGAAATAAAAATGGATTTTTATAAAGTATAAAATGTTCTAGCGGTAATGCGCTTTCATTCAATCCCTTTGACAATTGTTGCGTCGTATTTTGTTATCATTTTATTAGGATTTATTATTTAGTTTTTATTTTAATTTGATTATTTTTATGTTTGTTTTGATATAATTTTATTATTTTTATACTATAGTGTGCTTTTGTGCAAACTTTAGGCCAATTTATGGATTTTGGTTCAAAGTGGCAATGAGTTGGTGGTGTTGAAGAAGAGAGCATGAAAAAGGTTGTTTTGGAATTGAAAAAGGTTGCTTTGGATGAAAAAGGGTATTTTGAAATTGAATAAGGGTGTTTTCATCTCCAACCAATTTTGAACAAAGGTGTTTTCTATTTCAAAAAAGGGGTTTTCCTTCTTATATTCAAGTGACCTTTTGAGCCGCCACTAGAGATGTACATATACACTAGACATTTGTTTAGGTTTCTTATTTCTTTTCTTTAAAAAACATAAAAACAATTAGTTTAGCAAAAATCTTCTTTTTTTGGATCAATCAACCAACTGTGAATTGGAGATTATTTCAGTTTTTATTAGTTTTCTTTGAGGATTAAGATCAGAATTTGGAGGAATTATGATTTATCAAGTATAGTATTTTCAATTCTATTTTAATTTTAATTTTAATTTGATTATTTGGTTATTTTAATTATTAAGCATGATAATGTTTATGATTAGAATTTTTTACTTAATTAAATTGATGCATGCTAAATCAATTATGAACTAAATTTCTCTTCTATAGGGTTAGGATGATTCATTTTTAATGACTATAAATGGGCTAATTATAGGTTATTTTGATTTGCATATGTTAATTGAATTGCTTTAATAGAACTCAATTGTCTAGCCAAACTTTGTTTAATCTTAGGTAGAGAATAAGGTTGGGAAATAAATTCAATACCAAAATTAAATTCAATTAAGGATTAGGTATGAATCATAAATGCATTACCTAATTAAATATTGAGTAATTAATTGATTAATTTTTATTAGGTTATGATATGTGAATATGAGAGTTATCATACTAGTAACCTATATTAGTTTTGCTTAATTAATTATTCAATTTGGAAAAATAATTCATCTAAATAATTAGCCCAACATAGAAGTTTAATTGGATGAATATGGACTCTAGACTCTTAAATTGATTGTTAAAATTGAATTTATTCACTTAGTTTAATTAGATACTTTGCCATTCAATTTTCAATATTCACCATTACAAATTAGATTAGTGTTTAGGTGTGTCTTTATTATTTTTATTTTATTTATTCTTAATCACACAACCCTTACATATTCTTCCTTGAGAGATGACCTTAGGGTGCCTACTTGTTATTACAGCAGCCTCGTATACTTGCGAGTAGTTGCCTAAGCCTAGATTAATTAGGACACTTTTTGGCATAACAACAATCAACCCTCAATTTTGTTGGATTTTTTTTTTAGAAATATTATATATAATGCGTATAAGATTATAAATGTAGGTATATAATTAATAAATATTACAACTTAATTTGAGAATATAATACACATATAATTATAAATATTAGTTATACAATTAATTGATATTACAATCCACATGGCTAAATATAGTCTAGTGAATAAGTGTATATATAACTTGAATAATAGATTAAAGTTCAATTTGCCTCCTCCAATGCTAAAAACAAAAATCTATATTACAACTTGATGTGTTCAAAATGAATTCTGATCTCAGAGTATATTATTAGGCGATTTTTAATACCTACCAAGCATAAAATTAGAGGGCTCAGGTGACATGCTTGGAAGACTACTCTAATGCTTAAGTCAGTAAGGTTATAATTTTTGAGAATTCGAAAGCTTAGAGTTCTTAAAATTTGTTGCTTTTTCTTATGGAAAAAAGAATGTTATTTATAGAGGTGTTTTAAGGAGTAGATCTTCTAGGAAATAAATTCCTTATAGCTATATTATAATCGAAGAAAGACTCTTTCTGGTAGTAGTCTACTAGGATATGGACTATTTGGGTGAGCTCCTAGCTCAGGTAGGATGATTAGTTCAAATAAGTATGTAACATATGTCCCCAATGTTTCAAGTCAAAGGTTCTGAATCACTTTAATTTAAAAAAATCTTATCATAAGGCGATCCTTCAAGAAGGCGATTTTATCAATAGTTCATTTTCTAAAAATATTTATAGCGTATTTTTGTTGCTTCATAATTATTTTAAAATTCAAAAAGGCAAAAATTTCGCCATTTTTGTGCCACATGTCAAAAAAGAGAAGCTCTATAAAATCTTCAGTTTTTACACTATTCCCTATAAATAGGTCCTTCAAACCTTACCTAAGTTTTTCTTTTATATTTCTCATTTTCAATATTGTCACTATCCCTCTCATTTTCTCTCCTACTTGTTACTATTTTTTCTTTAGATTTTCTGCCATTTCTTCTCTGCTTTCTTTTTTTTTTCAAAGATTTCTCAAGTTTTTATGATGATTCTTTAGTTGCCGATTAACTTATTCCCATGTGTCATTCCTGATTTTCATCGTCTAATCAGTAAGTTCCTCTTTCCTTATCTTATCAAACTTTTCATTATTTTTTATGTTTTATTAAGTAACAATGAGCAATTGTAAGGATTGCCAGAACGAACATCTATCTGGTGATGTCATGGAGGAGATCTACCCAGATGAGAAGTAGGTATTGGCAATATTCCTCCTCCTTCTCCACTAGTTCTGAGTTATTCGGTCTTACGGCAATCTTCCTACTGGCGAATAGCTCCATGATATAGATCCGCCCTTATATTCAATCTCGTTCTCTTTGTATTTCATATATGTTTTATTTATTTAAGTTTTGATATATCTAATTATTTTGACCAAGTACTTTCGTAAATGTCTGTAGAATATTTTATGGTTTCGGGTGAATTCATGGTTCGCCAATTTCCCAAAACTTCATAACTTGAACTTTAGGGGGTCTTAGGCGAGCTCTTCACTCACCTACCCTAAAGTCTTTATTAATTTAAGCGTTTTAGGAGAAGTTGTCATCCATATATCCTTATTACTTTTATATAGGACGAGCTCCTTATCTTGCTTATCCCATGGAGATTTTTATATATTTATTTATTTATTTGTTTATTTATTTATTTTATTTTTTAAGGAATTTTGGACAGACTTTTATCTATCCCATGGAAACATATGACCTTTAACCATTTTTTAGGAAATCTTGGGCAAACTAATGGTTCGCATATCCCTTGGCGACTTGTAACTTTTAACCGTTTTAGGAATCTTGGGCAAACCTGTAGTTTGCCTATCCTATGGTGAACTTTAACACTGTTTGGAAAGTGAAGAAAGGGTGGGGAAAGAGATTTTCTACTGTTTAGAAAGCTGAGAAATGGTTTAGGGAAAGGATTGACAATAATAAACTTTTCACCTGCCCCACCAAATTTTATTTACCTAGTTTTGGAGAGGAAAAAGTGAAAAGAAATCTATTTTATTATATAATTACAATTTTACCCATAATTGAATTTTTCTTTGCCATTTAAATTTATATAAATGTTTTATCCATGGTATTTGACATCCAAGGGCAATTACTTATCTATCAAGTGTGCATCTACATAATGGCTTTACGAAAAAAATAATAATTTGAATTGCAATTGGAAAAGCTTCACTGCTGCTCCATACTTTTTTTTTTTTTCAACTTTTCAAATATAGAGAATTTGAAAATACAAATATTAGTATAATACAGGTGTTTAATTTGTATAATTAGTATTATACTAATTAATACTTATGGGTGGTTGACATATGACATTTTCTTTTAATTTTATAGTTTTAAATTAATTATATATCAAATTTTATTTTTTAATGAAAATATTATTATAATTAATGTGATGACAATATAGTTATTTTTTTTGTATTAAGAATGCATGTTCTACAAGTATTTACTATATCATATTGTGGGTAAATTAGTAATTTCATTTAAAAAAGTTTTTCATTTTCCTTCATTTTCTACAATTTTCCAAATAAGGGAAAAACACTTTCTCAGGTTTTTCTTTCCTTCTCTTTCCATAATTTTCCAAACAATGTGGGAAAAAGAACTTTCACCTTTTCCCACTTTTTGCCCCACCCTTTCCTTCCTCATCCTATTTGTTTTCCAAACAAAGTGTTAGTTCACCAATCCCATGGCAAATATTGATGGAGAACTTGTTGACAAAATATTTATTGTCAGTTGCTCTTTGATTGAAATTTGATGCTAAGCATGCCAGAGACTCTTGGGGGTCTCACCCGTACCTGACTTCTAATCGAATGATTGTGCAAGAGACAAAGGGACGATAGTCTCTTATGGAACTTGGATTCACTGATGCAGTTTCACCAATTCTCATGCAAAAGGAGAAAATATAAAATTTATAACTTTGGTTTTGTATTACTGCACTATGAAGTACATTGAATACAAAATTTGTAACTTTTTGGGTTTGTATTACTGCACTCAATAGTATATTGAATACAAGGATTTTTTGAGATATAATTTACAAGTGAAGTAAAATAAAAGCCACGGAAGCTTGGACAATTTGAAAGTAAATAAAAGCTATAGAAACTTGAAAGTTGACTGTTGTAATTGTTCTTTACTGGTTGATTGTCTGCTGATTATTCTTTTTTCCTCCTTTTGTGGATTCTTGCTTTTATAGTCCTTGATAAGTGATTAATTTCCCATATTTCAACTCCACTTCTCCACTAAGCCACCTTCCTTTTCTTTCGCCTCAAGTTAGAGTTAGGCCCAGTGTATGTGCTAGTGGGTGTTATTCCACGCTCAGTCTGTTAGCCTCATGTATAGCACTTCGCAGTTGAACTCTCCTTCTAGAAGTCTTTAGATTTAATTGGAAACTCGACCCATCCTCCAAAAGGTCTGCTAAGAATTATTCTTTATGGGCCCCAAATCCTCAATTTAAAGGCCCAAATTAATTAATCATCATATGGCCCAATAATTCTCAGCCCACTATAATTATGGTTCCAACAAATGCCCCCCGTAGATGCTAGGCTGAGTATAAGCCTTGCATCTGTTAAGTATATAAGTCTTGGGCCTCATTCTTTTTTTGATCCATTTGTCTGCCATGAGAGCTCAAGTGAAATTTCACTCATATGATTTAGAGTTCCAATAGGAAGAAATAAAATCCCAATGTGCTTCCTCCATCTCACAAGCTACACAAGCCTCTAGTTCTTTAAATCCCCTTCCAACTCAAATTTCTGCCAAATCCCCTAGTTCAAATATTACCAATCCCTTCTCTATTTTCACTGTTAATCCCTTCACCATAATATCCTCTTACAACCTTCTTTATCCAAATTCTCCTACCCATTCAAATTCCCAAATCAATTCAAATTCTTCATCCCAAATAAACTCTTCATCTTCTCCAAATCTTTTAAAATCTCCTATTTTCCTCAACAAAATCTTTTCCCTAATTTAAATTCGCCACCAAACCCATTTACTCTTCAAATTCCAATTTTCAAATTTTTATCATCCCAAGATCCTCCTCCTTTTACTGCTACCCATTCCCAAGTACCTCATCTCTTATTTATTCCCTTTCCTTTTCCTTTTCTTTATTATTTTTCTTCTTCTTTTTTTTTTTCCTTTCATCATTTTTTTTTGTGTTTTTCTCAGTCTCTCTTTGTCTTGACCAAATCAGTAGTCACAAAATCCTCACCTTTGGCAAGTTTGTCGTCGTCGCTAGTCCATGCCGTCAGCTGCTCGTCGCTCGCCAACTTTGGTCCCTCCATCAGGTGTGTCAGTCAATGTTTTTTTTTTTTATGTCTGTTTTTTTCTTTCCCAGGTCGCTGATCCTCACCGCTACTTGCGTTGGCGCCTTCTTGCTCGCCGACGGCCAAGTCGGGACCCTGCTGCTATCCCTTGTCTCCTCGTCCAGGTACGTGATCTGTTCTCGCTTTTCATATATATATATATATATATATATATATATATAACATATTAACAGTTTTTTTTCTTTTAGCAAATATTACCAAATTTTCCTTGGAAAATTTAAAAAAAATTTAAAAATATATAGATATAAGAAAAATTTCAAATAATCTATTATGAAAATAAAATTTTGAGGAAGATAAATCCTAACTTTTTTTTTTTTATTTTCTCTCCAAATATATATATTCCTAAATTATAAACTAAGAACATAAATATGTTAAAAATGAATACGTATAATTACCCCAACTAACAAAAATATTTATATACACAAGTTTATATATACAAGATTTCTAAAAATCAAAATAATGTATATATAAGTTATTGTATATATGAATATTTCAAAAATAGTTGGCATTTATTAAAAAAATTTAAAATATGGAAAAAATCAATTTTTTTTTTTTAGCAAACTTGCTAAAAAGTATACTCTAACTGAAAGACTGTAAACAGCATTAGCACCTGGATCAGCACTAGCTCAAAGGATTTTGGCAAGATTAGCGCAAGAGACTTTTATAAGACTTAGCCAATCCACCATAATGGATCCTTCTTCCTCTTTCTCCCAATCTAAACATGGTAAGTCTTGGTTTGAAGTTTAGAAATAAACGAGCTTTTTAAAATGCACTAAGTATCTGGAATGCAAAAAGTCTTTTGGAATGCAGAATTTGCATATACATGGGCTGATTTGTTGGAGTCTTGTTGTGAAATTTTGAGGGTTTTTTTTTTTTTTTTTTTTTTTTTTGTATAGGTATAGAGAAATAAGGGTGTAGGGATAATTTTCTAGTTTGGATGGAGGCAAATGTGCCTTTGGAATGTCCATTTTTTAGAGGAGACTCTGCCAAAATTTCTGTAAAACTATAAACGCAACTTAAATACTTTAAGTTAGAATTTAACATACTTGTCTCTCTGGTATTTGATAGCTTCTTCCTCCACTCCAGCGATTATCTCTACCACTCCTCTGGCTACTCTGTTAAAAGAGCAAACTCAGGTAACTCCTTTACCCTTATTTTATAAGTCATGAATGCTCTTTTATCTCTTTAACCCCTTCCTTTTTTTTTTTTTTTTTTTTTTTTTTATGTGTGTGTGTGTGGCCCAAGGAGTGCTAAGTTATTGGTATGGTAGATTTTGCCAATCCTCTTACTTCTTCATTTCCTCTTAGCAAAAAAGAAGAGTTGGCCTTGGGGAACTTCAAGAAACCTTCAGGTCAAGTCAAGTTTTTGCCAAAGTCATCTAAAAATTGGGAGAAATGGATCCAACATTTAGCGCCACATTATGAACAACAGTGGAAGAATCAAGGCCTCTACCACTTCATCCAAATGACCACAGTCTCGACACCTATGTGTTTGGATCTCTATTGTGTTGCTCTTCAATTTTAGTCTCCAAGCTGTAATTCTTTCATCCTGCTGAGCAGTTTTATGTCTATTATTCTAAGGGATGTTCTTGCTCTCACCACTCTACCAGTTACAGGGGATGATGCACCTCTATATTTGATGTGACTCACCTGCAGCTGCACATCTTCTTGTAGGGTTATCCCTCTTATACAGCTTTTATCCATGTCATCGATGATCCCTTGGCTTCTAGAGAATAGGATCATGTCTTTTTCATTTGGGTGCTGTTAAACTGCTTTATCTCCTATCCATCAGCTGGGAGACCCGCTACCTCCTATGATTCTTTAGCATGACTAGTAGCTAGTGGCAAACAAATAGCTATGGGTTCTATTCTTCTAGGAAATATTTTCAAAGCATTGTCTCCCACAGTGGGGGAGGCTCCTTTCACTCGTATTGGTGGCAGTCTTTGGTTGGTGCAATTGTGGCTATTTTCTTATTTTCCTGGCCTTGCCCCCATAGGTATTTTAAATTCTGGTTCACATGGACGACGGGTGCTAAAGTGTACTACCTCTTTTAGCTGCAAGTATATTACAAATTATCTTACCCAACACCTCTTCAACACACCAGAGTTCCATCTTTTTGTTGATTCTGAGCCAGAGTCTATGCTCCCCTTTTATGCCAGATGTTATTCCTCTCCTCTCATAAATACTGCAAAGGCATTGTAGTCTTCTTTCTTAGCACTAAGATGCTTCAATCAAGTGTGATTAGTCCACACCTTCTAAGTTCTATTGCTTTTTCTAAGTTTTATGGGACTTCATTCGAGCTTTACATGCCTTCACTATAGAGCTGTCAGTTTAGCTTTGTCCAAAGGATTCCTGCTGCTCCTTCTTTCTCCCTTGGAGTTAGTCCCCGTATTATAGTATCCTATGACATAGTTCTAGCCAACATTGAAAGAAGACATAGAGAGCTCATGTACCTTCCAATTTATCGAATCAACCATTCTCCTCTTCATGTGTTGAAGACTTTTGTTGAGTGGTGGCTTCCCGGATACAATGAAGCTAACCCTTGTATGTCTGAAGGTATTGTTTCTAACTGCTCCTTATTTGGTTGATTTTCTTCACACCAACTTAACATATATTTCCCTCTTTTTTTTTATTTTTTTTATAATGGAGGCAAAAGAGGCCGAATAAGAAAAAGACACCCATACTACTCCAAACCAAGAGCCAAGTGCAACCACTACTTCTAAGTCTCAAGAAGAGGAAGAGGCAGAAAAAGCTATTTCTTCTCCATAGAAGAAAAAGAAAGCTAGCCAGTCTCTCACTCCAAAACAGCCTCCGGTAATTGTCAAATTTCCTCTAGCTCCTATTCCTTCTACCAGCCATCTGAAGAGATCTAAGAGGGTTCAAAGCTTTGGGAAGTCGAAAGCCTCTTCATCGGAGCCTAATATCATCTTAGATTCCCTCAATCCTTTAGGGGATACTCCAGATATCCCTTAAGAGGAAGATCCTTCCATGGCTACCTAGTCTACTATGCCTTCTCTGGATATTATGGTGCATGTGATTGCCAGTAGGGATAGGCCTTATAAAGTGTAGACTACTCCTCCTTCTCAAGTTCAAATTTGGAAACTTTCTCTCTCCTTTCTCTTTTTGTATATGAATATCCAACCTGTTCTTGTTTTCTTGTGGATGCAGGACTCCACAACTAGGTGAATTCGCCTTACTCCCATTGGTGCCTTAGATAATCCTGCTACTAGTATGGACTTCTCATTCCTTAATTATGCCAGTTCTAATACATGCACTATGGGATCTCGCCCAGCTCTAAAGTCTATAGTTACAGCTCGAACCATCCTTAAGCAGTTCTTTTCCTTAGAGCTCTTTACATTGACAAAGGCTTAGTGGGATTTCATTCTCTCAGCTATTTCAGTGCTCCGCATGGCCACATCTTCTACAGAGAGCATCTTTCACCTTGATGATTTAAAGGCAAAGGTTCTGACTTCATTTTTTGCTTACAGAGAGATAAGTACTACCATATCCTTTTTGCAAGAAAAGATTATAGCAATGTCAAAACAATAGACATAATTTGATGCTTTAGTGACCTAAAATAAAGATATAACCCGAGAGTATGAAGAGATTGGCAAAGACTTGGATGCCACCCACAACAGAATCTAGTAGTTAAAGGATGAGATTATGGCTTTGGAGGCTAGAGCTGCAAATCTATTAGCTCGAGGTGATGAGATGCAGAGAGAGGACACCAAGGAACATCAAGAGATAGACCGCCTGGGGAACTTCTTGACTATAAAGCATCTATATTTCTAGACTTAGGTTGCCGAGTGCTCTACTTTGGAGGAGATGAGACTTCAGTATTGCAGTGACTAGCGAAAGGTGCAAGCCTTTGACTTTACCTGCCTTTGAGCTTGATCTTTTCATTCCTTATATTTCTTTAAGGACTTGAGAATTTTGTTAGATATCTCTCTGTTTTTTTTTTTTTGGACTGTGATACATTCATAGTAGTTCATGTATCTTTTGTGATGAACTGGAACTTAACTTATTTTATTTGAGTAAAAAATGGCTATAGGCCGACTTGTTTATATTTTAGCCGTGAGTTCGGCTTTACACATGCCATTATATATGTATATTGCTTCTACAAGTGACAGATATTTGAATGGCCGTAGGATTAGCCTTGTTATTATTGATAGTGGCCAGAGGCTTCCTTGTTATGATTTTTAGCTATGGAATCGGCTTTGTACATGTCACTATATATATATATACTGCTTCATACAGGTGACAGGTACTTGAATGGCCATGGGATCGGCCTTATTACTGATTTTCTTCATTTGTTTGCCTCATTTCCCATATAGTGAAAAAATATTTCTTAAGATACTTCCCATTAATGAATCTTTTGTGAGGATTTCCTTGAAGGCTTGACAACCAATACGCATTTCCACCCATCACCTTGTGTATTTTAAAGAGTCCTTCCCAATTGGGAGACTATTTCCTAAATTCTCTATCCTTTAGACCCACAAGTAAGCTAAGTTTCCAAACCATCTCACCTTCTTGGAAAGTCTTCTTCTTAATTCTTCTATTGTAAGCCCTAGAGACTTTCTTCTTGTGTATCACCATGTGATTGAAAGCTTGCATCATTGCTTCTTCCAGATCTTTTAGCTCTATCATCATAGCTTAGTGGTAATCATCTGGAGCAAAACCATGTTGTTTATCCACTCTTAATGAAGGAACTACTACCTCCATTGGAAGGACAACATCATGACCATAGGTAAGAGAAAATGGACTTACACTAGTGGAGCTTCTTTTTGATGTTCTATAGCCTATAAATTCTTTGATAATAATCTGTGCTAGTCTCTAGGATTGTCTTTAATCATTTTCTTCAGGATATTGATTAACACTTTATTTGAAGCTTTAGCTTGCCCATTTGCTCAAAGGTAGTGGGGTGTTGAATTGATTAGCTTGATGCCATAGTCTTTTGCAAAGTCTTTCATTTCTTCCCCTATGAACATGGTACCTTGGTATGTAGTGATAGACTATGGGATACCAAATCTGTGAATAATGAACTCTTTTACAAACTATATGACATCCTTCTTAAGGGTGTAAATGAGCCAAATCGAGTTGAGTTTTGAAGTACTCAAACTTAAGGTCAATCCTAAAAACTTGAGCTTGAGCTCAAGCCGAGTTTTACCAGCCTAAACTTGAGCAAAATTAGTGAGCTCGAGCTTAATCGAGTTGTGCTCGAGCCTAAATGAGTAATATATAAAGGGTAGAATGTTAAAAACATAAAAACTCAATTAGGCTTGATTGAGCTTGATTAGGCTCGTTTAAACTCAATTATAGGCTCAACTCAACTTGTTTAAACTAGATTAGTAATATATAAAGGGTATAATGAAAAATATATAAAAGCTCGATTGGGCTCGCGAGCCTATCAAGTCGAGTAATATAGAGTTCAAGCTCGACTCATCTAGTTACTCGAGTAGCTCGAGCTCAAGCTCGACTCGACTTACATCAAGTTAATTTTGAGTAATTTTTAAGTCGATCCCGAGTAGCTTACGAATAGGCTTGACTCATTTTCACCCCTAAATTCCTTCTGCTCCACCTTCTTCATAAGTATAGCCTCCACCCACTTAGTAAAATAGTCTATTGCCACGATAATGAAGCTGTGCCCCTTTGATGAAGTTGGATAAATTTTGCTAATCAAGTCAATAGCTCAACCCCTGAAAGGCTAAGTCTTGATCACAGGATGCAATTCATCTTGAGGTAGTCTCTAGATCCTTCCATACTTTTAACACTGTTTACATTCTTTTGCATAACTTATGTAGTCTTTAAAGATGATTGGCCAAAAATAGCCATGCCTCCTAATTATCCACCTCATCTTAATTCCTACTTGGTGTGCTCCAAAGATCCCTTCATGCACTTGCTTCATCACCTCCATAGCCTCTAAAAATCCCAAGCATCTTAACAGCAATCCATTTTGGTACAGCTCTTCTTCTATTAACATATAGTTTAGAGCTTGAACCTTGAGTCTATAAGGAACCTTTATGGACAAATTCATCGAGTAATTTCTAAGGGGTTGCCTTCAGTCTTTGGAGATGTTAACATCTGTATTGAAGGTGCTAACAAGCATCCCTCTTTCCAATATGGAAGGATGGCTCCGTTACTTGATGAGGACTATCCTATGAGTAAGTTCTTCTGTCATCTTCATACCAGAGGCTATTTGAGCTAGCTCATTAGCCTTCTAATTTGAATCTCTTGGTACATGTAGGAATGATGTACTTGCGAAGTCCTCCAATAACTAAACTGCTGCTGTATAGTAAGGTGATAAATCAAGGCTGCTGCATTTATATTGTCTAGAAAGTTGTCTTAATACCAACTGTGAGTCTCCTACCACCAATATCTCCTTGGCCCCCAACTCTCTTAAAATCTCTAGCCCAATAATCAATGCCTCATACTCTGCTTGGTTATTGGTGCATTTGAAGTCCAAGTTGAATGAGATGGCAGTCTTAGCTCCCGAAGGGGATATAATGACTACCCCAGCACGTGCAAATTCTTCGATCTTTGATCCATCAAACTTCAGTACCTAAGATTTCTTCTCAATCCTGTAGACTAGTATGTCTAACTCATCTTCCCCTTTTGTCTTCATGTTCAGATGATCTGTTAAAAAGTTTGCTAATGATTGGCCTTTTACTGACTTCTGAGGGAAATAAACCAAGGCGAATTCAGTTAAGGCCAATGACCATTTGCCAATACACCCAGTCATGTGGGGCTAGTTCAGCATGTACTTAACTAAATTAATTTGTGAGACTACATACACCCTTGATCTAATTAAATAATGCTGAAGCTTGGTGCATGCAAAGTATAAAGCTAAGCACATTTTTTCCACAGGTGAGCAACGTACCTCTGTCGAAGTAAGGAATCTACTAAGATAGTAAATTGCTTGTTCCTTACCTATAGAATTATTTTGTACTAAGAGGCAACCAATAGAGTCCTTAGAAACAGAGAGATACAATTTTAGGGGAATTCCAGCCTTTGGGGGCATCAAGACCAGGGGATTATTGAGATATTCCTTGATTTTTTCAAATGCCTCCTATTGGCAATCTTCCCAAAGAAACTCTTCTTTAGATTTCAGCTTAAGTAGCTTAGAAAAGATCTTGGACTTCCCAGCTAAATTAGAGATGAATCTCCTGCGGTAATTTTCGTGGCCTAAGAATCTCTGCAATTCCTTTTTGTTTTTAGGAGGCTGAGACTCTATAATTGCATTTGCCTTAGTTTTGTCTACTTCAACCCCTCTTTGATGTACCAAGAAACTCAGAAAGTTTTCAGCTCGAACCCTAAAAGCGCACTTAAGGGGATTTAGCTTTAGTTGGTGGTCTCTCATTCATTAGAAGCCCTTCCTCAAATGCTTCACATGGTCTTCGACTTTTTTGGACTTGACAACTATATCATCCATATAGACCTCCATAGACTTTCTAAGCATGTTATGGAAAATTGCATTTATGGGTCGTTGGTAAGTGGCACCTGCATTTTTAAGCCCAAAAGGCATGACCAGCCATTAAAAGTTCCAATACAGCCAAGACATCGAAAAGCCATCTTGGGTATATCCTCTTGTGCTATGAATATCTTATTGTAGCATGAGAATCCATCCATGAAAGATAGTAACTCGTGTTTGGCCATAGCATTAATGAGCATGTCAGCAATTAGCATGACATAGATGTCCTTGAGGGTGGCTACATTCAAGTCTCTGAAGTCTACACAGACTCTGAGCTTCCCATTTTTCTTAATCATGGGAACAATATTAGAAAGCCACTCAGCATAGCTAGTAGGTCTTATAAACCCAGCTTTGAGTAATTTCTTCACCCTAAGCTCAACATCCTTTAACATCCGCCTAGGGGTTAATGGTAAGGATGATAATCTGGTTTAATAGGTAGTCGATAATTCACCAGCTTCCACCTACTTAATCCAGGCATTTCGTCATACTCTCAAGCAAAATAGTCTCTGAATTCTTATAATAACTCAATGATCTTCTTTTTTAATGTAGGCTGGAGTAGGCCACCAATGTAGGTGAATCTCAGCTTCTTAAGAGTCCCAAGGTTGACCTCCTCTAAAGGGTCTTAGACTTTGGTCATAGCATCATCCAGCTTCGGTGGATCATTCTTCAACTCATGTAACTGGATCTCCTCTACTTCTTCCTCAGGTTATTCTCCTTCAAAGATTACCTCAGCACCAGTAGTTTCTTAAAATTCTTCTGTTAGTAGCCTATCCAAAGCTTACTGCACCTGTGCTTTCAACAATGCAGCTGCAGCTACCACCTTCTCTTCTTGAGTGAGCTCAATTATCAACATCCTCTATGATAGGTTGAGTGATCAACCTCCTATGATAAGGCACGATTACTAACTTTTGGAGGAGATTCTTTGCTTATTGTTGGTAATCCTCTTTGCTTGTCATGCAAAGAGCTTTTGGTCCACCATATTTACTTTTGCCTTTAAATTGAATAAGACTAAAGCTTCCATCATGGAATATTGCATCTACTACATCTATGCGGGCCTTGAAAGGCTTTCCATCAGCCCACGCTATTTCCACCTCATCCCTTTTCTAAAATAAGAGGAACTAGTGGAGTGAAGACTGCACACACCAATTGGCGTGAATCTAATCTCTCCCCAATAGAGCATGGTAGTTAGTAGTAGAGTTTACCATAAAGAAAGCTACGAGGGAAATCTTACTCCCAACTTGGATTTCCATAGGTAAGACTTTCAGAATCTTTGTGACTTCACCATTAAAGACTAAGATAAACACATCCGTAGCTATAAGATCATCTTTATTTTTACCCAACTATAAAGCCATCCTCAATGGAATGATGTTAACAACATATCCATTATCTACTAGGACCCTGAAGGTTAGCCTCCCATTGAGATGAGCTTTGATATATAATGGTTTGATATGTTTTCTCATCCTTTCTAGAGGTTTCTCAAAACGACCCTCTTTGGAACCCTAGGTTTCGTGGCTTAGATGATAACGCCAGTACACATAGTGTGCTTCTCATAGACTACCCCCTTAGTCTTCAATTCTTCTTGAGGTTCTTCTTTAGACTCTTCATCTCCAAACCTTTGAAATGAGGCTGGAAAAATAACGGTGGCTATAGAACATTTCAAAGGTATAGTAATTTGGCCCACTTTGATTTCTTGCATTTTCACTTTTTCTATATTGCTACCCATAGATTCCATGTCTGCATGTTTATTTTCCCCAATCTGATCTTCTTTTTGACCTCCTTTTGTGCTAGATTCCCCCATCCTTGTTGTTGCCCTCTTCTTTTGAAGCCTTCTTTTTTGGGTTATAGTGAGAGGCTGTGGAAATTTTCTGTGGCCAACAAGGTGCCAGTGATTTTCCTCGACTTCCATAGATGGTAGCACAAACCTGAGCTATCTTCTTTGAATGGTAGTTAGTGGGTGAAAAGTCTAAGATAGATTTTTCCTCTCCATGTTAGAATTTGGCAAAGTCTTTGACAAACCCTTAGGAGGATACTGGTGTAGACTTTGATGCAGTCTCTTGGCAATCCTAGGCTGCCTTTTCTGAACACCAATTTGACGATGGTAAGTCTCAAACTAACTTTCCTTTTTTGTGCTAGATTTTGGTCTAGTCTCTGGTAATCCTCTAAAAAGACTCTTATACAGATCTGGGGGTAGTCCCTTAATTAAATCCTCTGCAACATTGGCCAACGCCTTTGAGTACTAAATTGCAAATAATGAGTACCAAGTTGATACTCATCCCTCTTATTATATCCTAACCGAATATGTGATAGCCCCTTAGGTAGACTCTGCCGAAGACCCTTGGTGAAATGAGGCTAACTTCTTTAGGAATCATCTTGGGGTCAGAAAGTCTGAGGTAGACTCTCATTTTTAAAATTCAGCCCAATCTCTGGTAAACTCTTAGGCGGACTTTGATGCAGACCCTTAGGAATCCAAACGTGCTTTGTCTTATCCCCTAGAGCTTTTTGCTGTCTTTTCTTTTTCTCATTGATTAAGGCACGAAGATCCACTCCAATAGTACTTATAGAGGCCATGAGAGGGAAAGGCTCCTCATCAATCAGCATAATCTCTTTCTTTTTCTCAGGGAACTTGAGTATCCCTTTGTTGATCCTATCTTGAATTACATTCTTAAAAGACTAGCATTCATTAGTTGTGTGGTTCCATAAATCATGATACTTATAGGACTCTTTTCCTTTGATTTCTTCTTTTACAAGAATGTGATGGCCCACAGGAAGATTGATGAATTCCTCTTTGAGTAGGTAATCAAAGATTTCATCTATTTTGCTCACATCAAAGGTGTATTGCTTTGTGGAATTCTGATTCTTGTTCTAAGCATCCTCAGTCTTCTACTATGATTTCATCAAAAGTGGGCAGACTTGGGATCCAGAATTGGCTAGGTCGGCAACAACAGTCTCTTGGGTACTTATATCTTAAAAGTAAGTTCCCATAGCTTTATTTCTCATCTTGTTGTCTTCCCTTAGTAACTCTTCATACTCGGCTACTTTTGTAGCCAACTCGTAGAAGTCTCTAAATTCCATCCCCTCGAATTTCTTCCTGAGTTCGATGTCAAGTCCCCTTTGCACCATCTTTACAAATTCAATTTCTAGTAGGAAGACTTTACACCTACTTTTCATCTTCTTGAAATGGGCTATGAAGAGATCAATAGACTCTCCACTCCTTTAAGTCATTCTCGATAGTTCAGTAACACAGACTTCAGGCTCAGCTCTAAAAAATGGGTATGAAACTTCCTCTCCATTTCTTGCCAGGAATAGATTGAGTCCCTTGGTAATGTTGAGTACTAAGTAAATGCTTAGCCCATCAAGAAATTTGGGAATAACTATAGTTTGTAAAAACCAAAGTTTTCATAATTTGCTAACTCTGTACATTGAATTGCGAATCTTGCAACATGTTCTAATGTGGATTGTCATTTTCCCTAGAAAATAAAGTGAAGTCTAGGATCTGGTATCCTCTTGGATATGGATTTTCTCTATTGATGGCTTGGGGATACGGCTTATGGAATTTTGGCCTACCAATTTATGAAGGCCTGGACCATATAACTCCTGTACAGCATCTCTAACAGCCTCCAAATTCACTTGAGGTGTAGGAGGAGCAAAAAGTGCTGGAGGATATTGAGCAGCCACCATACCAGGTATGTGAATTCCTGCACCCACCTTGTGATTGCCCCTTAAGCTTGAGGCTTATTGCATATGTTGTTTCATCCCCAATATATGCTACAGGATTTATCCTTAGGGTAGTATACCCTTGGAATTGTTATGATAGTTGTTATAGAAGCAATGGTTATGGTGTTGTTTGAGTGGGTCTGCCATTGAAAAGGCAACCAGTGTTAATAGTAGCTTTAGACAAGCCTTGAGTCTCCTTGATTGGTTGTGGTGTAGGTTGGCATTCTATTGAAGGTTTACCATTAGACTCCACTAAATCCAGGGATTCTTCAGAAGCTTGTCGGGCAGACTAGTTGAGATTAAAAGCAGCCCCACCAGATTTTAGAGTCTATTCAGCCGCCATTTGCTCTAAAAGAGTCTTGATATCAGCCATGATTTTTCTCATGAGAGACATGTTCTTGTCCATGGAATCTAGAAGTCCATCAATGCCTTGAGAAGCATGAGGTGCTAGATCAGTTACTTTCTCTGGGATATCACTAGCCCATTGGGGATTGTGACTCTTCTCAATTTGTTTAATCATTTGAGGCACGTATCCAAGCATTGTTGTTGCAGTCACTTCCTTTGCATCCTGAGATACAGTCAGTTTAGTATTTTCTTTATCCTTACTATTCTTTCTTGAGGCCATTACATGATAGGTCCCACTAGACGTGCCAAAATTAATTGTTGACAAAATATTTATTGTCAGTTGCCCTTTGATTAAAATTTGATATTGAGCATGCCAAAGATTCTTGGGGTTCCCACCTGTACTTGGTTTCTAATCGAACGACTCTGTAAGAGACAAAAGGATGATAATCTCTTACAGAACTTGGATTCACTGATGCAGCTTCACCAATTCTCACACAAAAGACTAGGAGAAAATATGAAATTTGTAACTTTGATTTTACATTACTGCACTATGAAGTACATTGAATACAGAATTTGTAACTTTTTGGATTTGTATTACTATACTCAATGATAAATTGAATACAAGGATTTTTTGAAATATGATTTGCAATTGATGTAAAATAAAAGCCACAGAGGCTTGGATAATTTGAAAGTAAATAAAAGCTGTAGAAGCTTGAAAGTTGACTGTTGTAGTTGTTTTTGACTAGTTGATTGTCTGTTGATTGTTCTTTTTTCCTCCTTTGTGGATTCTTGCTTTTATAGTCCTTGATAAGTGATTAATTCCCTAGATTTCAGCTCCACTTCTCCACTAAGCTACCTTCCTTTTCTTTCGCCTCAAGTTGGAGTTAGCCCTTGTGTACGTGCTAGTGGCTGTTATTTCCATGCTCAGTCTATTAGCTTCACGTACAACACTTCGCAGTTGAACTCTCCTTCTAGAAGTCTCTAGATTTAATTGAGTATATGACCCATCCTCTAAAAAGTCTACTAAGAATTATTCTCCATGGGCCCTAAATCCTTAATTTAAAGGCCCAAATTAATTAATCATCATCTGGCCTAATAATTCTCAGTCCACTACAATTATGGTTCCAATAAAACTATTTTGGCGATTTTTTATGGTGGTGGACTGCTAACTCTCTTGACGGTTTTTATATTTCGCAAGTTTAAATATAATAATTGACTTCTTAGTCTTTAGTCTCATCATCCAGTATATGCATATTAATATGTAAAACTATTATTGATATTGGAAAAAAAGTATACAAATGTAGTAATATGATATTTTTTAATCAATTAAATACAT
Source organism: Reutealis trisperma (assembly GCA_947687605.1). Lineage (NCBI taxonomy): Eukaryota > Viridiplantae > Streptophyta > Magnoliopsida > Malpighiales > Euphorbiaceae > Reutealis > Reutealis trisperma. The sequence continues at coordinate 221,575 of CANTUT010000170.1, read as the reverse complement.
ATGATTAAGAAAGAATGAATTAATACATATATAAATATAAAGAATAATTTCTCTTTTATTTTCTTATGTAGATGATCAAAATATTTTCTAATTAATTTACACATTCATTAAAATTAAGATAAGTTTAATGATAGTAATACCATCATACATTCAATATGCATATTTACTATGTATACTAAAAAATGATTGATTTCACAAATTAAAATATTTAAAATTATATTTTAAATATCAATTCCAAGAATTAAATTAACATGATCAATAAAAAGTAAATTCTCTTATTAAGTAAACTAAAATTCTTTTTTTTTATCCTGTATTCGTATCGTAATTATTTATGGTGATAAAAATCATCAGCTAATGTATATAATATGCGTTAATTTGTATGTAAATGCATTATAATACATAGGAGATAGAACCTGATATGAACATGATATGGAGTTGGGTACTAAAATACTACAGCAAAAATAATCAAGCGGCAGACTTTTGTCCATTGCTCCTTATGTGATCTTATTTTCACTAACCATTGGACACAATAGTTTTAGTGATGTTTAGGGTACGAGTTCCACTCTCACTATATCAATTGATATGCTCAAAATGAATTTCGATCTCTAGCACATTATTAGCGATCTTCGAAGCTTGCCAAGTAAAAAATTAAAGGGCTCAACAGATTTACCTAGAGGACTATTCTGATACTTAAATTAATAAGGTTATGATTTCTAAAAATTAGAAAACTTAGAGTGCTTAAAATTTGTTACCTATCTTATTGAGAAAAGAATGATATTTATAAAAGTGTCTTGAGGAGTAAATCTTTTAAAAAATTGATTCTCCATGACTATATTACAATTAAAAAATGACTTTTTCTGATAATAGTATAGTATGATATAAACTTTTTGTACGAGTTCCTAACTCGCGTAACACAACCAGTTTAAATATGTACCAAACACAACTCAATCTAAGAAGGAAACAAACTCAACCATACTCGGTTATGAGGACAGGTTCACACCTTAAATTTTTATGTTCCTGGATCTCAACTTTAATTATTTGGACAAGCAAACAACATCAAAATTAACATCAAAATTATCAATTTCTATGTGAATCCAGGACTTTCAATCCCGTTTTCGCAAATTCTAATCTCAATTTTCTTGGATTTCGTATAAGGACGTAACACTTAAAATGTCAATTTCACTTAAATTCAGGATTTCCCTTGTACCAATAATAATGGTTTTTTGGGGATATAATTATATGCTAGATTATCACTTGCGTGTTGCCGCAAGTTTTTTTTTTTTATTTTTTTATCAGAATACTACATCATTTCAATTTGCGTTTTTTTAATAGTTTAATATAATACACGTGCATTAAAAGTTAAATGTAGTCATAAATGTAATAGTACTTGTTATGATAATCAACTCAAATGGTTAAATTTGAACACAATTAAATCTGAAACATCAAAGCTACTGTGCAGTCTATCAGAAATGGCTGAATTGGGCATAGCAAACGACACTGAAGCAGAATTTTTAAGGGTGAGAATGTAAATAAATGCTGAAGGTTAAATGTCAAGAATGCCCATATTTAAACAATGGACACAGATGCAAATCAACGAAAGGCAAAAGCCTTGTAAAACGCCGGTTCAAGCAAACCGAAAGGATAAAATGGTCACTACAGTAAAGAGATTTTCCTTCCATGCTACTATAAAATGGTGCCGTTTTCGTTACTGAGTTACATGTTATCTTGGGTCATGATAGTAAATCTAGAGCCAGAAAAACCCATTAATGCCCCTCTATCCTTTTTTCTTGGACAATCTTACTCCTAAGTTGCACTGTTCATCCACTGTAAGGCTTATATTCTATATATATATTTCAAAGACATTGGTGAACAGAAATGATTGGATGATTATACGTATGCGAATTATGTATTTTGCTAATGTTGTGGATTAATTTGTAATTTATGCTTAATTTAGCTATTGAAATGATTTTAATTAATTAAATAAATTTAATTCAAGTATTTTCATTAAATGAATTATTATTAGTTAATTTTATAATTAAGTTGAGATAATTAAGTTTAAATGAATTTAGGATATTAAATGGATTAATTGTGTTTTAAGAAGGAGAAATTATATGATAAAATGGAATTCTAACGACTTGTATAGATATGTGTGTATTGTTGTGGAATTCAGGTTAATTTCCACCAATAATAACAATATTCACTTTGAGAACTATTATCCAGGTGATTAGAGTGTGAACGATTGAACTAAAAATCACCCAAAAGAAAAATTCCCAGGTAAGTGATGAGGTCACAACGGTCCAACTTAAAAATCACTTTCCTAAACAGAATTTAACCAATACAAGTAATTTTAATAGCACAATAATTCACTACAACTATACCCGACAATAGCTATTAAATAAACACAAAATAACATAAAGAGAACACCAGAAATTTAATGAGGTTCGGCCATTTTTGCCTACGTCCTCGGACACTACCAAAATAATATTTCACTAATTGAAAAAATATTACAAAAGAGAAAGAAAGAATAAAATTGCCTAAATATAGAAAAGGGCAATTTTGGGATGAGAAAAACTAAAGGGAGGAGGAGTCTATTTATAACTAAAGACTCCTCCCATTTTTCTTCAAATTCCCGATGTGGGAATTTTACAAAACCAACAAATCTCCACCTTGGAAAATTCCAAACAATTCTCTCACAAATTCAAATTTCAGTAGTGTCATCTAATGTGCTTTGAAGCGCCAATCTTCAAATTCTGATAACATTAATCAAGTCCAAACAGTGTTGGAACTTGATAGCTGTAACTGCTTTTGTCAACATATCAACAGGATTCTCAGTGGTTCGAATCTTCTGGATTATAACTCCACCTTCTTCTAGGATCTCTCGTACAAAGTGATATCGAACATCAATGTGCTTCGTCCTTGCATGATAAACCTGATTCTTTGCTAAGTGAATAGCACTCTGATTATCACAATGCATTTGATGTGCTTCTGTTCAATTCCCAGTTCACCAAGCAACCCTTGAAGCCAAATTGCCTCCTTCACAGCTTCTGTAACTGCCATATACTCTGCCTCTGTAGTAGACAAAGCCACTGTTGACTGTAAAGTGGACTTCCAACTAACTGGTGCCTTTGCAAAAGTAAACACATAACCAGTAGTTGATCGACGTTTGTCCAAATCACCTGCGTAGTCAGAATCACAATACCTAACTACGTACTGACCTTCTTGCTTGTCCTGCTGAAATACCAAACCAACATCTATGGTGTTCAGAATATACCGTAGAATCCATTTCACAGCTTGCCAATGCTCCTTTCCAGGATCATGCATATACCTGCTTACAACCCCAACTGCTTGTGAAATATCGGGCCTCGTACACACCATTGCATACATCAAACTACCAACAGCACTTGCATATGGTACTTTTGACATGTATTCCCGTTCTGCATCATTCTTTCGTGACATGGATGCACTAAGCTTGAAATGAGGAGCAAGTGGTGTACTAACTGGTTTTGACTTCTCATTCATGCCAAAACGTTTTAGTACCTTCCTCAAATATTCTTTTTGAGACAAACAAAGCCTCCCTAATTTCCTATCTCTTGAAATCTCCATGCCGAGAATCTTCTTTGCCTCACCGAGATCCTTCATCTCAAACTCCTTGTTCAATTGAGTCTTTAATTTCTCAATTTCTATCTAACTCCTGGAAGCTATCAACATATCATCAACATAAAGAAGAAGATATATATAGGATCCATCTTGTAGCTTGCGTAAATACACACAATGATCATATTTGCTTCTCGTATAATTCTGCCCTATCATAAACTTATCAAATCACTTGTACCACTGCCTTGGAGATTGCTTCAATCCATACAACGATTTTTCCAATTTGCATATCATTTTTTCCTTTCCAGCAACTTTAAATCCATCTGGCTGAGTCATGTAGATTTCCTCATCCAAGTCTCCATGTAAAAATGCAGTTTTTACATCCATCTGAACTAGTTCCAAATCCAACTGTGCTACCAAAGCCAACAAGATTCTGATAGAGGAATGCTTTACAACTGGAGAAAATACTTCATTATAATCAACTCCCTCCGTCTGAGCGTAGCCTTTAGCCACCAATCTTGCTTTGTAGCGAACATTATTCTTGTCAGGAAATCCATCTTTCTTTGCATATACCCATTTGCACCCAATTTCCTTCTTTTCCTTTGGAAGACTAGCTAGTTTCCATGTCTGATTCTTTTGAAGGGACTGCATTTCTTCATTCATGGCAATCCTCCACTTTTTCTGTTCTAAACTTTGAACTGCTTCATTAAAAGTGGTAGGAACATCATCGATTACAATTGGTGATGCAGAAGAGACCATATCAGCATAACGAGCAGGTTGTCTAATAGTCCTCTTTCCTTTTCTTAGTGCAATTGATTCATGTTGTTGTGGAGGTTCTTGGGTCTGAACCTCTTCTTCATTTGACTCTTCTTCTACCATAGGAGAGTCAACATCAGTTTCTTTATTGGCTGGGATAATTATGTTACTATCAAACTCTACCTGTTTGGAAGTACCCTCCACCTGCTGTGGAGTACCATCTGTCTGTTCATCAGTTACCTTTCTCAACATGGTAGATTCATCAAAGGTAACATCCCTGCTAAAGATTACTTTCTTTGTCTCTGGACACCAAAGACGATAGCCTTTTACACCAGATGTGATCCTCATAAATATTGCCTTCTTTGCTCTTGGATCCAGCTTTGACTCCTTAACATGATAATATGCAGTGGAACCAAATACATGTAAGGAATCATAATCTATAGCAGGTTTTCCAAACCATTTCTCTAATGGTGTCTTACCACCAATAGCAGTCGATGGTAAACGGTTGACAAGGTGACAAGCATATACCAAAGCCTCAGCCCAAAATTCTTTGCCCAACCCAGCATTGGACAACATACACCGAACCTTCTCCAGCAATGTCTGGTTCATACGCTCAGCCACCCCATTCTGTTGTGGTGTATTTCTGACGGTGAAGTGCCTGACAATACCTTCATCTTCACAGACTTTCAAAAAAGGATCACTTTTGAACTCTCCACCATTGTCTGTTCATAGATGTTTGACTTTTCTACCTGTTTGAGTCTCTATCATCTTTTTCCATTTAAGAAAAATTCCCAACACCTCATCCTTCGTCTTCATCGTATACACCCAAACTCTTCGGGAAAAATCATCAACAAAGGTAACATAATAGTGTTTTCCTCCCAAAGAAGTTGTCTTGGAAGGCCCCCATACATCTGAATGAACATAATCCAAAATACCCTCAGTATCATGGATTACTGTTCCAAATTTCACCCTTGTCTTCTTCCCTTTGATGCAATGCTCACAAAAATTTAATTTGCAAGCCCGTGCTCCTTTCAATAATCCTTGATCTGTTAGTAATTTCAAAGATTTTTCTCCAGCATGCCCCAAACGCATATGCCATAACCTGGTTGCTTCTGACTCCTGATCATTAGTAGATGCTGTTACTGCTGCTGTCCCAACAATTGTACTACCCAGAAAGTAATACACATTGTTTCTTTTTTGAATTCCCTTCATTTTCACAAGTGCTCCAGAGATAATCCTCATTATCCCATCCTTAGTTCCCACAGAGATGAGATTTCTCATTAAATCTAGTACATAATGAACACCTGTTAAGGTTCTGATTGATCCATCCTGATTCCTCAAGCGAATTGAACCAATCCCATGTGTGTTAAGAGGGGAATTATTTGCTGTGTAGACAACTCCACCTTTTAGTTCTTTAAAATCAAAGAACCATTCTCTATTTGGGGTCATATGGTGGCTACAAGCTGAATCTGGCAACCATGAGCTAGAACTACTGGTTGATGGTGTAGTAGCACATGAAAAGTCTGAATCTGCTTCATCATACTCAGCTACATTTGACTCTGAGACAGCCTTTCCCTTTTCAGACTTGCCTTTATTTTTTAGCTTGGGACAATCTTTCTTCCAGTGCCCCTTTCCTCGACAAAAGGCACATTCATCTTTACTCAGTCTGGATTTTGACTTTGATCTCCCTCTCCTTCCTTTATTCTGGCTCTGCAAATGACCTCTAACAACGAGAGCTTCAGCTTCTACACTTGTATTTTCTTGCTTTTCTTTCTTTTTCAATTCATAACTATACAAGGCAGCAGTTACTTCACTGAGAGACACAGCAACCTTCCCATGAAGTAGAGTAGTTTCAAGGTACTCAAACTTATCAGGAAGCGATCCCACCAACATCAGAGCCAGATCTTCATCATTAAAAGTCACATCCATATTCATCAAATCAGTCACCAGCTGATTAAAGCTGGTAATGTGATCATTCATAGTGGTACCGGGTACATAATTAAAGCGGAACAATCTCTTCTTCATATAGAGCTTGTTCTGACTACTTTTCTTTAAGAACTTCTCCTCCAGTGCCTTCCACAATTTATTTGCAGAAATTTCTTTCGAAAATGCATACTTCTGCTCTCTAGAAAGACACGATCGAATTGTACCACATGCCAATCTATTAATAGTCTTCCATTCTTTCTCCTCAACTTCCTCTAGTTTCTCTTCTTCAATAGCAATATCTAGACCTTGCTGAAAAAGAGCATCTAGAACCTCACTTTGCCACATGTCGAAATGACTGGTGCCATCAAAAATCTCCACTGCAAATCTGGTATTTGTTACAGTAGTTCTTGCCAAAATTGACGATGATGAAGATGTGGATGCTTTTGTACTATCTGCCATTTCTGCTGCAAATTTTATTTAATAGCTATTAATGCGGAATGTCAATTAGCCCAAGAAAATTTTTTCTGATGTGGAAGATCAGCCTAAGCCGCAACTACAGAGCGTACTAAAATAAACCAAGAGCTCTGATACCAATTGTTGTGGAATTCGGGTTAATTTCCACCAATAACAACAATATTCACCTTGAGAACTATTATCCAGGTGACTAGAGTGTGAACGATTGAACTAAAAATCACCCAAAAGAAAAATTCCCAGGTAAGTGGTGAGGTCACAACGGTCCAACTTAAAAACCACTTTCCTAGACAGAATTTAACCAATATAAGTAATTTTAATAGTATAATAATTCACTACAACTATATCCGACAATAGCTATTAAGTAAACACAAAATAACATAAAGAGAACACCAGAAATTTAACGAGGTTCGGCCAATTTTGCCTACGTCCTCAGACACTACCAAAATAATATTTCACTAATTGAAAAAATATTATAAAAGAGAGAGAAAGAATAAAATTGCCTAAATATAGGAAAGGGCAATTTTGGGATGAGAAAAACTAAAGGGAGGAGGAGTCTATTTATAACTAAAGACTCCTCCCATTTTTCTTCAGATTCCTGATGTGGAAATTTTACAAAACCAACATGTATAGATATGTATATATGTGTGCATGTACGTATGTATATATATGTGCATGCTAAATTCTTGGCTTATTTTTCGTTAATCGTAAGGGTTAATCTGATTGGCAAGAGAATTAGTTTCTTTTTTTTATTAATTTAGATTTGATATTAAGACGATATCATAAATGAAGATTTTTTCTCAGTTACGAATCTCTAAGTTTTAGCGCGAATGGTTTGCCTTTAAACCCACTAAGGAAGTGAACTTAGAAATAATCTATAACATATATATATATATATATATATATATATATATATATATATATATATATATATGTGTGTGTGTGTGTGAGAGAGAGAGAGAGAGAGAGAGAGATAAGCAAATTTACATAAGAATTCTCGCTAAATTTTTTTTAATTGTGCATTTATGATGGATGATATAGTTATTTATTAATTAAATAATATAATTATCTAATTATATTTAATTTAAATAAGGAAAGATGAATTCAATTAAAATAAGTAGTGAATAAAACAACTATTATTTAATATGTAATTAATTATATTACAAATTTATAATTATATAGTCATTATAATTAAAAATTTAATTATTTGAATTTAATTAGAATAATAAAAGAATAAAATAATTATTATTTAATGTATAATTAATTATATTTAATTTAAATACAAAATATTTCAATTAGAATAAATTTTTTTTTATGCTTTTTTGAATATTGAGAAACTTTTTAAGCAAGCTGCTTAATATTCGAAAAAATATAAAAAATAATAAATTTTTTTTAGACGTTAGAGAAATTCTAATTTTGACTTTCATTATATAAATTATTACTTTCTGTCATTATAAATTTTAAAATTAGTTATTTTAATCATTAATAATAATTTATATATTTTCAAAAAAAATAATCATAGTTTGTATAAATGAATTCAATCAGAATAATTAATTTTTTTTAATGTTATTTTGAATATTAAGAAGTTAGAAAATTCTAATTTGACTTTTGAAAAATTCTATTATAGTTTATAAAAATTATTTTTGGTTCTATGGGAAGATGTAGTAGAAAAAGAAGGTGTACTAATTGATAAGTTTGAGAAATTCTAATTTGATTTTAATTGTTTGAATATTAACAAGTTAGAAAATTCTAATTTGACTTTTGAAAAGTTCTGTTGTAGATTATAAAAATTATTTTTGATTTCATGGAAGATGCAATAGGAAAAAAAGGTGCACTAATTTAGATTTCATTTAACAACAACAAGCAAAATCCTATTATTACATTATCAAATGTCAAAGTCTATATTTATAATGGTATGTTCTTCTCTACTCTAAAAAAATCAATTTATTTGCAATTCTATAAATACTTAAATTTAATATTTGTTTTTAAAAATTTTATACTATAGCAGAAAGTCAACTATCAACATTAAAACATTCAATTTAAATTTAATATTTTTTAATTCTTTATGCTATAATCGAATTTTAACTATCAATATTGAAAATTAGTATTGTAACAACTTGAATTTTGAATTATTTTAGAAAATCTTATTTTTATATGAAAATATAATTATTTAAATCTATATATTAAATTGGCATTTAAATTCTCATAATTATCTAAAAATTTGGATTTTATGATATTGAAAATATATTATTAATAAAATTTTATTTAAATTTTAAAATATGTGAATTTAATGTAAAGAAAATATTTATTTAATTATTTAGTCATGAAAATAATTTATTAAATTTGAATATTATAAAGAATTTATATTTGGTAAAATTAAATGTGAAGATAATAAAATTTTATATTTTGGTATTTAAATATTAATTTTTAAGAATTTTTGAAAATTAATTTTATGTTAAATTATTTTTAATAAATCCAAAAGTAATAATTTTTCAAGTTTTAATATATCAAATTAAAATATATTTTATAAGGAATTTAATGACTCTTTATTTGTAATTTTTGAATTTAAAATGAATTTTTTATAAATGTATAAAAAAAAAAAAAAAAGAAAGAAGAAGAGACCAACCCAAGGCCGCCACATGGCAGCCTTGTGATGGCTACATAGCCAGCATATTTTAATTTGCTAGTCGTGTTGAAGAAGCAAAAAAAGAAAAAAAAAAAAAAAAAGAGAGAGAGAGAAGATGGTGAAGACAGTGACTTTCAAGATCGATTCTGACCAAACCATTGGGAGGTGATCGACACCTCCCATACCACTGTGTAGCCTACCATGAGCCCAAGGCTGCCATGTATAGCCAATGGATTTTAATTTGCTAGTCATGTTGAAGAAAAAAAAAAGGGGCGCGGAGGGGGGCGAGAAGATGGTGAAGGCAATGATTTTCGAGCCCGATTCTGGCCAAACCGTTGAGAGGTGATCGACACTTTCTATATCACCTTATAGCCTACCATGAGGTGTTTTATAGACTATGACTTTTCTAGATTCTAATCACTCGATAAGGAGATACAGTTGCCCAAATTAGCTCCAGTAACCATCTTGTTTTGAAAAATTCATTTGGCCATAACTCTTTCATCTGAACTCCAAATTAGGTGATTCAAGTTCCTTTGGTTTTCTCTTAGTTCTATCTTTCATTTGATACCTTATTCAATACCCGAGGTTCACAAGAGAGGGAGATTGGAGGAGAGAGAAGTTCACCAATGCCGCTACTTATTTCGCATGATTCGGTGCCTTTCGGTGGGAGTTTGGAGAAAATAACCATATATTTGGATTCCTCACATCTGGATCTACAAGTTGGTATCCTTGGATAAGAGTTTTGCCATTGTTGAAATTTTCCGGTGACCCCTAAATGGACATTTTTGGATAGCAATTCCGACTCGTTAAACCGAATCACCTAATATCAATTTCGACTTTAATTACATCCAGATAATGAATTACAAATTTTTTCTGAAAATTTAGGTATATTATTTATTATTTTTTAATTAGTATATTGAGTAGGTAAATTGAGTTTTATCATTAATTATGTGATTGTTAAAAATTATTCGTAAATAATTAGAGATTAAATTAAGGCATGGAAAATTTATATAAATTCTATAATTATTGAATTGAAATTTGTTTATGTGAGGATATATATTGTGATAATAGCAAATAAATTTTAAATTGAATTAATATGGATATATTTTTATTACTAGAATTAAATTGGTGAATTTAAGATTATTAGGAATTTTATGAATTAATTGGTAATAATTTTATGAAAGTAAAAATTTATTGGATGCTATTAGAATTTAATTGATCTATGTCTAGTTATTCTTAAATTATGAAATTACTAAGAATATAAATTATATTTATGCTCTTGGTGTTAATTAAGGAATATGAAACCAATACAATTCTTATAAAAGTTTTTGAGTTAAATTTTATATATTATTAATGAAATAAAGTAATGAATTTGAATTATGGAATTATTTTAGTTGATAGTATAATGAGTCAGTAAAAGGAATCTTAAAGAAATTAAATTAATTGTATAAGATTTATATTTTCGTATAACTAATTAGTTTCTTTTATGTTATGAAATTATGTGTTTTTCTAAGTTAATTTTAATTAAATATAGAAATAAAATATTTATTATAAATTTATATTATTATGAATTTAAAAGTTACTTTTAATTGATTTTAATATTAGCAAAAATTATGAAACGATGTGATAATAATGAAATAAAAGTGAAAGATGAATTGTTGGGGAATAAAAATGCGGTGATGATGTTATGATATTTTATGAGTATATATATGTGATTGAAGATTGAAACTATTCATGTGTATGGATACATAGGCCTAGAGCGGCAGTCGAGTTATTGTTAGTTGTATTATAGAAGTGTTTGTTCTTTTTATATTAGTGGAAAACATTCTAGTTATAAGAGAGACTTTATTAAAATTTCGGCAGAATCTTTAAAATTGCTTAAGCATCTATTAGTTGGATTATTCTAGTTCTCATAGTCTTTGTATCGTTATTCAGTACCTGGCGTTCTAGCGTCTTTCGAGTTATCAATCAGTGAAGGAGACTTAGGTGGATCTTGTTAGATTTGTGAGTTATATAGCTTCATGTAACATTTTATTCTTTTATTTATTTAAAGTTACACTTGCATATATGCATTGATTATATATATATATATATATATATATATATATATATATATATATATATATATATATATATATATATATATATATATATATATATATATATATATATATATATATATATATATATAATCATGAATTATGAATATGAATTTAGTATCTTAGCATATATATGTGACTATTCATTAATATTGATGTTGTATATTGTTTGTGGATGTTTGATGGGATTAGGATGATATAGTATCACTTAGGATATGATTGTGATGATGAAATGATGATGAGATAGATGAGCAAATGACTGGAGTATGATAGCTACTGGCTTGCTCATCGCATATGGTGAACCCTTAATTTGCAATTCCAAACTGCGGGCATTTAATTACGAATCCATATAATCAAACTAGACTCAAATCGCATTAAAAATGGGCCAAATAGGCCAAAACAGGTTGAATAAAAGATCCAGGTGCAGTTAGGTACTGCTGGAGCGAGTGGCACCCATATGGTGCCGCTACTGGCTAGTATCAAATTGATGCTACCAGCCTGGTCGGCACCTGTGAACCCTCAATTCTACACCTCCTAGGATTCTAAATTTTCACTTAGGAAAAAAATTAATCAGAACTCCTAAATCATTTTCGAATCATTCAGGACTCAGTACGAAGGCCAACGCAAGTGGAATCACGAAAAATGAATGAGAAATGGGTGAAAACAGGCTGAACATGTGAAAACAGGTGGGGTGTCATACAACTCTATGGTAGTCATCTCTGCGGTGCCATAAAGCCTTCTGCGACAACCTAAGTGATTTCCCACCTTTTCGTAATCCCACATCGAATATTGACAGCCCCTATGCTCCAGCCCTCCCTCTATCTATAGAGGACCTCTCTACATTTCAAAAGACACAAAAACTTGGAGGCTTGAAAAGCACTAACTTCAATTAAATTGCTTTACATTTGGTCTGCAAAGCAAGTTAAAGGGTTTCTCCTTGATTCCTACTCAATTAGTTTAAGGCTTTCCACCCGCTTGTTCAAGGCAAGTTTATTACCCAATGCTCGTGTTGGGAGGTTTCTCTTTGATTCCTACCTGACTAGTTTAAGGCTTTCCACCTGCCTATTCGAGGCAAGTTCATTGCCCAAGGCTTATGTCCCTTGTGTGAAGAAGGTGGAACTGCAATCCAGTTGTCCTCTCCATCTGCCCTTTGTCCTTAAGCCGCAAAAGCACAAGGTAATCTTCTTTTCTTTTCTATTTGGTTTAAAAGCTCATTGCCTCTTTTAGTTAGTTAATTACATTGATTCACTTAGGTTGTTAGCTAATCAACCTAGTAGTCTATTAATTTAATTAATCAAAATATGATAAAGTGGCTAGGCTAAACTAACCTCCTCGCGAGAAGGGAGAACTATGTGAGTTCTAATTCTCATTCAAAGGGATACGTAGGCATACTTGGTTCAAGCATCGAATCCAATTAAAAATTAATTAACTCTCCCTCTATCACCTTTTTCACTCATTTTTGTTTCATTTATTTTGTTATTAGGTTTAGTTTGGGGAATGTGTGACTCCTCTAAAACTCATAAGGGCTAGAGGAGGTATCCCCCTATGTTTAGGATTTTATTTGTAATGTTAACTTTATTTTGGACTATTACTTGCATTTATTATTGAATATATAGAATAAATGATCATGCATATTATCAATTGTCCATGCATTTTAAACTGTTCATGAAATATATTTTAAGTTACTTTTATATTATTTGGCCAAACATGTTTTGTTAAATTGCAAAACCTAGTCTCCGAATCCTCTTTCATTTTGAGGCTGGTAATCTTTTTCCTTTGGGTAATAACGAGAGTCAAATGGGTTTTTCCTTATATTTTTCCAAAATAAAATTTAGGTGGTAACCATAAAAAATCTATCAAAAATAAGTCCAATGGATTCCTCGTGAGTTTTTTCCCAAATGGGCATTTCAATTCCTGTTAGCACATCAGACCGGTGCTCGAGCGAGACCTCACAGTACCATATTGCTGCCTCTCCACAGGCCGACATGCCATCCATGCTGTTGATCCTCCTTTTTTTCCTAATTTGCGTTAGATTTTCTCTTATAAATATGGGTTCACTCACAGTTATTAGAACACATAGTTTCAAAAAAAAAAAAAAATTCTCTAGTTTCTATCAATTTTAAGCCAAAATTCTGTTTTAAAACCAAAAATCCCTTTTTCTTTAATTAATCTCTACCAAAATTAATTTTCAAATTAATTTCAAAGTTTAATTTTTATTTTCAATTATTATCTTTCTGTTCTTTTTTTTTTTTGTTTAATTATTTCTGTATAAGGTTCATTTTGTGAGATTACAATCTAAAGTAGAGCTCAGATCTGGTGTAAGGCTTGCCCCCATTCATACAAAGAAAGTGCAAAACCAACGTATAATTCCTTCGTTTGAGATTTCATAAATCAGATTTAGAATTCTCTCTTTTATATCTTTGCTTAGGTCTAAAACTGAAAAGATCTAGCTTTGTCAATTTTAAATTTGAATTAAATTAGCAAATCAACTTAACTTTTCCAAAACCTTTCCTTCGCAAGAAAGAAGAACTGCGTATGGTTTAATTCTCATTCAAAAGGAATACGTAGGCATGCCAGTCTTTTAGACATCAACTCCAAAATATTTTTAAAAATAATTTTCCCTTTTCTTTTATTTTTCTTTAATGAGATTATTTCTATTTCCTTTCTATAATTTTATTGCTTCTTTCTTGAATTTTATTCGTACTAATCTCTTTTGATATGTGAAATCTTGCAATTAGTTGAGCAATGTGTGCTTTTCCTAATATCCATAAAGGCTAAAGAAAAGATCCTCCATTTTATCCATTTTGGTTTGTAATAATTCTTAGTAGATTTTATTTTGTTTATTGCCTTATAACTGTCATTCATGCATGCACGAATATTATTGCTCATGCATTATCCTTATTTCTGTCCATGCATACATGAAAACAACTTTTCTTCTTATAAAAGCCATCTTGCATCTTCTAGCCAAACTAGGAAAAATCTTTTCTTAATACTATTTATTACCAAAACCTAGTCCTTGGGCCGTCTCTGGTCACTCGTGAACTAGTGCTTTTCCATGGACTAATTGGTATAATTTTTGGAGTCAAATAAGGGTTTGAGTCAAAATAAGGATTTTTCTTTAATTTTCCCAAAATGCTTTGAAAAATTCAAGTGGCGACTTGTAATTTACGACTTTCAAAAACTATTTTCTAATAGCGAGTTCCAATCATGATTCTTTTCCCAAAAGCATTTTGATACTTGGGTGAGGTCTCATAATTTGATTTTGGCTGATCTGACGACACCATATGGGTGCCACTCTAAGGGCCGGAGTGTCGCCCATGCATTTGATCCTCCTTTTTTTCCTGATTTATCTCATATTTCTCCTATAAATATGGGTTCACTCACAATCATTTGGACACACAATTTCATATACAAAAAAAAATCCAATTTCTATCAGTGTGGTTCCAAGAAGCCTTGTTGATATTTGATTGTCATGTTGATTGTTGAACTATATGAGTCTAATATTTAATGTTTATTATTAATTTGATATATTCAATTTGACCTTATTAAGGTCAAATCCGACTTTAGCAGTGTCGAATTCGACTATATATATATATATATATATATATATATATACCTAAATTAGGTGAAATTCAACCTTATTAAGGTCAAGTTTGACCATAATAATGTCGAATTCAACCTTAATATAATTATGCCTTTTGAAATCATATCTTTATTTTTCTTCTTTATTTGTTTTACTTGGTGATTTATTTACTACTATTGTGTTACATTTGTGCTAGCCTTGTCTACTGTTCTGATGTTGTTTTAATTGTCTCATGCTGTTGTTTCTTCCTTAATGTATTCCTGCCTTGCTGCCTACTAGATATTTACTGAATGCCTACCTCCTGTTTACTTAATGCAATGGTGAGATAACTAATCTCATTTCTTCATCGATTCATGGGAATGAATTGAATGTGAATGATTGAATAATGGAATACTGAATTATATTATTGAACAATTATATAATGTATTAATGTGTAACTGTAACTCTGTAATGCTGTAATAAACAAATAATCAACTCTTATAGTTCTATTAATGTTAATTAGTAATATAATATTATGAATGTTATTGATTTTCAATATTGTGTTTTTTTTTAAAAGCATTTGGTCATTTGATAGACCTCTCATTAATAATGTTTAATTAAAAGTTAAATTCAAAATTGACATAGTCAAATTCAACCAAATTAATTTCAAATTCAACACATATTCAATCTAATTCAACTTTAATACAAGTTGAATTTGACCTATGTCATTGTTAAACGCGTCATTGTTAAATAAGGTAGAATTCTACCTAATTTAATACAGTTGAACTCGATCGTATAATGTTTGAATTCAATCTTATTATCTTCAAATTTGAATTAGAATATATCTCATTAATAATGTTTAATTCAACATTGAATTCAAAATCAACACAGTAGAATTCAACCAAATTAAAGTCGAACTCAACACATATTCAGTCTAATTCAACTTTAATACAAGTCGAATTCGACTCTATATCACTATTAAACTCGTTGTTGTTATATAAGGTCGAATTCCACCTAATTTAATATAGTCCAACTCAATCATATTATGTTCGAATTTGATCTTATTATAGTCGAATTCGAATACATCTATTACTATTATTATGATCTAGGTTGAGCTTGGTTTATTTAATTAAATAATTTTAAATTATTCAAATTAATTACTTAAAATTCAATGAACTATTGAAATTGTGTAAATTAAATTTATATAATTAAAAAGAAATTTTAATTCAATCAATGAAGTGAAACAAATCTCTCTGGGAATTAAAAATGCCATGACTGTTCATATTTTTCAAAAAATTTGCAATAACTGTATAGTGTATTGATAAACAAAAAAGCCACAAAATTTTCATTATAAAAAGGCACCAATAGTTTTGTTTTCGCTCATAAGATCTTTCATCTTATTTTTTTATCTTCCACATTTTGCTTTATTCATCAATTTTATCTCCGTTAGTGTATTGATAAACAAAAAAGTCACAAAATTTTCATTATAAAAAGGCACCAATAGTTTTATTTTCACTCATAAGATCTTTCATCTTATTTTTTATCTTCCATATTTTGCTTTATTCATCAATCTTATCCCCATACTAAAATGGCATTCTGCAATCTCTATCCAACCAACCCCAGGAAAACTCCTTGTAGTGAACCATTCAAAAAAGGTGCATGGGATCATCCACCACCTATTGAGTCTCTGGAACTGATGTATATCAAAACAAAAGAGCTCTACGGTAATCTAAGGGCTGAATTGAGGGAGTTCATTTACAAGAGTATGTTAGATGTGCAGGTAGATTAAGTCAAAGATAAAATGCTGAAAATCTATCCTCCTCTCATGACTATTTATGCGATATATGAAGAGGTGATAGAGGATAAGTTAGATTGAAGATGACATTGGCCCTGGCCCTAGTGGAATGTGACCAGTGCCCCCTCCTGTATCTAATCCTACCAACCAACCAACCTTCTTCAAATAATTTGTTTTCTAATTTTCTAATTATAATATTAAGTATTATGTTTTTTTGTTTTTATTTTTTTAATTGTTTTATTTTTTAAGTATTTTATGTTTTTATGTTTTAATTAAAAAATATTAATTATATAAATATTAAGTATTAAGTATTGTGTTTTTTATTATTTATAATATTTGGTAATTTATGATTTTTTAAATTTCTTCTTAATTTCATATATATTTCAATATTGCTCAATGCTGGAGATTGTCTTATCTGATTGAAATCAAATTTATGAATTTCAAACTAAATATGATAAATTTTATCATTATAGTCAAATTCGACTGTACTACAGTCAAATTCGACATTCATAATTTCGAATTTGACCTTAGTATGGTCGAATTTGACTCTATTAAAGTTAAAATTGATGGGACAAATTTTGGATTTCGACCCATTAAAGTCGAAATATATCTTATCACAGTCGAATTTGTCATAATTATCCAAAATTCCTGATATCCAAACTGTATTGACCCGAACCATTACCCCAAATAACTAAACTAACTTGTATAGAAATGATGGTACAAGTCGGGACTGGTATTTCATGCTTATAAGTCGGGATCGAGGCTATAGTTTTTGGGATCCCTAAAATTTTAGTTCGATACGAGGATTTTGAAATACCCTGCTTTATTCAAATGTGCACAGCCCTACTCAAAAGACCTTGATCCTCATGTAAGAAGAGTTTGCCCTAACACCTCCTTCAAGTGCATCCCACACACTTAGGCAAGCAATCCTTAACTCTTATGAAATATGATATTTCGGTTTAGTTGGCATAAGACTCAAAAGCTGACATGCGAACATACAAAAGCATTATTATCATGGTTCATCAAAAGTATGACATGACAGTCTCTCAATTAGAAGCGACCACATCACCCATTCACTATAATCCCTCATACTAAAACTCATCATAAATATACATTTACTCCTCCTTCCATAGGAAGCAGGTAAGAAGAAGTAGACACATAATTTTAACTAAATACTTCCAAATATTTACTTCAAAGATGTAGTCACTGACTTTAATATTAGAGAATTTACACTAGGTCGAAAGTTTGGCACTCCAATACTTTATCTTTTTCTCTTCTTTTACAGGCCCCAAGCCTATGGCTCAAAGACAAAACAACTTACATCAAGTCTAATATCTCTAACATAGTCTTGATGATAAGTGACCTCTAAGTGTGTGTGTGTGTGTGTGTGTGTATAAGACATCAACCCGATTCATAAGCAGGGTCAATGGTTGAACAGGTGAGTCAATATAATTAATTAAATATATAATTTATAATTTTATATAACAAAATAAATATAAAATATTAAAAAATTTAGGAGTAGATAAACTTCCACTCAAAAATAAAAATTAACAAACTAGATATTGTAGTTTACAAACATAAAAAATACATAAATAAGTTCATTAAATGTTTCATATATTTTTAAACTTTTATATCCATGGATCACACTATAAACTAAAAAAAGAGAAATTGAGATTTAATAATTTTTTATAATTGAGATTTAATAATTTTTTATCCTTACATTTTCATCAAAATGTGTAAATAAGTTCAAATATTTCATTATACATCACTTTAAGAATAACATGTAATTAAATTATTAAATTTCAGGGATTAAAATTAGTTTAATATTAAGGATCAAAATAAAATGAAAATTTTCTAACTTTTACTCTATAGAATGAAAATGCAAAATAATTAAAGAAATCCTTGTAAATGAAAATGAAGGTGTATATTATAATAATTTATCCAAATAAAAGCAATTTATAGTGAAAAAAAATTGAAATTGTGAGGCCACCAGGTCATTGGCCAGGTCATCGGGTCACCGGATCAACCATCTAGATCACATGATTTTTTATAGGTCAATTACAATCCAATCTAATAACAAACTCGGACCAGTTCAGTGTCTAGGTCACCAGGTCAACCAACCAGTCCGGTCTGAGTTTAATATATATATATATGTGTGTGTGTGTGTGTGTGTGTGTGTGTCATGCCCCGAACCGAGAGCACGTGACTAGCACTAGGATACGAAAAATGCACGTAGCTATTAGTGCCCGTAGTAAGCCTAACCAAAACACACAACAGAAAGCTCAAAACTGAGAAGGGTTATGGGCCCAAATAAGTTAAGCAGATCCAAAAGAATCACAACATAAGATAAATTTCCTTGGGCTAACAACTCATTTATTTCATAAATGTAGTAAATTACAAAAGGGTTCTACTTAACAATAGATTTCAACACTTTAAGTACATAACTGAATATTAACCATGTACAAGTATAAAGTATAACATTGCGGAGTTCTAGAGCTATATTTACAATTAAACATACATTACATATAATCTTACTACTCAATATTATAAATTACTGCCGAAGAAAAGTTGGCAGTTTACTCAATTACAACTTCTTCACAAGCTCATTCCCTGACCTGAAAACAATGAAATGAACAGGAATGAGCATTCGACTCAGTAAATGATATCAGCTAATATATTAAACTGGTATCCTACAAATGGACTCTAATGCACAAGTTATGTACTATGTCATAGAAACTGACAAGTCATACAATTAAGCAAGGATGGGATATGGTCCATAGTACCACACTAATACTCAATAAAGGGAGCCGATCCCCTCATACTGGCTCTCTAAATTCAATAATCCATCTCTTATGTCCAATGGGCCCAACCAGCACTAGTCTATACCAGGCGGCCCTGACCTGACTGATAGCGGCCCTGGCGATGAGCAGGCCCGGCCAGCATACACCAGTCATAGTTCATCTTCTCAATCCATCATAATCCCAATCATAACCATAATCATAACAAATCCATAATATCATATCAAAAGTTCCTAGGTGGTATTGCATCCTCCCAACCTCCATCCGTCAACCACAATCACAATACAACACATAATATAGAATATTGAGTTATCATTCACAGTCAAATGTTACATGTTTATATATGCAGTAGTAGTGCATAATATACATATATATACACACAGAAATGCAGATGTAAATGAAAACAGGATAATACATTAGTGAGTATCACTCACCTAACTGACGATGTTTCTTATTGGCTTCTCTCGGAAGTGCAGCCTTGGAACCAGGAAGACGCTAGATGCCGACACCTCGCAACAACGGACATCGTTAGGATAAGAATCACACTTAACTAGACACAATTTAAAGATTACTGAGATTCTGATTGAGGTCTTGACAGAACCGTACTGAACCCAATGATAGACTCGACAACCTAACAATTACTCTAAAGACTGCTAAACATAAAATAACTTATTTAATAACTGAAATACAAGAGTTTTGGGTTAATCTTCACGAATTCCAATCATACGGATGTCGAGAATTGAGCCAGAACGTCGAAACGGAACTACTGGACCTCCCCACGCGCCGCCACTGCTGGTGGCGGATCTAGGGGACCTCCACACCAGCAAGTTCACCTCTACTCCAGGATCACAAAAATGGTCACCAATCGCCGTCACTCACCCTCCAGCTGCCGAAAAATGCCTCCAAATGTGCAGTTTTGCATTTTTCGATCTCCTCCTCCAGTGATCCTTAGGGGGCAAGGTTGGTACCAAATTAAAGCTCTCATCCTCAGGAGTTGAATGACACTAAAATCGCTGGATTCCGCCGCCAAAATCGCCTGAAAAATCAACTTGAAGTTTCAGCGCTGACGGAGCTTCCCTCCTCGCGTACGCTGCCGTCCGCCACCCGATCGGAGTGTCGTTGCCTCCCTTGAGGTCATCGAACTGTGGGCTAAGCACTGGTGGTGGCGGTGCAACCCACCGCCAGATGGGTGGTGGCTCACCACCATCCTAGCAGCCCCTCCTCTCTCTCTGCTCTTGCTGCCTCTCTCCCTCTCCCCGTTTCTGCGTCTCCTTCCTTTGTTGGCTGCCAACTAGCAGCCAACAACTGCTTCTTTTCTTTTTTTTTTTTTTTTTCCTTCTCCTTCTTCTCCTTTCTTAACACCCATATATATATATATACTAATATACATATATTTATATAATTACAATACTACACACACACACACACACACACACACACACACACACATATATATATATATATATATATATATATATATATATATATATATATATATATATATATATATATATATACAAATTAATAATAATAATAACAATAATAACACAATAATAATGATAATAAGAGTAATTTATAATTTACATACTAATAACAAAATTAATAAACTTATTCACAATAATTGTCATGATAATAAAAATCCCGAACTTCCGGTACTAAATATATAATTAGCAATATACTTTAGATTAATCGAACGTAATATTTATATTCAAATATCAAAATATAATTTCTTTAATAACAATAATAATATCATAATAATATACATATATAATATTGTAATAAAATTACTATTAATAATACATATTCAAATAGTATGAATATTTATAATTTAGTAAAATATAACTCCAATTCTTACTTTAATAAGGAAAATAATAAAATAATATATTTCCGTACAAAAATAGAATTTTATAAAATAAATGAAAATTCCGGATATTTCAGTGTGTGTGTGTGGAAGGAGGGATAAGCATATTTACGTAAAGCCCCTCACTAAATTATTTTTAATTGTGCATATATGATGGGCAATATGGTCATTAAAGAACAAAATAATTATTATTTAATATAAATTAATTATATTTAGTATCTAATTATATTTAATTTAAATAAGGAAAGATGAATTCAATTAGAATAAAAAAAGAATAAAATAATTATTATTTATAATTAATTATATTTAATATCTAACTATATTTAATTTAAATAAGAAAATAATGAATTTAATTAAATAAGAAAAAAACAAAATAATTATTATGTGATATATAATTAATTATATTACAAATTTATAATTATATAATTTTTATAATTTATTAATTTAATTATCTAATTTAATTTAATTTAAATAAAGAAAGGAATAACGAATTCAATAAGAATAAAGAAAGAATAAAATAATTATTATTTAATACATAGTTAATTATATTTAATTTAAATAAAAAAATTCAATTAAAAATATTTTTTAATATTTTTTAAATATTTAGAAGTTAAAAATTTTTTTTTGACTTTGATTATTCAAATATTAATAAGATAGATAAATTCTAATTTGACTTTTATTGTGTAAATTATTTAGAAACTAGAAAAATTTCTTTAATTTTGATTGTTCAAATATTAACAAGTTAGAAAAATTCTAATTTGACTTTCATTGTGTAAATTATTATTTTATCCTATAATAAATTTTAAAAACAGTTATTTTAACGATTAGTAATAATTTGTATATTTTCAAAAAAAAATAATAGTTTTTATAAATAAATTCAATTAGAATAATTTATGTTTTTTTTTTATATTATTTCGAATATTAAGAAGTTAGGGAAATTTCAATATAACTTTTGATTGTTTGAATATTAGCATATTAGAGAAATTTTAATTTGATTTTGAGAAAATTCTATTGTAAATTAGGATAATTATTTTTAGTTCCATAAATGCACTAATTGAGAGTTTATTTAACAACAATAAACAAAATACTATTATTTTATTATCAAATATCAAAATTTCTATTTATAAGGTATATTGTTCTAAAAAATCAATTTTTCTGTAATTTTATAAATACTTAAATTTACTTAAAATTTTCATTACAGAAAAATTAATTAATCATTCTTAAAAATTAATTAAATAGAAAAATCAAAATTACAAAATTTTTAATTTAATGTTTATATGTCACTGTTATTATTTATAATATCAAATTTAAAATATTCACAAGTATTCATGTGATATAACCATTAAATAAATATTTTTTGGACATATGATATAAAATGATATCACATGGTATAATATGATATCACATTATAAATCAATTGCATATAATTTATATTGAGTTAACACTGATGTTAAATTCATAAGTGATGCATTAATTCTAAGTAAATGTATAATAAGTCTTTTATTGAAATAAAAAAAAATTAATGTATTCTATAAACTAGAGATTTATTGATAAAATAATTTAGAGATTTTTGGACTTATGATATAATACGATATTATATGATATAATATGATATCACATGATAATTCAATTGCATACAATTAATATTGAATTAACATTGATGTTAATTTCACAAATAATACATTTAATCCTAATGTAAATATATAATAAGTTTCTTATTAAAATAAAGAAAAAAATTAATGTATTATATAAACTTGTCAGATTCGATTACCAATATAATTTTTAAAACAATGATGTCTATAAACACTGGAAAGATTATTGATTTCTTGAAGATGGGAAATTAAGTTATAATATGTCAAATAAATCAAGTATATTAAAATTAATAAAAACATACAACCTAAAACTAATTAAAATATACAACTTAGATTGAAATTATAAGAAAATAATAAACGTACCAAATATTAACATGAAATTAACATATAATTAATGCAACATAATAATAAGAAAATAAATTCAAAAATTATAATAAAACATACCTGCCAACGTTTGCTTTCTTTTCTCTAACATATTTTTGAACATAAGAATATCATTTCAAATTGTAAGAAACGATTTATTTAGATATGTTTAACTCATCTTCTTTCAATATTATGGATGTATTAAAATATGAATTTGTTTAAACTTTTTTGTTCTTGTGAGGAAGAAGAGTAGTTATGATATTATTTCTAAGAATGATTTATAAGATATGGTGACTGAAGAGTTTAAATTTGGTCTAAACCTTTCATCATCTGTGAAATTAGTTTATGTAAAGTATTTGGATACATTAGAGATGGTTGGAGAGAATTGTTGGTGATAACTGATAAGGACACAAATACAAAAACGAGTGATAGTAGTTCAAAGTCGATATACTTCTGATGAAATTAGAGTATGATTTTAAGAGGTTGGTGTCAGAGATATCAGAATGAAAATCTGAAATAATATGAGTGTTGAAGTATATTCAAATGGAGATAACAAGTATATTATTAATGATATAGAATTTGTGCATATCAATGTTATAAAAATATAATTGGACTAGTTGGTTTAACCTGTTCAACTAAAAATCAACAGCTAGTCCATTTCAGTTCATTGAAAAAACTGAAATTCTAGTTAAGTAGTCCTTTCACTAGTTTTTAATTGGTCGGACATGTATTAATGAAAATTTTTTGTAAAATGACCAAAAAATGAAAAAAAATTTGTCCAATCAGTCCAACTGATTAAATGGTGGACTGATGATTTGTCCTGTTCGGTCATTACTCCGGTTTTTAAATCAATGGTGCATATAGACACTAAAAAAATTGTTGTCGATTTTCTAGAGAAATCAAATTATAATATGTCAAAGAGATCAAAATTTATCAAAATTAATAAAAACATGCAACTTACATTGAAATTATAAGAAAATAATAAATGTACCAAGTTTTAACATAAAAAACCTATTATTAATAATTAGGCAACATAATAATGATAAAATAAATTAGAAAATTACAATAAAATATATTTATCAATTCATTTATTTTCTTTTCTCTAGCATATCTTTGAATATAAAAATATTATTTAAAATTATAAGAAATGATTTATTTAAATATATTTGACTCATCTTTTTTTAATATTGTATATGTATTGTCTTTTAAAGTACATTTATATATTTTTATAGAATCTACAATTATTTATATCATCATTCTAATTGTATTAAACATGTACAATTATATAACTTAGATAAGATTTATTATTTATAATTATATTTTCATTGAATTTTTAGATTTTTACATGAAAATTTAATTTAACTTGCTTTCAATAACGAAAGTGAATTTAATAATCAAGTTACATAAATATTTCTCCATAATAATCTTAAAAGTCAACAATAAGATTTCGGTCTTATGATATTTATTTAAAAAATTTTATATTATTTTATGCTTAAGTAACAAAACACTAGTCATTAAAATTTTAATAAGAAAAAAGCGAAAGTTTAAAATAAGTATTTATATTTCTAATGAGTTTTAACAAATCGTAATAGAAATCAACGTATGAAGCACATGATAAAAAATCTCTCTCTCTCTCTTTATATATATATATATATATATATATATATATATATATATATATATATATATATATATATATATATATATATATTTATGTATATATTTATGTATCTTTTTTCTTGGATATACTATGGAACGGATTTACCTATATATGAACAACAAGAAACACAACTAAAGGCAAATCCACTTCAAAAACAAGCAAACAAGAAAACTTACTTGTTACAAAAGAATAATTTTGAATATTTACATGTTCTTGTCTTATCATATCATATTGTTTTTATAAAATAATTTTATTGAAATGTTCATATAGTATCATTGCATATCTATAAGTTCAAGTAATAATTAAAAACTCTTCTCTCTTTGTCTCTCTATTCCTAACTTAGGATTCCTTGTGCAAAAATCCTCTGGTGAATTCAGTCACTGGTGGGAGTACCTTTTTTTTCCATTTTTTTCACTGTTTTTCTTTTATTTTCTTTATGCGATAACAAGTTTATGTTTAAGGTTTTAGGATTCTTTTGTTCTATCGATAATTTTGGTTGTTTTTGTGTTGATTTAGTGGTTGTATTGCCTGTTGAGGTGGTTGTGTTTTGTAGTTGTTACTCTTATGGCCTTATCCATTTGGATGCCATTTTATCTTTGCAACCCAAAGCTCCTTCTTCCGGAAGTATGTAGA
Organism: Reutealis trisperma; assembly: GCA_947687605.1. Lineage (NCBI taxonomy): Eukaryota > Viridiplantae > Streptophyta > Magnoliopsida > Malpighiales > Euphorbiaceae > Reutealis > Reutealis trisperma. Next base: position 195,839 of record CANTUT010000170.1, on the reverse strand, counting down.
GCAAAGGTTGAAAATAGTTGTGAAGTTAGCGATAGAGCTTCATGGTACTTAGCTAGATTGGATCGCCTTGGTACTTAGAGGAGCAAGTGGACACAGATCAATTCACAGCCAATAGATCCATGCTTCTTTTGCTAGATTTCTTTGTGTTTGTTCATCATAGGGTATTTTTAAGCTTATTCAGTGCATGATCTATTTATTCCCTCGAGTCTCAAGCCTGATCTACTCACAAATTCTCGCTCAAGCTTGGTTATCCCCGACAAAATAGCTATCGACAGAGAAGTAAAAGCCCTTGAAAGAGAGAAGGCAAATGAAAACTATTTTGAAAATTTTTTCCTTGTCTGTTGGCCTTTAGAACAGTTACTTGGACTTTAAGCGGTCTGTAAATACCTCTTCAGTAAGTAATTTTTACGTGTAATAAGTTAAGCTTGTATTGAAATTGTATAGTCTAATGTGCTCGACTTAATGCCTATGACTATTCATTGGGAAAAACAAAATGCATCTCATATTTATGTCAACACCTTAAAGAATAGACCATACATATACAATATACATTAAAACTTATATATTAGTTCAAAATTACTATTTATTCAAGTCAGTTGCAACCAAAACATATCCAAGGATCATCTTACGAGCATCTACTCCTATAATGATTTGATAGTAGAGTTGTCAAGATTTTGAGCATGTAAAAGCAATTTTCCACCAAAAAAACAAATTGAATTTTTCCACTGGCCAATTAATTTTGACCAATAGCCACTCAGAATCACTGCCTTTTCTTGTTGGACTCTAGGCTTGCAATGTATGCTAACCTTTCCTTACTTGGATAACTAAATTACATCCACGTAAGGAGGAGAAATTCTTAGATAGATTGAGTTTACTACATTATTCATAGATTAAATCAATAAAAACATGATTCGTCAATTAATGATGCTAAATCACTCATGACACGTCAATTAATGATACCAAATCACCCATAAATTATAGCATCATTAATTGATGTATTTTATTTCTATTGGATTAATTTAATCTCTGAGTGACTTAGTAGACTCGGTCTACCTAATAATTTCTCCATAAGAAGATAGCAAGTACATATGTCTCTCCAATAATGCCTCTTAAGGCTCAGTTTTTTTGTTTGCAGCCCTCTAAAAGCTATGCACAACGAAAATAAAACAAATGATATCCAGTAGACCACCAAACTAATCTAAGCTGGGACTCTTTAAAAGCACTGTAAAATTACTAATTGAAGCCAACCAAAAAAAAATAAAAAAACTTAAAGTCACATAGCTATACTCATCACCAAACCATGCACCCTTCAAGTTCCTCTATTAGCATGAGCAACTTGGTTGGAATCCCACAAAGAAAAATACTCTCAACAAAGAAGACATCACAAAATGATATTATGCACATCTTTGAATTTATTATAGACAAAGTTTCAACAATCAAAATTCACACTTTCCAGACGGAAGACAGGCAAAATTGAACGTGAATAACTAGTAATTGAATAAATTCACAATTCCAACACAAGCTACTGAACATCAATGCCAAATCAGTGTTAAATTACTTTAACCCTACCAAAATTCTCTCCACACTGTATTCGACAGTCATAACAGTTATGGCAAAACTCATACAAATAAATGATAAAACAAAACACGTTGGACTACTAACAAATTCAATGCTCTCTACTCTTTGTTTTTCTCAATCTTTAGCATCCCATCACTAAACTGAGTCTTCAATTTCCTTTAGCAAGTTCATCCTCAGTAGCATCTCCATTTTCAGAGGCATGCCCATTCTCAATTTTTTCAGCACTACATCCAGAAGAAAACATTGTTTTCAAAAACTTTTGCATTAAATCTCAATGTCAATATCATGGTAGAACATCATTCATAACCATACATGCTAGGCAAGTACCCAAACTACTTTCTTTCATGTTGAATTAATAAAACCTTCACCACAGCACTACTGAGACACAACAAATGTAATCAAACAAAAACTAAAAATAAAAGCAGAAACAGCATAACCATAGGCCCTATTCTTTTTCCTTCTGTATTTCTATCATCTACAAGAATAATACAGCTGATTGTGACATTCAGATTACATTCTGAAGGCCAAACCCATCTGAATAAATATAATACAACTAAATGATCCATATTGAGCCATGAAAAAAAGTAAAAGAAACAAATAAATACCCCCAAGTCCCCAACCCAAACCAAACACCCAACATAGTGCCACCTAAATCCAAAAGTTATTATGAGCTAGTATATAGATTCCATCCAGTGCTCAGACTCATTTCTATGCATGTGGGAAATGTGATGCAAATCAAGATTAGTAGGAATGTCAATGAAAGCAATAGGTACATCATTCATCCTGCCATAAGAATGATATGAAAATCACTAGAGAAGAATGTAAGAATCTGTTATTCAAATAACGGTCTCAGAGGAAGCACAGTTTTAAAGATAGATACAAATTATGATGCCATAAAGTTAATAAAAGATAGATACAAATTATGATGCCATAAAGTTAATAAATAGTAACACTTGCAGAAATCCCAGATTAGGGGTGAGGACAATGAGGCAACAGGTTGGATAGAATCAAAACAGCCGTACACATAGATAGGAGAATTGGAACACTATTCTCATCATTATGAATGTAGATAGGAACATTGGAACACTAAGCAACAAGCATACTCATCTACAGATTTGAGAAACTCGAGTCTATTGAACAACCATAAAAAACCAGTTACCAGAAACAACTTCCTTATCCTTACAGTGTTCTCATAAAGCTAACAAAATCTAGAAAGTATTGACTATGAACAAAATCATGGCAAGTAATAACATAATATATCGTTCTAATCACAAATGACAAATGACAATGCAACAAAGAATAACGAAACATAAATGAATTAAACTTCTCATAATTTGCTAGCAAGTTAACTAACTAATTTCAAAAAGCAAATCAAACAAACCTATGGGGACGAGAACTGGAATCAGCTACATCAGGCTTCCTCCAGCTCCTCTCGACACGCTCATTGCCAGAACCCCCACCCCCACGCCCAGTGCCAAAGCTCCGTCGCCCAAATGATGAATTACCTCTCTCACCTTTTTCCATTTCTTTATGGCCGTTGATCTTCACAGACTCCAGTTTCTCCTCAATTTCTTTCCAGTCTTTTCCTTTCTCAGCCAAGACTTCCTCCCTCGGTCTGGCATCTCCAAATGGACTGGACCCCTTGGGTTTTGCTGCAGTTCCATTATCATTACTTATAGACAAGGTACGTGGCTGCAATACAAGCTTCGGTCTTGCACTCCCTGTTCCATTGACCTCCTCTTTCTTCCTTCCCCAGTTATCCGAATCTGCAGAACCACCACCACCACCGTTATTAGACCCATATCTATCTCTAGATAAAGAATCGAAACTCCCCCTCCTCTCAAATCCACCATTAGTAGCACCAAATCTCCGCGGCTCTGTTGGCTTATTGGATACCCAACTGTCCGATTCATCAGCTTTCGACTGAGAATCAAAAAAGGAACTCCTTTCTCTCCTTTCATAGCCATTCCCCACCGTTGATTTCTTCGATTTAGACCAATCATCAATCTCATCTGCACGTGAGGGGGCCAATTCTCTACTAGCGTCCCTATCCCTATTTGAAACCCTAGAATTACCAGCGCCCCATCGAGAATTAGACGAATCGTCACCGTTACGATTGCTCATACCATACGATTTGAAGCCACCGCCAAGCCTAGCCCGGTCAAGCTCTTCAGCAGAGCGCTGACGAGGCCCAGTAGGGAGATTGAGGAGATCTTCATGGGTAAGGCCCCTAGATTGTGGTTGGCTAGGCTGAGAAGTCTTGGCAGAGCCATAGGTAGCGAATTCAGCTAATGATAGGGTTTGGTTCTTCTTCTTCTTGGGCTGTTTGGTGGCGGCGGCGGCGGCTAAAGAGGGGAATTCAGATTCACCGGAAACAGAATCAGTATTGGGTTGAGAATCGAATTGTTGTTGACGGAGCTCATCCTCATGTTCTTCTGCGTCCAAAGCCCACGCGCCGGGCTTACCCCAAGGAGAAGACACAGTAGCCGCCATGTTTTTGATGGTGTTTCTTTCTCTCTCGTGTGTGTCTCTCTCCCAAAGGTTACGAATTTGCGTTACTTGGCAGCGAAGTGGAGGTGAAGGAGAGTTTATAGAGATAATAGATTCTTTCTGAAGAATGGACGGTTGTGATTTCTTCGGCTGATGATTAGACCACAAACTGATTTTTTTTTTTTTACCGGAGTGACGTTAGATGCATTTTTATAATGGTTTTCGCCTCACCATATGCTTGTAGGATTTAGATAACCACGTGAGACTGCTCTCGATAAAAAAACTATTTCTCTTGCTCTTTAAAATTAAAAAAAAAGAAAAAGAAAAAGAAAAAGGGAAATTTTATCAAAGATATATCACCAATTTGGTGAAAAATATAAAAATAATGGGCTATATCTTATTGTATAGTCTACAATATTATCTTAATCCATTAAGCCTTCTTAGTATAAAAAAAATATTTTTTTTATTTAATAGTAATGTGATATCACAAGTTAATTTTTCACACATCATATTAAATTTATTTCATATATTCAATTAAAAATAAAAAAAGTGTAAATGAATTAAGTTATTGGTGATCGTAAAAAAACTAAAATTCACCTCAATTCTAATTAAGTCAAACTTGAATTTGAGTAATTTAGGTAAGGAGTCAAGCCAAATTTAAATATTATAATACATATATATTTGTAAAGAGCCTTAAGTATTGCAATACTCAATTTAAGTAATTTGTGAATCTAATAAACTATGAAAGTTTTATATAATGTTAAATATATTTTATATTACATGTAATATTTTACTAATTTACTTTTAATAATTTATTTAAATTTTTTTTAACTTCTTTATAATACAAATAAATAAATTAATTTATTTTTTTAATAATAATCAAGGCTAATCGAATTGAATATAAGTATTTCAAGTATCTGTTTTACTCAAACCTAAATGAAAAATGAAAAATTCGATTGATTTGAGTTAATGGAGTTTAAATTTAACATTATTTCGACTCAATTCAATTCATTTACACTCTAAATAGACTATTCACACTAAAATTTAAAAAATTCATAAATAATGAAAATTTTTTATTTTATAATGTTTGCTTTAAGGATTTAATTCTAGTCAATAAAGAAAAAATTTATGTCTCAATAATATTTAATAATCTATATACTTTATAAGGATAATTTAAATAAATTTGCAATGATGATACATTTTTTATTGATTTGAACCGAACAAAATAGTGATTATATTTTATAATTTTTTTTCTAGTAGGAAAAAGATCTATATTTTGTATTTGTATTTTAATGGGATTACTAAAGAAAATAGTTCTTCTATAATGCACCTATTGCATAGATGTCTCTGAAATTTATGGCTATCATATCACCAACTTTAAGTTAACTTTAAATCTTAATTATTAATTGAAGTAACCGGTTACCTTACAAGTTTTTAACTAAATTTTAATTATTTTACTTGTTACTTAATAAATTTTTCAAGTCAGAAAAAAATATAATAAATTTATAAATTTTTCAAGTCAGAAAAAAATAAGCGAATGATGTATCAAATGGAAGATTGGAAGATAAGGAGTCCAACTGTACGAGAATTGCTAGAAAATGAGGCTGAAAAGCTGCCAACATCGAGCTCGAAAGATTTCACTAGCGGTGAAGTCAGAAGGTGTGTGCGGCGGATTCTAGTGGTAATTGGCTGTCAGGCTAGTGCTGTTGAACATATTAGCGACTCTTCTTTTCCTCTAGTATGGTGCGCGCTCAATTCTAATGACTAGAGAGCGGCGTTTTGATTGGTTGAAGTTTATGTCGTCGTTCCCTCTCTCTCCTCTCTCTTTGTCCCTTCAAATCTTTAAAAGTGAACCATTAGCTTATTTATAAGTATTATTTATTAAAAATATATAAAAATTAATTTAAAATATAATAAAAAAAATCTTTTATATCATAATGCATAACAAAATATTAATAAAATCACTTAGGTTTATTGGTTCAGAATTGGCTTAACCTCTCTCAAATGATGGATTTGACCTTTAATATATATATATATATATATATATATATATATATATATATATATATATATATATATATATATATATATATATATATATATATATCATTTTATTTTAAAATAATTCTTTTATTTTAAAGAAAATTTATAATTAACCAAATAAATGTTTTTAACTAATTTTAGTAAAAAGAAAATATGAAAATATTTTTATTAATTTAAATTTATATATCTTTTATAAATTTAATTATAAAACTATAATTAAAGAAATAATATTTTCAAAATCACAATAATCCAATATTATAATAAAATGAAAGCTTTAAATATAAAAATATAGCAGAAGAAATTAAATAATCTAAAATTCTATAAATATGAAAATTTTAAATATAATATAGCAAATGTAATTAAATAACTATTTTTTATTAAAATAAAATTTTAAAAATAAATAGTGAAGGGGTAGGTGACTAAGTCAAAAAAGAAGAATAAAGAGAAAAATGTTGACTCTCACCCATGTTAGCACCAATTCACTAAAAAATTTTAAAAAATAAAAATAAATTACAACAACATCTTTAACATTTTTTTATAATTAATATTTTAGAAACTAATTTTTTAAGATTTAAAATTTTAATTTATGGGATTTTAAATAATAATAATAATAATAATAATAATGTTCTTAAAACACTTGTATTAAGTAATAATCATTTAGAATACACTCACAGACATTATTTAATGATAATTTATTTTTAAACAATAACTTCAAGTTGTAACCATTTATAATTTAGAATTTTAGAGATGAAATAATTATATAAATTAAATGTCAAAAATGAAGAAATTGTTATATAAATTAAAAGTGAACATTAAAAAATATATTAAGATATAGTAAAAAAAATCATATTTTATAAACAATAATTAAAACAATGCCATTAACCAATCATTGAAATTAAAATATTAATTTTAAAATAATAAAAATTAAAGTTAATTATTTTAAATTTGTATATATACTTAGTGTTGACTTTTGATTAATGGTTTGAAGTGTAATTATTTGTTTGAATTAGGATTTGATTGTAAATAATTTAAATTCAAGAATTTTGATATTAGTAGTTGCGTAATGAATGTTTATTGAGCCATTATATTAGTTGTGTTTTAAATTTTAACAAATATATTTGACTTTGCTTAGAAAGAAAATATTAAAACATAGATTGCAAATTTGTAGATATAAAAAATATACTATACATATATTAAATTTTGGTATATATATACTATTAATTATTAGTTTATTTTTTTAATCTTTCAAAATTTACAATCAGTATATATTAAATTAATAGATACCAAATATAGTGATTTAGGAACTATATCTATATTCAATGTGCGCTGTAGAATTGGCCTATAGTAAAAAATGGGAAGCAATACTCTTCTCCTTTGATAATGCTTAGCCTAGGGCATTTGTTCTTCTTTGATATGGTTAAAATACTAGATGCCGGGTCCTTTCTGTGGTACGCAGACAGCATGGATACTCCATGCGGATGACCGGTTACGTCCAGCAAGTCAAGGAGAGTTTTTTACTGTTAATGGGTCCACATATATATATATATATATATATATATATATATATATACTAATATTTTTTTCTAAATATTTCGGATGTTAATTTTTATTATAACTTATTACTACTAGTTTTAAAGTATAATTTAATTTATAAATATTTATATTTTAAATATTATTAAATGCTATATGACATATAAATAATTTAAATAAATATTATATGATATTATTTTTAAATTATGATACATGTTAGACAGCAAAATTTTTTTATAAACTATATTTTTAGTGTAAGTTATTTTTTTTATTTAACTTTTCACTTTTAATTAATACTTTCATTGTAAATGCTCAAACACCTTTTGATAATGCAACATACAATTATCTATAGTAAATATACCTCCACAATTAGGTATTATTGTGCTTTATTAATAGTTATTGCATAACAAAAATGCATAGAACATTTTTTCTTTTAAAATTTAAAGGATATTTCTCATTTTCAGCTAATGGCGGTAGTATCATTGACAATAGGACCTATTTTCTTGAATGTTATACTAGTGTTATTTTTGTATGTATAATATTTCTAATAATTTTTTTGCACACTATCCCGATTTCATTGAGCAATATTATGAAAAAATTAACTTTTAATTTCAACTTGTGAGGTGGCAATTCATTTGGTAATAATATGTTTAGAAACTATTTTTAGTACAATCCACACTTTTTTTTTCTTGCTATATTTGATATTTTTTGTCAATCTCTCCATCAAGGTTAAATGAAAATTTTCAAATTTGATAAAATTGGGCATTTATGAAATTTTTTAAATAAAATATTTAAGTTTAATTTGACTATTTATAATTGCACAGTTACACAATGCACTAAATTGTGTGTGAATAAGTATATTGCTCCTGGAATAAGCAATGAGCTCGCGGATATTGTTGAATTTTGTACTTATGTACAATATTTTAAAAATCGAACCGGTGATTGAACTGGTCAAGTTACCGGTTTCTAATCCGACCAATTCAACCGTTTTACTATAGAGTGCATATATTTATATATTTTTTAATATTTTTATATGATTAATACAATATATCAAATTATAACTATCTAAAAAAGCACATCTAAGAAAAAAAATATAATTAACCAAATATCAAATTTAAATACATCTTAGAACAAAAAAAACAAATACAATAGAAGTTATAATTTTTTTTAATGATTTTCAAAACTAGACCGGTTCATCGGTTTTTTTTTTTGGCCAGTTCGATAAGGTTTAACTAAAAATCTGGTTTCTTTGGAGACAATTAGACTGAATTGGCCTCTGGTTTTTTGTTCAACCGGTTAGTCCAGTCCGATTTTTAAAATATTTGCATATATATATATATATATATATATATATATATATATATATATATATATATATATATATATATATATATATATATATATATGTCATTATGAATTTTAGTGTTAACAAATAATAGAATGAATAAAAAATAATTTTTTTTAATACGATGATTCGATTATTCAATTCAAAATAAATATAAAATTTGATTTAATTTGTTTTTTCAATTCGTATTAACAAGTTACTTATTTATATATTTTATACATTATATTAGATATTTTGGATTTAATTTATTTATTTATCTATATTTATTTTTTAAATATCATACTTTTATCTTTTTATTTTTTGAATGAAGGTTTTTTCTAATATAAATTGAAATTTATATGATAATTTGAAATTCTTATACATTTATTCCTTTAAATGATTCAATAATTTGGATTTTAAATTAGTTTTTATTTGCTTAACAAATAGAGAGAAAATTAAAAAGTAACTATAAATTAATTTTATTGTTAATAGACATAACATGCAAAAAAAAATATTAAGTTTAATTGTGCCTTAACAAGTATAAAAATTGCTAATTCCCTTTTACTTTGATCAAAAAATAAATTTTGTATTTTTTAGCTAAGTGAAAGATCAAACTTTTTGTTTATTATTAATATTATTTTTATTCTATTGGATTTGTTCATTAAAAAATATAAAATAATAAATTTTATTTAAAGATAAACTTTTAAAATTGTTTATTAATTTTCCATTTCTTTGTCTCTAAAAAAATATATTGCTAATTAACATAGCATTATGAATATACTAGCAATAGATTATTAATTCTAATCATATAAATTAATGAAAATATTAATTTGTTCTATTGGGACAACTTATATTTTTGCGACTTTGATATTAACTATCAAAATATAATATAATATAATATAATATAATATAATATAATATAATATAATATAATGTCATAAAATAATAAATTAATTATTATTTTTGAAAATTAAAATTGCATCTAATTGGCCTACTGTTATTGTTGATAAAAAAATTAAATAATTTTTCTTATAAGAGGAAACAATCATGCTATAATTATAAATTTTTTAATATTTTCTTATCTTGATTTTTTCTTTAGTAGTGAAGTTTCTTCATCTTATTATTTCTTTTCAATATTTATTATTTCTATTTTTATCATTGATCCATCTCGAATATATTCTACAAGAAAAACTTTAATTTCATCTTTTAGATGATTATATTTTAGTTAATCTCATAAGAAAAATAATAATTTTCTCCTCATGCCAATTAATTCCTTATAGAAGTCACTATGGTCTCTTTCTTTATATGATAAATAAAAAATAAGATATAATAAGAAGTAATATAATAAATATATAATTAACTAAATTTTATATTAACATAATGTAATATGTTATGAAAACATACTTCTATAGGATTTTTATATTCGTCAAATTCACAATTTAGGGCTGAGCACGATTTGGTCCAATACTAGGATTGGATTGAACTTCACGGATTTAATTTTTGGAGAATTAGAACCTGAATCGAAATAAAAAATTTTCGTATTATATTGTTTCAAAAATTTCAAGATAATACAATTTGGGGATTGAATATTTCGATTCCAGTCTAATTCAATCTAATCCAAAATGGAGATTCAGAGAAAATGCATTTAATAACTAATTTCTTATAACTAATTATATAGTTTAAATTTTATTTTTTTTTGATGAAATTTGGGGTTAATAAATTAATATATTATATTAATAATTATAATATATTATTAAATGATTATATTAATAAATTAATAAATTATATTAATATATATAATTATATATCAAAACTATATATTAATAGTTTTTGTAATATAATTATATATACTACTTAAAATTAACACATAATTTCTTATAATTAATTTTTAACTTTTTACACAAACTATTAATTATCTATTACAAGTACTTTTTTTATTGATAATCTATAACAAAGATGTTAATTAATAAAAAAAATATTTTTCAATATTATAATAGTAGATACTAACAAAAATTAATTAATCAAAAACTTCATTAGTATCATATAAATTTTATTGGTACTTTCTTATTACCACTTATTAATTAGTCATAACATATATTAAAAGTTTTTATTCTAAAACATATAAATAGTGAATTTAAAATTTTTAATTGTAATATATGGTTATATCTTAGTATTATTAAAACTTAATCCATATTATATTACTAATTTTTCATTAAGATAATTTTGATGAATCTATTATTTAAGTAAATTGTATAAATATTAATTTTTATATTCTATTTAGTTAAGTTATATATATATTTTTAATTATAGATTTGTAATTCATCTAAATTTTATTTTCATATAATATTGATATGAGTTGTTAACTGCAATAATGACATATATAATCTTATAATTTTTGTATTATCTATATATTATTTAATTAACATTATTTATATAATATAAATAAAAAACTAAAAAATTTTGGTTATTTCAGTCTAATTCAATTCGGTTTAGTTCTTGGTTCGGATATACGTTAATATCCATAATTGTACTAAAATATTTTACTCGGTCCAATTCAGTTCGATAAAAGTCAAAAGTCAACAGTTCGGTTCAGTTCTTCATATTTTTGGTTCAGTTATTCAGTTCAATTCGAAATTTTTAATCTTCGTACTCAGCCCTACTGGACATTCTATCAATATGCAAGTATTTTTATATAGAGTTATATGAACATTCATCTTTCCATCAAATACTCAAAATTTTAATATATACCCATGTGAGGCCTCGCTTGAGCACTGGTCCAATATGCTAAAGGAAATAACATGTTCATTTGGGTTTGAACTCACCGTAAAACTCTCGGGTTCAGATTGGTTGATTTTGAAAATTGACTTAGAGTCACCACCTTAATTTTATTTTTTATTGGGGAAAAAAGTTATGGGAAAAACCCAATTAAATGACTCCAATTTTATCCAAATAGAAAAAGTGCACTAATTCTCGATTACCAAAGAGGATTCGAGGACTAGATTTTTGATTTATCTAGAAAAATTAGTTTGACAAATTTAATACAAAATGACTTAAAATAAGTTTCATGAACAATTATCAAATGCATGAAATAGTTAAAATATACATGATTCATTCATCCATTCATCCATTCATTTAATATAAAAGAACAATAAATAAAATAAATATAAATTAAACTTTATATAAAAGTCTGAAAAAATAGAGGATACCTCCTCTAGTCTTTATGGGTTATAGAGAATTCACAGATTCTCCAAACTAAATCCTAAATCAATACAACAAAAAATAGAATAAAATCCTAGTCTACACATGAAGAAGGTGAAAAGAGGGGAAGATTATTATTTATTTTAGCTGGATTTGATGCTTAGAACAAGCATGTCTATGTATCCCTTTGAATATGAATCAAAATCTGCATAATTTGCGTTTCTTGTGAAAAGGGTTTGTTTAGTCTTAGCCTTTTATCATGTTTCAATTGATTAATTAAAAGAGGGTTGAGTTGCTTGATTTTAATTGATTACTAAGTGGAATTAATTAAGTCAGATTCTAATTAACTATCTTAGCAAATCAAACATTAGGCAATGAGTTTTAAAACAATGAAATAAATAAATAAATAAAATAAAATAAATGAATAAAGACAAGGAAAAGAAAAGGTAAAGGAAACTTACCTCGAATAGCGGGCAATGACTAACCTTAGATGGCGAGTGACGGCTTACTTCGAATGGTGGAAAACTTTTGAGTTGACAGGTCAACTTGGGAAGTTGCAATCCAACTTGCTTTGCAAAAAGCAACGACAAATAGCAAAACAAAAAGAAAACTTTAAACTAAAAAGCTCATTCCTTGGCAGACCAAGCTTAAAAAAATAACTATTTACTTTGAGATTAGAGAGTTTGGTCAAGCAATATTAAGTGTGGAAATGAGCTGGGGGTTAGTTTATATAGGCTAAAGGTTAGAGGTCAGATTACATGAATTCTATTATGGGATCGTGAATTTTGGAGGCATGACCTCACAGGGCCCCTGCAGTTCCACAGGGCCTATGTGCGGTCACCATTTGGCAATCGCACGTGGCTATGCAGTCACCGCAAGGTCTCTTACGGTCACTATATAAGGCCCTGTGGTCACTGGCTTTTCGCCCATTCTTGCTTGTTTCTCATCCGTTTTTTGTGATTCCAATTGCTATGTGTTCATTATTCAGTCTTAGATGATTTGAAGGGGATTTAAAGGTTAAAAGGATAGGTTTCGGTTCTTAGATCTCCATTTTTTGGTTTTTTAATTTTGATAATTTTAGCTTTCATAGGTCTGTTTACTGAGCCTAAATGTTGGAGGGTGTAAAACTAAGGAAATCCATTTTTTCGATGGGTTGCTACCCCCTTGACCCATGGTGGTTAACTAGCTAACGGGACCATCGTATCAGCTTTGCGCAGCGCACTAATCCTAATAGGTGTCAAGCTATGGTTGAATCATAAGGGTGCAAAATTAAGGATTTATAACTGCCCCCTCATTAGAATTGGCTTGACTGAAAGATGATTATGATAATAGTGAACCTAGGGATGAGGAATGGAAAAAAAATGAACCAATTTGTCTAAGTTAAAGTTTAGATATGTTTGGGTAAAAGGCGTGAATTTTGATAAAAGGGTGAAAATAGGAACCCACGGATGCCTGGGTGATCATTATTAGACATTTATGGGTGGAATAATCCTAAGACTATCCTAAGATGGTCTGAATAATTTTGAAAGATAAACTTAACCGTATATTAGGTTGATGATCTTAAGGTGGTCCAAGATGGTCTGAAAATTTTTAAAAAAAAAACCTAACTCTATGTTAGGTTGATTATAATAAGGTTACCCCAAGATGGTCTGAAACTTTTGAAAGAGAATACTAACCCTATGTTAGGTTGATGATCCTTCTTGATTCAGATTGATGACTCATCTTGATTTAGGAGTCTAATTAACGACCTGTTCTAGTGTGAAATACTCTAACTATGCAATAATTGGATACCTTGAATTTGTGAAGGGTCATTTTGGTAGGAGAGTGCTGAGCCTTTGGGAGAAAGATGCCCCTATTTAGGAAAAGTGAATAGAAAGAAGGGAGGTGCCCTAACTTTAGAATGATAAAGGAAAGTGGTTTGATCATTTTGTTCGAATAGACTAGTTTAGGTATGGTCAAACTCAATTTGGACTATATATGAGGGCTAGTTTGAAGGGTCAGTCAAATGCTATTAGTTCAACTTGGGCTGAAGTCATTTAAGAAAGCTAGGTCAAGTATGAAAGAGATCGAGCTAGTCAGTTGAAAGGCTTAGTAAGGCATGGCCTTTTGATTTAGGATAAGATTGAATGGCTAACTTAGGGTCATATAAGGTATGAGGCTACTTGGACAATGGCTATTAGTTCAGCCTAGGAAGAGGTCACTTTGGGAGGTTGAGCCAGGTATGGCTAGAAGAGGTTAAGCTGGGCTTAGGTGGGTTTAGCTTTCGAAGAAGGTTTGGTTTGAGGTTAAATTTGGAAAGCTTGATCAAGGAGATCAAGTCCTTAGAGATGATTTGGTTGGTAGATATGGTCAGGCTTGTCTCCAAAAAAGTTCACACAGAGTCTTTGGTCAGGTTTGGCAATTAGCTTGGTCAGTTATGACTTTTAGGGAGAAATAATTTAGAAGGTTGGTTTGGTTTGGCTTTAGGAAAGATTGTTTAGAATGAGTGCATCATCTTAAAAGGCTAAGTGGGGTTTAGCCTTGGCTACGGTCATTTGGAAGCTCAGTCTGGTTTGGCTCTATAAGAGGTTAGATTAGAGGCTTGGTCAAGTTATTGGCCTTTGGGGAGTTCATTCGGATGGCTTGGTCAGATTTTGCCTTCAGACTGTGTCAGAGAGATAATGTAGAGTGCTAGACTTTGTAGCAGATCGAACTGGGAGGCTACATCTTATTTAGAGGAAAAGTCAGGCTAGAAAATCAATTTGGAAAGCTCAATCATATTGGCCTTAAGGAGATCATGGGCTTCATAAATGAAGGCCTTTTAGGAGTGGGATTCATAGTGAAGGCTTTTCGGGTTTAATGGTAAAGGCTTCTTAGTTCAGGCTTCATAGTGAAGGCTTTTGATTTTGGGCTTTGTGATGAAGGCTTTTTAGTTTGGGCTTTATAGTGAAGGGTTTTAGGTTTAATGTCACGACCCACCTTTTAAGCCGTGATGGTCATAGGGCATAGGGAGACGTAAGGTCACCTAAACCAGTAGAACTCATTTAACATCATAATCTATTATCATTCATCACATTAAACCTTATCCCAAGATCGTAACCTAATCACATTCTTTGTTACCCATTACTTAATTACCGTTTCCTTGTTAATTTATAACATCATTATAAACGCAATTTGTATAAAAATTTATTTCATATCAATACTCAAATGTACATTACTTTACACATTATTACAATATCAAATACATTACTATTCACATTTCATATACACCCTATACATGTTAGCACTAACTTTTCAATAACCATTCATGTTACATATAGAGCTTATGACTTTCAATAACCATGGAGCCCTAACGATGCTCTTCATAATCAAGAGTCACTATACCAAGACTTAGTAGAGCAGTATCCAAATGGAGGATGGGGCTTGGAACTTTTACCTCACTAACTCATTGATTTTACCTAAAAAGTTTAAACCACTACAATATGAGACAATGCTCAGTGAGTACGAAATAATACAATACATAAGGTGAGTACAATGTTTAATTTTAGGAAGGGCTTATCATGATAATGGAATATTTTCAATAAATATCATCATTATGGTTTAATTTCTCATTTAAAATGGGGATACAATCTTTAGCAGAAATATCACTTTCATAGGAGCAAGATGCTTCCCACACATATCAATTTAACAGTGGCGGCCTAAACCTTGCTCACTCACACATATCACATTATGTAAGATTGATTGGGTCTTATGGTTAGGCATTCCCCCCTAACAGAGGTTGGGTACTCTCGCCCTACCTGCAGTCATAACCAAGTACACAAGGTCTGATGTATTTCCCCACATCAGAAAGGAGATTCTGCTTATTTATAGGCATTCAATAGGGAGTACATATCAAGTTCATGTCAAGGAATTCAATAAACTTAGTACGAATTCAATAATCAATGATCATTAAGAAGTATCATGTCAATGGTTCAACATTCAATGAGCAATTTAAACTTATCAAGGAATCATGAAGTATCATATCAAAGGGTTCGATGTTCAATGAGCAATTCATGTTCATCAAGGCATTGGAACAATTCAACCATTATGGTTTGGAACAATAAAAATTCAAGTATATGATACAAGGCATATTATATTATTAAGTACTCACTTTGGACTCTTTTGCTCCTATTTATGTTTGACTTTGATTCAAGTAGTGCTCCTCGCACTCTTGGACAATATTCATGCACTTGTCATTAGACTGTACACATTACATTTCAATGGCATTTTAATCACTTTCTCATCATAACATTTGCTTAACTTACTGGCATTTCTATCTTATTCACAACTTATCACTTTTAAGTCAAGATATACTATACATATACTTATCACTACACTTAATATTTTCCTTAGTTATTTTCCAATTGATCAAAGCTATTCATTTTAGGAAGGACAATTCTTTTCCTCTTAATTCTATATTTTAATTATAAGCAAATTCTCCAATATTTAAGAGAGCTAATTCTATTACCATCATCACTTCTATAATTAAATCTAGTTCATTAATCTTAGAGAAAGTCATTTCTATCATTTGAATTTCTACATTCACATTGCACATATCATATAATACCATTCTTAAACTTGATTTTCTCTTTAATCTCATGAATTCAAATTCAATACTCCAAATCTTCAATTTTTCCATAAACCCTAGAATTTGGGAAATTCACCAATTCTTCATCTAATCTTCAAATTAGTTAAAGGAATATACAATTGATAGATCATATAACATATATAATTACTTAACTACCACAATTTAATATTAGACCATCAAATTCTTCTTTTATGCCTCTAAGGCTATCAAAGCTTGAATAATGTTTTCAAAATCATTCTAACACTTCTAATTACTTCTCTTTATGTAACATAACCATAGATATACTTAATTGAAATTTAGAACTTTTCCTTAATCATTTTCTACTATGGCCAATTGGTAGAGAGAGGTGGAGAATCTTGGTGTAGAAAGAGGAATGAATTATGATTTTCCAACATAAATTTTGCATATATATATCTATTGGGTTCAATGGTGAGGATTAATCAAGTTAAATCCAATGGCTAACATTTGATCTATATGGATGGTTAAGATTGATCAAGATGGATGACTAAGATTGCATCTACAAAGGTGGTGATTATCATTAGGTGGTGAGGTGTCCAATAGAAGAATCTAGATTCATATGTGGAGAAATAAGAATTCAATTTGATTTTGGACTTTGATTTAGTCAACTTTGGTGGCAAGCTAATCACATGCCTATAATTCATTCTCTACAACATCATTTACCTTTTATTTTGGCCAATCACCTTTGCTTATAAGCTTACATATTCTATAACTCTTTGGCTTACTAGCCAACTTCCCATAGCTAGAACGCCAGCTGTGCCTTTACTCGTGTGAAGCTGCTGGATATAATTCCAATTTGCCCTTATCACACGGCTAGAATCCCAGCTGTGTGGCCACCCATGGCCAGAGTTCTTCCCTTCTATCAATGATATAACTTACTTTTGGGTATTCCACACTTATGACATAAATGTTTAAACCTTTGACAAACAATTTAAATTGGTAGCACAACATTACTAATCAACTTCCTTTTACTATTCCCTTAGTATTATTCAAGTATGTACTAGCCCATTGAGTCAAACTTTGTTGAATTTCGCTATACCCCTTATAACTTTGATTGCTATCAAACTTTCACATCACTATCATCTTTTCCCACTATCTTAGAAGGTGTCAACATCCAATCACTAGCACTTTTGATTCTTATCTCAATTAATTTACTAGCATAGTCTATTAAATCCAATTCGATTTGACTTTCACTTATCATAAGGTACTTATTAAAATTGATTACATTTTTCACTCATAATCACGTCATTCATTCAATATTCACTTCTTTTGTTACTCTTATAGTTGTAAAGGCCCTAAATGGCACAGTATATAAACATTGTAATGTCGTCATTATTGTTAAGAAACCTCGGATATTACATTCTACCCCTCTTAAAAAAAAATTCGTCTTCGAATTTTCATAAAACAATTGACAATACTTAGGTTACATCTATAGTCCCTATGGATTTTGATCATCTCCTTATTATCTTCCTTATTCCATGTCACGACCCATCTTTGAGCCGTGACTGTCCTAGGGTATAGGGAGACGTAAGGTCACCTAAACCCGTAGAACAACCTATAACTTATAAGCCATTACTATCACATTATCCTTACCTCATGATCGTAGCCATAATTCTTATTCTTTATTACCGATTACCGTGTTAATTACCTATGTAATAGTCATTTATCGTTTAAATTCATTTTCATACTTATCGCTTTTAAACTCCATTTTTCAGTAATTTAATTGCAACTTAAGTAAATATTACTTATGTATTTGAACTGTACTAAGGTAATATCCAACCACACATACGAATAATATTCTAAGTAATACCATTATTACAGACTTTAATAAAACATGGAGCTCTAGAGTGAAACCTCCAAAATACAACATGATATGTACATGATGATATCAAAACTAGCAATGCAATTTCCAAGCGAAGACGTAGAACTTGGAATTTACCTTGCCAAACTATCAACTAGTCCTGAAAATAAATAACAACTATGGGGTGTGACGAATCTCAGTGAGTACAAAATAATACTATATAAAGTAACAAATGGTATGGGGTCTCATGATGATTTCTTATAGCAGTAAAATAAAACGGATCAAGAGTTATTCTTATGGAATACTTTTCCTTAAATAATAAATATTGTATTTTAGCAGAACATTTCCTTTCTTAGAATTGGGGTGTTTTCCCCTTAATCAATCGAGTGGCGGCCTACGCCTTGCTCACTCCCCATTCCTAGTCACACGTACAACTGATCAGGCCGTACGTACTAGGGACCTTAAACCCTTCCCAGCTAAGGTTCGGATAATATTTACCTTATCCGCGGGTTCATTGCCATTGTGCATAAGGTCTGATGTATTGCCCCACATCGGAGGGGTATTCTGCTTATCATGATATCATTATAACATTTTTTTTCTCTATCCATGAAATGATTCAATGGATAATATATCAATAAATAGTCAAAATCCCTATAATGGATCATATTATGAGATAAAGCAATAAGGCTCATTTGGCCAAGTGCCATAAAGGGTATTTAATTCAATAATCGGTAAAGCATATCATGCATGCCAAAGAATTACAATGCATTTTAATTAGGGAAAATGATTCAACATTCATGCTTATATTTAAGGCATAAGGAATATAATATTATTAGGTACTCA
The DNA here is from genome assembly GCA_947687605.1 of Reutealis trisperma. Classification (NCBI taxonomy): domain Eukaryota; kingdom Viridiplantae; phylum Streptophyta; class Magnoliopsida; order Malpighiales; family Euphorbiaceae; genus Reutealis; species Reutealis trisperma. Next base: position 176,408 of record CANTUT010000170.1, on the reverse strand, counting down.
CCTTTTGCTCCTTAGCTCCTATATCGATAGTTCTAATGCAGATTATAACGAGGCTTCTCGGTATCCCGAGCAATGCCTTTGCCTTTCGATTCTACAAATACACCCCAAACAATCACATATTAATTCCTACTCCTTTAACTTACTAATCTCATTCTAACTCAACTTAACATCAACTTCCTACTACTAATCACCAAAACACATTCCAATATATTAAACAATAACATACATAAACACATTGATTATTTAATCACTTTATTCCAAAATCCCATGTTGTCTAAATCCTTTCATCAAAACAATTAGGTTCCTTTTCCTTCCTAATTCCTTAATTAAATCCTATGTTCATCAATGGAAACCAATGCAATCAATTTTCTAACATTTAGGGAAATTAACAAAATTCAAAAATCAAAATCTCTACTTTGGTATATTCCAAATAGAGTTGAAAAATCATTTTCATCAACCACATTTCAAATTGACTTCATAAACATCAAATTGAATTAATCACAAGCTTATTTAACCAGTAAATCTCTAAAATTCAAGTTTAAATCTTGGAACTCCCAAGGTGACTCATAACTCCAAGATTTAGGAAAAATTATCAAATTCATTTTCAAACTTCAAATTAAACATGGATTTATCAAATTAATACTCAAACAATCAACATTCATACACCAATTGAAATTAATCTCTTTCAATTCCCATAAACCATAATTTTACCAAATTGGGATGATTTGGGGAAAACCCAAAATTTCTCAATCAAATCTCAAATTGCTCTTTCAAAGGTGCAATTAATGTCATGCAAAGCTTACAACAACAATCAAACATTAAACTACACTTCACATTACACACTTTCCTTATATCATGTATTATGCCTTCAAGAATTTCAATTTTTGAATAAAATCTCTAAATTCAAATTTTACATTTTTAAACCATTTTTCAACATTCCAAATAACCTTAGATATTGTTAAAAAAAATTTTGGACACTTCCCCTAAAAACCCTAGTTTGGCCGAACCCTATCTAATATCCTTCCTTATTGATTTTTCATGCTTCCCTTATTATTATTCACCTATTAAACCCCAAATCCTTAACCCCAATTTTCATATTTCATCACTTAACATGCCAAACTAACTCTTCTTTAAATCATTTCACCAAAATCCAATCATAGGAATTAAAAGAAAAAAATAGTTACTAACAATCTATCACACTTAGGCTAAGAAAAGAAAGGAATCACTTAAGTAATAAATCTCACCTTGAAATGCTCCAAATTTAGCTCTAAGTTGAAGAATAAGTTGGGAGGTTTTTAGTCTTTGGTAAGGGTGAAATTTTTGGTGTAGGTTACAAATGAAATGGTTTAACACATTTTCATTTTATATACAAATAAAATCAATGGTGGTGATTTAATCCTACAAGATCAATTGTCATATTTTGCTTAAAATAGAGGACTAAGATTGATCAAGGTGGATGGTTGAGATGACCCTTAGGTGTATGGTGACTAAGCCTCATAATAATGAATCTCATCGTCATCAAAGTGAACATAATCATGGTGATGGAAAAGTAGGAAGCTTAGGTGTAAGGTTGACATAAGTCAACAAATATGGCTAATCTAACTCCTTCTCATCCTAACCCCTTATTAACTTGTTCTAACCATAATTTAGTCAAGCTCCACCCAAAATTAGAGGCCTTAGGGCCGGCCACTCCATGGGCTTGGGCTTTGAGTCCAAAAAGCCCATCAACAAGCCCACCCGAAAACGTTTCCCAAACTTAAAAATTTTTGTAACTTTTTCCTTCCTTTTCGCTTGGCATTTTAAATCTTACCTTCCCATATCATAATAAGCTTAAACTAAGCCATATTGCCTAAATTAATTCAATAAAACATACAATAAATATTCATATTTCATAAAAATATACACTCAAGCGCTTAGCACCAACAAGAGTCTCTATCATCCTATCATTATGTCATTGATACTATACCTATAAAATTTATATTTTATGGTATTATTATAACTCTAGTGAGCAATGGGCACCTTGGGTATTACATTCTACCCCCCTAAAAAAAAATTTGCCCACGAATTTTAAAACTTACCCATTATTGAAACAAATGCGGGTATCGTTGTAGCATATCGTTCTCGCTTTCCCATGTGCATTCCTCCACATTGTGGTTACGCCATTGTACTTTCACCATTGGTACTTCTTTGTTTCTCAGCTTCTTTATTTGTTGATCCAGAATGGCAATTGGGACTTCTTCAAAAGAAAGGTCTCTGTCAATCTCAATTTGCTAGGGTTGCAATATGTGCGATGGATCAGATACATACTTCCTCAACATCAACATATGAAACACTGGATGTACATGTTCCAGTGCACGTGGTAGTGCTAACTTATATAAACATTCTCTGACTCTGCCGAGAATCTCGAAAGGTTTGACAAATTGAGGAGATAGCTTTCCCTTCTTGCCAAACCGTATTACTCCCTTCATTGGTGAAACTTTCAAGAATACATGGTCCCCCACGGCAAATTGAATATCCTTCCTCTGAAGATCGGTATAGCTCTTATGTCAGTCTCTCCCGGATAACCTTCACCTTTTCTGTGGCTTCTCTTACCATATTAAGGGCTTCCAGATATTTATCACTAACCTCCGCCCAACAGATTGGAGATCGACACTTTCTACCATACAATGCTTCGTAAGGTGCCATTCCTATAGAAGAATGATAACTATTATTGTATGCAAATTCAATGAGCGGAAGGTGCCTATCCCAGCCACCTCCAAAGTCCATAACACACATACGAAGCATATCCTCCAATGTCTGAATTGTTCTCTCAGACTGCCGATCAGTCTACAGATGGAAAGCAGTGCTGAAGTCGAGTTGTGTTCGCAATGCCTCTTGTAATCTTTGCCAAAATCTCGAAGTAAATTGAGTATCCCAATCTGAAATAATTGAAAGTGGAACTCCATGCAATCTTATGATGTTATCAACATAAATACGAGCATAATCGATTGCTGTATACGTGGTCTACACTTCGATAAATTGTGCTGACTTAGTCAATCGGTCCACAATGACCCAGATAGGGTCATAACCTTTCATCGTCTTGGGTAGTCCCACTACGAAATCCATAGTAACACGTTCCCACTTCCACTCTGGCAATTTTATCTCTTGAAGTAATCCAGAAGGTCGTTGATGTTCGAACTTCACCTGCTGACAGGTAAGACAAGAGGCAACAAAATTCGCCACGTCCTTCTTTAATCCCGGCCACCAATATGAATCCTTTACGTCATGGTACATTTTGGTGGCACCTGGATGTACACTATAAGGGGTCTAGTGTGCTTCCTTTAGAATTTTCTCCCTTAGACCTTCTATATTCAGCACACAAAGCCGATTGCCACATTTCAGAACATCTCCTTCCACCCTGAACTCTGGAGCTTGCCCTTTTCTAAATCTTCCTTGATCTTCACCAAATGAGGATCTCGACTTTGACAAGTCTTGATTTCATCAATAAGCTTTGGCTTCACTTGGAAGTAAGCTAACAATACTTGTGAGTCACTTACCTCCAATCGCAAGCCTTCATCAAACATCCGCTTCATCTCCTTCACCACCGGTCTCCTTTGTCCCTCTATGTGAGAAAGACTACCTATAGATTTTCTATTAAGAGCATCTGCGACAACGTTGGCTTTACCAGGGTGATAAAAGATTTGACAATCATAATCCTTAAGTAACTCTACCTATCGCCGCTGTCTCAAATTTAAATCCCTTTGCTTTAAAATATATTGAAGGGCTCTTATGATCAGTATAGATCTCACACTTCTCCCCATATAAATAATGTCTCCATATTTTTAAAGCAAAGACCACCACTGCCATTTCCAGATCATGAGTAGGGTAGTTCACCTCATGTCTCTTCAATTGCCTAGATGCATAGGCAATAACCTTCCCATTCTGCATTAATACGCACCCTAAGCCAACTCTTGAGGCATCACAGTATATAGCAAAACCTTCACTCCCATTCGGTAAGGCTAACACTGGAGCTGAAATCAAGAAATCTTTGAGCTTTTGGAAACTGTCTTCGCAAGCTTCATCCCACTTATACTTAACTTGATTCCTAGTAAGCTTCATTAACGGTGCTGCTATCTTGGAGAAGTCTTTTATGAATCGGCGGTAGTAACCTGCCAACCCTAAGAAACTCCTCACCTCCGTAACCATTGTGGGTCGAGGCCAATGTGTTATCGCTTCCACTTTCTTAGGATCTACCTTGATTCCTTCCTTACTCACCACGTGTCCAAGGAAACATACTTGTTCCAGCCAAAAGTTACACTTTGACAACTTGGCATAAAGCTTATGTTCCCTTAGAGTCTATAACACCATTCTTAACTGTTCTTTGTGGTCCTCCTTACTCTTCAAGTAGATTAAGATATCATCAATAAACACAATTACAAACCTATCCAAGAAAGGTTTGAATACTCGATTCATCAGGTCTATGAAAGCTGCTGGGGCATTGGTCAATCCGAACGGCAACACAGAGAACTCATAATGACCATATCTTGTTCTGAATACAGTTTTACAAACATCCTCGCCTCGAATCTTTAGCTGATGATATCCTGATCGTAAATCAATTTTTGAGAAGTATCTAGCCCCTTGTAACTGGTCAAATAAATCATCAATCCTTGGCAAAGGATATTTATTCTTCACAGTCACCCTATTCAGCTGCCTATAGTCAATACACAATCTAAGGGATCCATCTTTCTTTTTGACAAACAAGACTGGAGTGCCCCACGGAGAACTACTTGGTCTAATAAAACCCTTATCAAGTAAATCTTGCAGTTGAACTTTCAATTCCTTTAACTCTAAAGGTGCCATCCGGTAAGGCGGTATTGATATTGGTTGAGTTCCAGGTAGAAGCTCAATTGAAAAATCAATTTCTCTATTTGGGGGTATTCCCGGCAACTCCTCAGGAAAGACATCAGAGAAGTCCTCTACGATAGGTATTTTCTTAAGATCACTACCCTCCTTATTAACATCCACTACCTGTTCTAAATATGCTCGACATCCGTTCCTTAACATTCTTTTTGCTCCTATAGCCGAAATAAGACTCATAGGCAAATTACTCCGATTCCCCTGAAATCTAAACTTCTGCCCATATCCTCCTTCAAAATCAAATCTTTTACCCCGACAGTCTATTCTAGCATTATGCTGGGATAACCAGTCTATATCTAATATAACATCAAATTCTAATATTTCTAGTTCAATCAAATTCACAGGAAGTTTTTTACTTTCAATTTCGACAACACAGTCTGCATACATTCGATCTACTATCACCTTATCTTCTAATGGAGTGCTTATAATCAAAGGCTCATGCATAACTTCCTTATCTCTTCCTAGCCTTCTAGCAAAATGTGGTGAAACAAAAGAGTGCGTCGCACCCAAATCAAACAAACAATTAGCACTTATTGACTGAGTCAAGGGCTTCCTTTGTCAAGGGCTTCCTCCCCCCAGGACAGCCAAAAATGGTACCTATCAGAGTACTCATGGGAAAGCCATGAGCTCCGAGGTGGAGAGTCACACTTCGCTGCTGACTACCCTGCCCCTTGTTCATATTCTTCTGTTTTTGGTCCCTTTGCATCCGTTCTGCTCTCTTTGCCTTATGTCTCGCCTCCATAAGCTTAGCCTTATCAATCAGCTTGGCCATGGTGGAAAATTTAGTAGCCACCAACACAAGGTATAACGGAGCTACCAATCCCCAGCGAAATCGGTCAACTCTACACACTTCAGTTCGTACGATGTGAGTGGCGTACTTGCTTAACCTTTTGAACTCTAGAGCATACTCCAAAACTGACATCCCGGGCCTCTGCTTCAATTATTCAAATTAAAGTGCTCGATTCTGTCTCTCACCTTCAGATAGAAATTCATTCATTAATTCTCGTTTGAACTCTTCCCATGTAGGTAGGTCATCTCCATACAGTCGTTCTTCCATGCTTCTTTGAAACTAACTCCATGCTTCACTCAAAAGTTAGACTCCTATTAACTCAATCAACTTCTCATCAGACCATGTCATCCTCTGGGCTATTTTATCCATCTCCTCCAAAAATTTATGGGGATCCTCTCCTTCTTCCCCTGAAAATTCTAGTGGTTTGAATTTCTTCAAGTCGTGCACCGTAACTCCTTCCTTCGATAACATTCGTCTCCTCACCCTACGTGGTGCTTGTGGTAAGATGGGGGGTGCGTCATCCTCTTGTGGTACAGGTGGCACCCTAAGTGGTGGTGGAACTTCCCGACGTTGTCGCCTTAAGTCCAAAAGTTCCTGCCTCAGCGCTTCACATTCTTGTTGTAATGCTTCCATATTTTTTGGCAGTTTTGGTCCTCCACCACTTGCAGCACACTGCCTTGATCAGGAAGATTCTGGATCAGTATTCTGAATAGACGCAGCATCAGATGCTGCATCTGGGATGAGGCTATCAGCTTCTTGGGACCCTTGTCCCTCCGACTGAGCGATCCTGTAGGGCAACATCTATGCCAAAATAATATGCATAGTGTCATTCACCCTTCAAAATCTTGATATTCAAGATATACAAAAATTATATATACACATTAATCATCAATTCACTTTACTCACATCATTTCATTATTCATACATATACCATTTGGCCATTGCATATAATTCACAGAGCAAAATCATTATCATATAATAACCATTTCCATATAAACATTATAACATCTTCATTATTATTTCTTTATTTTACAAACATACACACACATGTACAAGTACTACATAGCTATAGCATTCTTTTAGTCATCCTAAGTTTAGATAATTCCTAACATTTTTTTTATACACTTAAAGCATACTATGCCTAAAATGTGACCATGGTCTACCTACCCATAACCTTTCCCCTACTCCTCAGATTCCCTCTGATCATTAGAGGCCTCTCTCTCCCCTGGCCCCACTTGCCTACAGGCCGTAGAAATCATAGATGAGGATAGCAAACGTCTCCTCATAGGACACCTCTCCTCAGAGTGGTCGAATCTTCCACATGCAGCACACAGATGCTCGGGAAATCCCGGCATCAAATCTCTAAGAGGTGGAATTGGTTCCGCCTCTGGGTTCCTATACCTATTGCTAATCCTCGCTAGCTCCCACTTCAAGTTCCTCACTGTCCTCCTCAGGTTAAGTACTTCATTCCACAACATATGAAGCTCTCTCATTATCTCTTCATTCTTAGTCTTCATCCTAACTACCCAAACAGGATTAGGATCCTCCTTTGGATCAGTCTCCTCCGAATTAGGATAAGTAACTGAGACTGCATCAGATACATCTCTCTCCTCAACAGGATTACGAATCCTCGACATCTACACATTACCAAGCACAAGCAACATTTCACAACTTATGAATATCACATAATAACAACATATAAAATTCCACAAATATCACAGAAAGATGATAACTTAATATATAATATTGACGTGGATCTAACTTAACAGGGTACCTTACTGACAACAATGAATCCTATGCTCCATGATTTAGCTTATACCTAAAAATAGGCAAAAAGACTCAAATCTTCGCTCTGATACCACCTTTGTCATGACCCATCTTTGAGCCGTGACTGTCCTACGGTATAGGGAGACGTGAGGTCACCTAAACCTGTAGAATAACCTATAACTTATAAGCCGTTACTATCACATTATCCTTACCCCAAGATCGTAGCCATAATTCTTATTCCTTATTACTGATTACCATGTTAATTACCTATGTAATAGTCATTTATCGTTTAAATTCATTTTCATACTTATCGCTTTTAAACTCCATTTTTCAATAATTTAATTGTAACTTAAGTAAATATTACCTTAGTATAGTTCAGATACATAAGTAATATTTACTTAAGTTGCAATTAAATTACTGAAAAATGGAGTTTAAAAGCGATAAGTATGAAAATGAATTTAAACGATAAATGACTATTACATAGGTAATTAACACGGTAATCGGTAATAAGGAATAAAAATTATGGCTACGATCTTAGGGTAAGGATAATGTGATAGTAACGGCTTATAAGTTATAGATTGTTCTACGGGTTTAAGTGACCTTACGTCTCCCTATATCCTAGGACAGTCACAGCTCAAAGATGGGTTGTGGCATTCCATTTCCTTTGATGAGCCTCAATGTAATTTCTTAAATTGTAAGATCCCCCATGAAATCCATGTGGTATCAATTTTCCTATCCATTAAGTATACTATAACCATATTTCCTCTAATAAACTTACTATCATTTATTTCTTAACAGTTTTAAAATCTCTTCTCTCTCAATCAAACTTATTTAGAATATACGTCCTTCTCGTTAAGATCTCATCGACTATATTCTTTCATACTTCTGTAATATTGTTCACCATTCACTTGTAAACATTTACCCTTCTCATTTTTACTTAATATTGAAAACATCATTGTAACTAATCGATTATATTGCATCGCATAATTAATCTAATAAAACTAGCTCCAGTGGCCATACTTCGCGGCCATACTTCGTTGAATATCTTTTCTTCCCATATTCAAATATTCATCCTAACATTCACTTATTTCCATATCTTTTCTCTACTTACTTTTCTAGAATCATATCCTCATTAATAAAATCTTTTATCCATATTATCTTATTGACTTTACATTCTCATTAACACTGATAATTTCTTTGCCTAATAATCACCTTAAAATTTAATCTATCTCACCCTTTCTTCATGAAGTTACTTTCAAAACTTATCATTTCTTATGGTACATATCTGAATTCATTCAATTCTATCTTTTTATTAATTCAATTTCATCATAGAACACTTTTCTTAGATAAGAATCGTCTAGTTAGTTGACTTCATAAACTCTTTTATATCATAACTTTTATTTCCTTTTTAATTCGCTTTAGTTCCATACTGCATATATCCTAGTATTTCCTCTTATACTCTTTCTCTTGTCATCCACTATTGTTACTTTTTGAAATCTCCATTACTTTGCTTGACCCCATTCAAATTATATTTCTATTTAATATATAATCCTCTAGTTCCATACCTTTCTTAATTAACAATTATTTCTTCCATAAAATCCATTAGGGTCCACTATCATTCATCATTTGTCAAAATTAATCATATTCTTACACTAGTTTACTCTTAGTTTAAATCTACTCTCACTTTCTTCTTAAAGACTATTTCGTCACCATACATTTCTTCTTTTAGTCATATCAACTCTATACATTTTTCTTTTAAAATGATTCACCATCAAATCATATTCCATTTCGATCCTCTATTTTCCTCATCACTGTATTCTCTTAGTGCCTTAAAAGTTTTCTATTACACATACCTAATTGTCTATCTTACAAGTCACCTTAATGCATATACGGTTGATCACTTCTTTCTTTGGATACAGAATAATCTTCTTTTAAATCATACTATAATAATATTCTTCCTTAGGCTATACCCAATATTCTTATACATAACAAATATCCAAATCTCTACCTTTTCATTTCTTGAATTTATAGGATGACATCTAAATCACAATTTTGATAATACCTTTTTTAGTCCATCTCACATAAGCCTCATTATGTAATATCCACGTAAATCATCTATAATCCCACCTAACCATTGTTAAGTATCATCTTTCCTTTTGTAATCTTAATGGTTCACAATTTCTAACAATTTCACATATTATTCACCAATAGTACATATCATTCATTAATATCATATATCATTTAAGACTTTGCTTATACATATCATGAACTCATCCATTATCTCTTAGATACTTCTCATAACACAATAAAGAAAACACATATAATATTAGTACTTAATTTACGTCCCCAATGATCTTATTACAAGAACACAATTGAGAAAATTCATGAAAGCACCAAGTAGAAGCCTACACGGTTGGATCCACGGCTGGGGTTCCAGTTGTGCCAACCTAGAGTCTAAACCTCACATCCACACAGGTGAGATCTCTACTGTGTCTCTACTCGTTGGAGCCTTCTGGATGAATTTTTCAATTTATCCTTATCACATAGCTAGAATTCCACCCACGTGTTCACCCATGGCTTCCCATTTTCCTCTAATGTTTTGGCTTGAAACTCATCATATTTGGCATTCCCACTCACTTATAACTTATTTATTGGTTTAGAAACCAATTTCTAATTAGAGAACTCCAATTATCTAAAATAAATTCCATATTCTTTCACTATTATTATGCAATTGCACTTACTACCTATGCATATCACTCTTCACTTCCCATGAAATCATCCTTAGATTTTTCACTTAATAACATTTAGCTAACAACAGTGGTGCGGATGCTTCATAAGCATTAAAGAATTCAGTATACCTTCATCATTGTTCATACTATTGTGAGGCCTCGCCCGAGCACCAGTCCGATCTGCTAAGTGGGATCGAAATGCTCATTTGGGTTTGAACTCATGATGGAACCCTCGGATTCAGATTGGTTGATTTTTGAAAAGAGGCGGCACCTTAATTTTATTTTATTTAGGAAAAGATTAAGGAAAAATCCAATTTAACTCCAATTAATATCCCAAAGGAAAAAGATCACTAGCCTCCAAATCAAAGAGGATTTGGGGACTAGATTTTTAGTTTATTTAGAAAAATGATTAGTTTAGCAAATTTAATACAAGATGACTTAAAATGAATTTCATGAACAATTTACATAATGAATGAACAATTATATAATGCATGAGTAAACAAATAAATAAATATTCATCCAAAGTGATAAATCAATAAAGTAAAAGAATTAACTTTACAATTCAAAACCAAAATAGGGGATACTTCTTCTAACCTTTATGGGTTCTAGGGAAGTCACACATTCTCCAAAATAATTCTAAAGCAATAAGTAAAGAAAAAGTACTGCGAAAGAAAGACAAAATCAATATAATAAAGAAAACAAACTAAATGCAAATATCACAAAGAAAAGAGCTGATTGATAAAATAACATACAAGAGAATGATTACGTTTTATTTAAATTGGATTTGATGCTTTAAACAAGCAAGTCTATGTATCCCTTTGAATAGGAATCAAAATCCATATAGTTCGCCCTTCTTGCAAAGGGGTTAGTTTAGTTTAGCCATTTTATCATGTTTCAGTTCATTAATTAAAAGGTGGGTTGATTATTTAAATCATATTGATTGATTACCAAGTTGTTAATTATGTCAAGTTTTAATTAACAAGTTGATGCAACAATTCAAATCATTTATCTAGTTGACTAAATCAGATTCTAATCAACATGCCTCAAAATAACAAAGGAAAATGACAAAACATGCCAAGCAAAGAGACAATAAACGAAAAGAATAAACTAAACAATCCTAAGAAAATGAAACAAAACAAAAATTACAAACAAAGCAATATAAAGCAAAAGAAATACTAAAATAAAACAAAATAAGAAAATAAGAAAATAATTACCTTACGAGGATGAGACTTGGGATGTGGGGCGGATGAAGTGAACAACCGAATCGCAATTCCATCTTCTTGGCTTGACGGAACAACGACCTTTGAATGGTGACTCGGACGACGTATTTGGGACCTTTTTGGACTAATTTGAGGAGAGCTACCTTGAAATAACCACCCAAATAAAAAATTAAACTAAAAGTTCATTCCTTTCGGACCAAACTTATGAAGATGGTTCACTTGATGCAAAGGCTAATCAAGCAAACCAAGAGGTTAAGAGGTGATTGCTTTGAAATCAATTAATTTGATTAAGCAATTCTGAGTGTGGAAATAAGGTAAAGGGATGTTGCTTTTATAGGGAGAGAGTTGGGAGGCAAAACAATGAAGTTTTGATGTGCGATTCACTTCCTAAGGCACAAAATCACATAGGACACTTTGGGAACCACACACGGAGGCTTCTGAATCGCACGGAAGGCATGCAAGCATAGTGTAATTGCATGAGACCTGTGCAGTTCTGCATAGACCTATGCGGTTTCACACAGGGTCTGTGTGGTCATCACTACTTTGTGCGATCACCGCAAGATTGCCCGCCTTTTTTAACTATGTTCTTGTCTGTTTCAGCTCTGATTTAAGCCCGGTTTGATTCTATAGATTCATAATTAAGTGCTGATTGTCTGAAGGTGCAAATTTGAGGGTTCACAGCTACCCTCTCATCAGAATTGGCTTGACCAAAAGGCGATTTTGATGATAGTGAACTTGAGAATGGAGAAAAGGAACCAAAAGAATGTCAAAGTCAGGATTAAGACATGTTTGGGTGAAAGGCATGATTTTTATAAGTAAAGGATAGATGAAAAAGGAAACCATAGAAATGTTTAGGGGATCGTTACTAAACATTTATGGGTAAAGTTTCAAAGAATATTGATAAAGGGGCAGGGATAGGAACTATATGGATGCCTAGGTGATCGTTACTAGACATTTATGGGTAAAATGAGGTTTTGTCAATAGCTATCAGTCAGGCCATAACATTGGATGCAAGAAAGATCTTAGTGAATCTCAATTAAAGCTATCTATCCGGCCTTAATGTTTAGAAAATAAAGAAGATATGGGGAAATCTTAATTAACGCTATCTGTTCGGCCTTAATGCTTAGATATAAAGATGATTTAGGGAAAATCTCAATTAAGGCTATCTGTTTGGCTTTAATGTTTAAGGTAAAAATGATTTTAGGGTAAATCTCAATTAAGGCTATTAGTTCGGCCTTAATGTTGGAGAATTCAAATCAAGGCTATCTGTTTGGCCTTAATGTTTAGAAAATTAAAATCAAGGCTATCTGTTTGGTCTTAATGTTGGAGAGTAAAGAAGATTTAGGGAAAATCTCAATCAAGGCTATCTGTTTAGCCTTAATGTTAGAGATAAAGATGATCTAGGTAAATCTCAATTAAGGCTATCTGTTTAGCCTTAATCTTATAGATAAAGAAGATTTGGGGTAAATCTAGTAAAAGTAATGGTTCAAGTCTATTTTGGAAAGTCTATCTTGATGTCTGGTCAGTGTTGAGACATTTCTAGTAGGAATGATGATGACCCTATCTGGTAGGAATTGACAGAGATATGATATTATTTGGTAGGAATGATGATGACCCTGTCTAGTAGGAATCGACAAAAAGATGATCCATTTTGATTCAAAAGTCTAGCTTACAACTTGTTCTATTATGAAATGCATTTGACTATGTAATGATTAGATACCTTGAACTTGTGAAGGGTCAATTTGGTAGGAAAGTGCTAAGCTTTTAGGAGAAAGATGCCCCCACTTTGGAAGGTAGCTTGATTATTTGGTCTTTAGTTGTTTGATCTAGGAAGAAGTCACTTTTAGAGGTTAAGCCAAATATGGCTAGGAGAGGTCGGGCTAGGCTTAGGTGGGTTTGGCCTGCGAGAAGTTTTGGTTTGAGGCTGAATTAGAAAGCTCGATTAGGGGGGTCAAGTCCTTAGAGACGATTAAGTCGAAAGGCTAGGTTAAGTTTTTAGGAGGGTCAATTTGTTAGGTTTGTCTCCAAAGAAGTTCATACAAGAGTCTTTGGACAGGTCTAATAATTAGCTTGGTTAGTTATGGCCTTCTGGTTTAGCTTTAAAGAAGATTGTTTAGGATGGGTGGATCATCTTGGAAGGCTAGGTTAGGTTTGGCCTTGGCTAGGGTCATTTGGAAGCTTAGTCTGGTTTGGCTATGTAAGAGATCATATTAGAGGTTTGGTCAAGTTATGGCCTTCTGGTGAGTTCATTCGAAAGGCTTAGTCAGATTTTGCCTCAAGAATGTGTCAGAGAGATCAGGCTAGGATGCTAGACTTGGGAGGCTAGTCTTGACTTAGAGGAAGGCTCAAGCTAGGAAATCCATTTAGAAGGCTTAGTCAGATTTGCTTTAGAGGAGATCAAGGGCTTCATAAATGAAGAGCTTTTGGGAGTGGGCATTATGGTGAAGACTTTTGGGAGTGGGCTTCATGGTGAAGGCTTTTGGGAGTGGGCTTCATAGTGAAGGCTTTTTAGGAGTGAGTTTCATTATGAAGGCTTTTGGGAGTGAGCTTCATAGTGAAGGCTTTTTGGGAGTGGGCTTCATCATGAAGGCTTTTGGTTATAAAGGTATCGCATGCTCATAGTTAAGGATTTGCCCTTTGACCTTGTTGCATTAGAATGGTTTGCAAACCTTAAGAGACTTTGATCTCAGGGATTATGTGTTTTGCCAATAAGGCTTAATCTTTCAAGGATAATGAGATGTTTGCTAAAGAGGCATGTGATAGGCCTTGATTGGTTTGAGTTATTCTTAATCAACTTCAGGATGATAGGCTTTGAGAGATATGCCTCGACTAGAATCAAAGATGATGAGTCTTGAGAGACTTAGGATTTTGGTTATGCCCATGATAAGATTTTGCCAAGAAAAGAGTGGCTTGAAATGATGGTATCATTTGCTAATAAAGTTTAGGATGGAAAGGTTTGAGAATGGCTTGAAGGTTGGCTGAAATTTTTGAAAAGAATCATAGAGGCTGTATGGTTTTGCTTTTTGTAGCATGAATCATGGAAAAGAGCAAGTCAAGCTTTTCTTACTATTTGAGATTGAAGAGACTCTTGGAGTGACACTTAATTAATTTGACTTGATGTAGATGACACACTAACTGAAAGAAAAAGCCCTTAGGAATTGCTAAAGGACTAATGAGAAGAGACAACTTGGGGATTATGCCCCTAGTGAGTGTGAACCCTTAATTTTGCACCTTCCAGTATGCATTTGAACCTTAAAAGCACTTGGGCTCGGTAAACAAACCTTCAGAAGTTGAAAACTCTCAAAATGGAAAAAATAAAATATTTCTTTTTGGCATTTAAACCCTTTCAAATCATCCAGGACTGAGTAACGAATACACACAACTAGAATCATGAAAAATGGATGAGAAACGAGCAAGAACAGGCAAAATGGGCGAAATCAGGGCCCGTTGCTGTAGAGGCTTGCGACACTACTGCAAAGCCCTTTGCGGAACCGCAAAGGGCTGTGCGGCATTGCCGCAAAGGCCTCTGTAGTGCCACAAAGCCTTATACAGCAACTTCGGCAAAATTCTGATTTTTTGCAATCCCACATCATATTTGAACAATTTCTATGCTCCAAACCTCCTCCTATATATAGAGGGCCTCCCCACACTTCAAAAACCAACTTCTAGAGCTTGAAAAGCATTACTTCAAGCAAAAATTCTTTGCATTTGCTCCTTACTTTGCAAAGCAAGTTGGGGGGTTTCTTCTTGATTCCTACCCGACTAGTTTAAGGCTTTTCGCCGCTCACCTATTTGAGGCAAATCTTTTGCCCAAGGCTTGTGTCCGCTGCCCAAGGCCAGCCACTGCCCGCCCTCTGAGGCCAACCATCGCTTACCATCCAACGCTAACCACCGCCTGCCGTCTAAAGCCAGCCGCTGTCCGCCATCCGAGGTAGGCTTCCTTTCCCTTAAATTAATTGTCTCTTTTAGTTAATTAAATTGATTCATCTAGGTTGTTTAGCTAATCAACTTGATAATAAATTAAGTTAATTAATTAGTTCAACCTTTTTTTAATTAATCAATCAAAACATGATAAAGTGGCTATGCTAAACTAACCTCTTTGCAAGAAGGGAGAACTGCATAGATTCTGATTCCCATTCAAAGGGATACGTAGGCATGCTTGGTTCAGGCATCGAATCCAATTTAAAACTAATCAACTATCCCCCTATCACCTTCTTCACTTACTTTTGTGTTTGTTTCTTTGCTTTATTATTAGGAATAGTTTGGGGAATGTGTGACTTCCCTAGAACCCATAAGGGCTAGAGGAGGTATCCCCTAAGTTTGTATTTCATTGTAATATTAACTCTCTTTCATTTTGAATTGTAATTGTGTATAAACTTTGTGGATTAAATGATCATGCATATTATAAATTGTTCATGCATTTTAATTGTTCATGAAATGTATTTTAAGTCACTTTTATATTACTTGGCCAAACTTGTTTTGTTAAATTAAACTGAAAACCTAGTCCCCGAATCCTCTTTGGTTTCGAGGCTAGTGATCTTTTTCCTTTGGGTAATAATTGAAGTCAAATGGGTTTTTTCCTTATATTTTCCCAAATAAAAACAAATTAAGGTGGCTACTCCTAAAAACAATTTTTAGACCTATCAAAGATAAGCTCGAGGGCTTCCTCATGAGTTCTTTCCCAAATGAGCATTTCAATTCCCTTTAGTGGGTTAGACCGGTGCTCAAGCGAGGCCTCACAGTTGGCGACTCCACTGGGGAGTAACTTTCTTTTAATAAAAGGAAAAAATAAGTGGACTACTAATTGGTTTAAAAAGAGTTTGGCCTTTTAATATGATTGTGACTTTGCATGCATCACTTGCATAGGCTCTTTGCCATTCAACCTAGTTTTAGGAAAACAATGGATAGTGAGTACCATCGAGTGGGTAACCCGCCTTGGGTCTATTCGCTGATAGTGAAATCATCCACCCCATGATGAATCCTTTGATCCTTTCAAAGGTGTAACAAGTGTGCATGTACTGTTGGACCCACGCGAGGCTCCTTGACTTACATGTGGTTAGGTATATTGCTGCTCTAGTGTGACGAATACCCAAATCGAGCCACCCTTACCTTTTCATGTAATGAACTTAGATCCTAGCCCTAGGTTGTATTTACCATAATTAAAACCTTGCATCTTTGCATTTTCATGAAATGTTTTCCTCATGCATATCATGCATCCGTATTGTATAACAAAACATGCATTCATCTTAAGTCTAGTTCAAACCTTGAACTGAAGAAGGGTTAAACATTCTTATCTCCATTCAAGCATCTCCCCCTTAAACACTTCACTCTCACCTCTATCCCATTCACCTTTGCCCCTACAAACCTTAAGCCATCACCTTAGACCTTGCCCCTTTTCCTTAGCCTTTAACCTAAACACCAGTACCCTAACCCTAAACCTTACCCCTTTACTTGAGCCTTTAACCCTAACCCTAAAGCCTTACCCCGTTACCTTAGCCTTTCACCTAAACACCAATACCCTAATCCTAAAATCTTACCCCGTTACCTTAGCCTTTCACCTAAACACCAATACCCTAAACCTAAACCTAAAACCTTATTTCCCTAGCACTGTTACCTTAACCTTGCCCAAAATATTTTCGCCCTAAATTGTAACCTAAAAACATCTCTACCCTCCTCTTACCCATACCTTATCAACCTAGCCACGAGACACCGTCGCCCAACATCCTTGGCCCATTACCTTCAAAACTAATCCATTACCCCCAGATTGACAGATGCCTATAGCCTATATTCCAAATCATTAGGACACTATCCTAAGCTTAATACCTTTGACCCAACATAATATCCTTAAGCCCAACACCCATGACCCATCACCTTTCAAAACCAATATGTTATCCTTAAGCCTAATAACTTTAAACCCAATACCCTTAGTTCAGTCTATTACCCTAAGCCCAAAACATCTGCCGCATCATACCTTAAGCCCAAAAAATGATTGGCTATGACACAATAAGGAAGCTTTTTCTTTTAGGATCTACATGCCTATACCTTTATCACCTCTTCTATTCCATACGCATCACTTACCTTGTTGCTTTGGTATGAAGGTACTAGTGGCTCACCCGCTTGATGTGGCTTCCTTGACCACACTTACAACTAGAGTCCTTAAAAACCAAAAAGAACATTTCCAGGCTATCCTAGCTACTCAGCAATCCTAATTTGAGGAACAAAGGCAATTCATTATTGAGGAAGTTTGAGCTATGATTAACCAGGCCACCCTTAGCCATCTTAACCCAAATCTTATCTTGAACTCGACTAATCTTAGCCCAAATTCGAGCCAAACCAATTCACATCTAGACCAAGGTGAGGAAGTTTTCTCTTATCCAGACACTAGATTGCTCATGGAGAAACTTGAAGACATGGAAAGAACCATCAAATCCCTAAAGCCATGCGATGATCTAATTGATGTGGACAGTTTAACCTTATTCCCTAATGCCAAGTTTCCTCCTAAATTCAAAATGCTTAAACTAGAGAGATTTGATGGAACCACTTGCCCTAAGACCCATCTGAAGATATATGTGGGGACAATGAAGCCTTTAGGAGTTAGCGATGAGCTCCTTGCTCAACTATTCCAACAATCACAAACCAGTGTTACTAGGAGATGGTTCCTTTCACTAGACAAGAGTAAGAAAAGGACATAGGATGACATCTACTGTGCCTTTGTCAAACAATATCATTATAACAGTAAAATGGATGTCACTAGGCATGACTCGGAAACCATCAAGCAACTTCCAGATGAGTCTTTCTCTATGTTCCTTACAAGGTGGAGGGCTAAAGCTGCTCAAATGGTAAATAGGCTAATAGAGCAAGAAAATGCATCTTTGCATTTTCATGAAATGTTTTCCTCATGCATATCATGCATCCGTATTGTATAACAAAGCATGCATTCATCTTAAGTCTAGTTCGAACCTTGAACTGAAGAAGGGTTAAACATTCTTATCTCCATTCAAACATCTCCCCCTTAAACACTTCACTCTCACCTCTATCCCATTCACCTTTGCCCCCACCAACCTTAAGCCATCACCTTAGACCTTACCCCTTTTCCTTAGCCTTTAACCTAAACACCAGTACCCTAACTCTAAACCTCACCCCTTTACCTTAGCCTTTAACCCAAACACCAATACCCTAACCCTAAAGCCTTACCCCGTTACCTTAGCCTTTCACCTAAACACCAATACCCTAACCCTAAAACCTTATCCCGCTACCTTAGCCTTTCATCTAAACACCAATATCCTAACCCTAAACCTAAAACCTCATTTCCCTAGCACTATTACCTTACCCTTGCCCAAAATGTTTTCACCCTAAATTGTAACCTAAAAACATTTTACCCTCCTCTTACCCATACCTTGTCAACCTAGCCACGAGACACCGTTGCCCAACATCCTTGGCCCATTACCTTCAAAACTAATCTATTACCCCCAGATTGACAGATGCCTATAGCCTATACCTTAAATCATTAGGACACTACCCTAAGCTTAATACCTTTGACCCAACATAATATCCTTAAGCCCAACACCCATGACCCATCACCTTTCAAAACCAATCTGTTATCCTTAGGCCCAATAACTTTAAACCCAATACCCTTAGTTCAGTCTACTAACCGAAGCCCAAAACATCTGCTGCATCATACCTTAAACCCAAAAAATGGTTAGCTATGACACAATAAGGAAGCCTTTTCTCTTAGGATCTACATGCCTATACCTTTATCACCTCTTCTATTCCATACCCGTCACTTACCTTATTGCTTTGGTATGAAGGTACTAATGGCTCACCCACTTGATATGGCTTCCTTAACCACACTTATAACCAGAGTCCTAGCTGCTCAGCAATCCCAATTTAAAGAACAAAGGCAATTCATTATTGAGGAAGTTCGAGCTATGATTAACTAGGCCACCCTTAGCCATCCTAACCCAAACCTTATCTTGAACTCGACCAATCTTAGCCCAAATTCGAGCCAAACCAATTCACATCTAGACCAAGGTGGGGAAGTTTTCTCTTATCCAGACACTAGATTGCTCATGGAGAAACTTGAAGCCATGGAAAAAATCATCAAATCCCTAAAACAATGTGATGATATAATTGATGCGGACAGTTTAACCTTATTCCCTAATGCCAAGTTTCCTCCTAAATTCAAAATGCCTGAACTGGAGAGATTTGATGGAACCACTTGCCCTAAGACCCATCTGAAGATATATATGGGGACAATGAAGCCTTTAGGAGTTAGTAATGAGCTCCTTGCTCAATTGTTCCAATAATCACTAACCAGTGTTACTAGAAGATGGTTCCTTTCACTAGACAAGAGCAAGAAAAGGACATGGGATGACATCTGCTATGCCTTTGTCAAACAATATCATTATAACAGTAAAATGGATGTCACTAGGCATGACTTAGAAACCATCAAGCAACTTCCAGATGAGTCTTTCTCAATGTTCCTTACAAGGTGGAGGGCTAAAGTTGCTCAAATGGTAAATAGGCCAACAGAGCAAGAACAAATGGACATCCTTGTCAAGAATCTACTTCCAGCCTACCGAGCCCACTTGTTAACCCAATACCTACCCACTTTTAAGGCTTTAATTGCAATTGCATCAAAGGTTGAAGATTGCATCCAAAGTGCATCATTTCAATCTGAATTCCCCACCACTGACCTGAACAGTGATGAAGAACCTGAACCTAATCCAACCCTACCTTACCTCAGCCCCAAGTGGCATGACATAGAAGAGTTCAAGTTTGGCTAATCTAACCTATCTGAGATTGAATTCCAAGTCTAAGTCTAAATCTCTAAGTCGAAGTTTGAGTTTCAGTCCAAATCCTAAAGTCTGAGTCTAAATTTGAGTCTGAGTCTGTTGTCTTATTTTCTTTTATTTTTCGACAATCATGTTGATTCCTTTTTGTTATCTTGTAATAAAATTTTTTCATTGCAATGAAACATCGACATTTATTTATGCACTCGTCTTTTCTTATTTTCGAACATGGATGAGCTTTGAGAAAAAAAAAAAGAGAAAGAGAAAGAGAGAAAAATGTAATTAAAAAAAAAAAAGAAATGAACAAATCCACTATCATTGAGGTGCCACCAACAATTTGCTTTGCCAGCTCCTAACCAAAGAAGGTCCAGAAATAGACCCCTCATTAAATAATTAAAGCACAAGATCAAACTATACACCTCAACAAGGGGGCAAGAAGATTCGTCAAATTCAAAATTCAAATGTTAAAACCTCTCAAAATGAAGAAAAGTAACAAACCACAGTGGAATGTTTTCTCCCAAATTTCATTAATCCAAGCTCGTTAAGTTGAAAGCCTGAAAAGGGTAGCTCAAAAAAAAAAGAGAAAAATAAAGCTCATCCTAGTCATTTTCTTTTAGAATCAAATCATCTTTCTGTCTCGTCTCATGTCTTTAAAGTCATTCGTCCTTATTAGCTTGCTCATTCTCTAAAATGATATTATCTTCTACGCCCTTATCTCATAGTGGGGGCATGTCTTTCTAGATCGTCATCATCTTTTGTTAATCCATCTGGTTGCTTAGCTCAAAGAGCTTAGGCACAATATCTCACATTGCTAGTCTGTCATGTTCCTATCTCCCATTGGGAACATAGTCCTCAAATTGTCTCTTTTCATCAGTTCTTTAGCCACTCCTTAGGGCACTTCCTTTCATCCAGTCTATTATCTACATTTTGTCACTCTAAATGTCTCTTCAATCTCAAAACATGGCTTGTTCTTTTCCATGAATCATGCTACAGATAGCAAAATCATGCGACCTCCCTGATCCTTTTCAAAAAAAAAAAAAAATTCCAACCCACCTTTGAACCATTCCCTAACTTCAAAATGTACCACTCCATATTTTCAAGCTCAAGCCTCATACCACCCTTTCCTCTCATCATCTTTTAAGGGCTAAGCCTATGTGTAAATCCAAAGACCCTAAGTCTTTTAAGACTCATCATCCTTAAAAGCCAGCTTTCTCTAGCATAACCAAAATACATTCATGTCTTACAAAGCTTAAGAAGGGCTCAAACCACTCAAGTCACCCCATGTCTCATTGGCAAAACCTCATCATCCTTGAAAAACCAAGCCTCCTTGGCAAATTACATCATCCATAAAGTCTAACCAGCCAACCATTTGATGGGCATTGAAAATCTAATATAACCATGACAAAAGGCAGGCCCCTAGCTATGAGCCTGTGCTATTCATATGACCAAAACTTGGGATAAAGCCAACCATCTTCCAAAAAGGTCCAAAGTACCAAACTAAAAAGCCTTTACCATGAAGTCCAAACCAAAAAGCCTTTACCATAAAGTCTAAACCAAGAAGCCTTCACCTTAAAGCCCAAGCCTTCACCTTGAAGCCCAAGCCTTCAAGCCTTCACCATGAAGCCCAAGCCCAAAAACCTTCACCATGAAGTCCAAGCCCAAAAGCCTTCACCATAAAATCTAAATCAAAAAACCTTTATCACAAAGCCTTTAACCCTTTAAGCCTTCTCCATGAACCCTAAAGCCTTTTACCATGAAGCCCAAACTAAAAAGCCTCACCATGAAGCCTGACCCTAGCTTTCACCATGAAGCCCATTCACAAAAAAACCATAATCTCCTTCGAAGCCAAATCCAAGGCTAAGCCTTCCCCAATTAATTTCTTAGCCTGACCTTTCTTCTAAGCCAAACCTGATCGAGCCTCCCAAATGAACTCCCCAAAGGTTATAACATGACCATGCCAAAGTACCAAACCTGACTAAGCCTTCCACATTAACTTCTCCAAGGACAAGCCCCATAAGTTGACCTTCCCCAAACCTTCAAATCCAATCATCTCCAAAAACCTGACCTTCCTGATCTAGCTCTCCAATTCAGCCTCAAACTAAAATTAGGCCTATCTAACTAAACAGCCCGATCTTTTCAAAGACCATACCATACTTCCTCCTAGGCTAAACTAATAGCCATTAACTAGCCAATCTCATACCTAGCATGCCCACTTCATCTTTAAACTAGGCAATCAATCAAAAAACCAAATGACCAAATCACTTTCCTCTATCATTCTAAAGTGGGGGCACATCCCTTCCAAATATTCACCTTTCTGAAATGGGGACATCTTTCTCCTAAAGATCAGCACTTTTATATCAAGCTAACCCTTCACAGGTTCAAGGTATCATATCATTGCATAATCATCTAGCTTTTTTGCGTTGAACAAGATTATCACTTTTCATTCCTACTAGAAAGGATTACTACTGTTCCTATCAGATAGGACAGTTATCTTTACCATTCCTACTAGATACGATGGTCATCTCTTCTCATTCCTACCAGGCAGGATCATCACTTTCGTTCCTACCAGAAAGGACGACTACTATTCCTACCAGACAAGAGAGTTATCTTTACCATTCCTACCAAACAGGATGGTCATCTTTTCTTGATCCTTCTAGACAAGATCATCACTTTCATTCCTACCAGAAAGGACCAATACTTTGCTATTCCTACCAGATAGGAATATTACTCTCAAATCCTACTAGACAGGATTGTCATTATCACTCCTGCTAGATAGGACTAGTGATTTGCCATTCCTATCAGACAAGAATATTACTCTCAGATCCTACCATACATGGTCTTTATTTTCATTCCTACCAGACAGAAACTGCCATTTTGTTCCTGCTGCTTTCAAATATGTCGGGGGCATCCTCTTCGCTCCCAAATATGCCGAGGGCATCCACTTCGCTTCCAAATATACCAAGGGCAAACTCTTTATTCTACCTACTCCTAAATATACCGGGGGCATTCTCTTCATTTCAACTACTCCTAAATATACCAGGGGCATCCTATTCATTCCAACCACTCCCAAATATACTGGGGGCATCCTCTTCATTCCAACCACTCCCAAATATATCGGGGGTATCCTATTCATTCACTTCGCTTCCAAATATACCAGGAGCATCCACTTTACTTTCAAATATACCAGGAGCATCCTCTTCATTCCACTTACTCTCAAATATACCGGGGCCATCCTCTTCAATTCCAACCACTCCCAAATATACCGGGGGCATCCTCTTTATTCCAACCACTCCCAAATATACTGGGGGCATCCTATTCATTCTAACCACTCCCAAATATACCGAGGGCAACCTATTCATTCTAATCACTCCCAAATATATCAGGGCCATCTTATTCATTCCAACCACTCTCAAATATACCGGGGGTATCTACTTCGCTTCCAAATATACCAGGAGCATCCTCTTCATTCCAACCACTCCTAAATATACTGAGGCCATCTTATTCATTCTAACTGCTTCCAAATATACTAGGGGCATCCTCTTTATTCCACCTACTCCCAAATATACTGAGGGCATCCTCTTCAATTCCAACCACTCCCAAATATACCGGAGGCATCCTCTTCATTCCAACCACTCCCAAATGTACTAGGGGCAATCTATTCATTCTAACCACTTCCAAATATACCAGAAGCATCCTCTTCATTTCACACTTATCAGAATTTCTAACCACTCTCAAATATACCAGGGGCATCCTTTTCCTTTCAACCACTCCTAAATATACCAGGAGCATCCTATTCATTCCAACCACTTCCAAATATACTGGGGGCATCCTCTTCATTCCAACCACTCCCAAATATACCGGGGGCATATTCTTCATCCTTAAATTCACTGTCATCAAAATCACCTTTTAGACAAAGAAAATTCTGATGAGGGGGCAGCTATGAACCCTTAATTTTGCACCTTTCAGTATACATTTGAACTTTAAAAGCACTTAGGCTCGATAAACAAGGCTTCGAAAGCCGAAAATTCTCAAAATGGAAAAAATAAAATATTTCTTTTGGCATTTAAACCCTTTGAAATCATCCAGGACTAAGTAAGAAATACAGTGCAACTAGAATCGTGAAAAACGGATGAGAAACGAGTAAGAATGGGCGAAATGGGCGGAATCGAGGCTCGTTGCCGCAGAGGCCTGCGGCACTGTCGCAAAGCCCTCTGCGAGCGAAATTCCAATTTTTTGCAATCGCACATCATATTTGAATAGTTTCTATGCTCCAAACCTCCTCCTCTATATAGAGGGCCTCCCCACACTTCAAAAACCAACTTCTAGAGCTTGAAAAACATTACTTCAAGCAAAAATGCTTTGCATTTGCTCCTTGCTTCGCAAAGAGAGTTGGGGGATTTCTCCTTGATTCCTATCCGACTAGTTTAAGGCTTTTTGCCGCTCGCCTATTCGAGGCAAGTCTTTTGCCCAAGGCTCATATCCGCCGCCTAAGGACAACCGCCACCCGCCCTCCGAGGCCAGCTGTCGCCTACCATCCAATGCTAGCCACCGCCTACCATCTACCATCCTAAGCTAGCTGCCGCCCGCCATCCAAAGCTAGCCGCGGCCTGCTGTCTAAAGCTAGCTGCTATCCGCCATCCGAGGTAAGCTTCCTTTCCCTTAAATTCATTGTCTCTTTTAGTTAATTAAATTGATTCATCTAGGTTGTTTAGCTAATCAACTTGATAATCAATTAAGTTAATTAATTAATTCAACTCTCTTTTAATTAATCAATCAAAACATGATAAAGTGGCTAGGCTAAACTAATCTCTTCTCAAGAAGGGAGAATTGCATGAATTATGATTCCCATTCAAAGGGATACGTAGACATGCTTGGTTCAGGCATCGAATCCAATTTAAAACTAATCAACTATCCCCCTATCACCTTCTTCACTTACTTTTGTGTTTGTTTCTTTGCTTTATTATTAGGATTAGTTTGGAGA
This sequence comes from Reutealis trisperma, assembly GCA_947687605.1. Classification (NCBI taxonomy): domain Eukaryota; kingdom Viridiplantae; phylum Streptophyta; class Magnoliopsida; order Malpighiales; family Euphorbiaceae; genus Reutealis; species Reutealis trisperma. The sequence goes on along the minus strand of CANTUT010000170.1, from coordinate 151,233 downwards.
ATGTGTGACTTCCCTATAATCCATAAGAGCCAGAGGAGGTATCCCTTAAGTTTGTATTTTATTGTAATATTAACTCTCTTTCATTTCGAATTGTAATTGTGTATAAACTTTGTGGATTGAATGATCATGCATATTCTAAATTGTTCATGCATTTTAATTGTTCATGAAATATATTTTAATTCACTTTTTTATTATTTGGCTAAACTTGTTTTGTTAAATTAAACTGAAAACCTAGTCTCCGTATCCTCTTTGGTTTCGAGGCTAGTGATCTTTTTCCTTTGGATAATAATTGGAGTCAAATGGGTTTTTTCCTTATATTTTTCCAAATAAAAATAAATTAAGATGGCGACTCCTAAAAATAATTTTCAAATCTATCAAAGATAAGCCCGATGGCTTCCTCGTGAGTTCTTTCCCAAATGAGCATCTCGATTCCTTTTAGCAGATTAGACTGGTGCTCGGGCGAGGCCTCACAGTGAGTGATAAGGACGTGACAGACTGGGGATTTAGCTTTTTTGAGCTAAACAATGGGATGGATTGATAACAGATAATGACGTTCTGGAAAGACATGCCTCCATTATAGGATAAGGGCATAAAAGATAGTATATCCTTAGAGAATGAACCTCTGATGAGGCAGGATGACTTTGGAGACATAACACGAGACAGATTGATTAAAGATGACAACTTTGGACATGAGAGAAGATGACTTGGATGAGCTTTCTCTCTCTCTCTCTCTCTCTCTCTCTCTCTATCTTTTAGCTCTAACTTTTGCCTAAGCCGCCCTTTTGGGTTTTCAACTTAGCGAGCTTGGATTAATGAAATTTGGAAAAAAAATTTCACCATGGTTTGGGCTGCTACTTTTTTTTTGAACGACTCTGACCTTTGAATTCTGGATTTGACAAAGGTCTTCTCTGAACTTATTGCCTCTTGTTGAGGTGCATCATTTGATTACTCGATGTGCAATAGGTAATTACATTTACTTGCTCTTTATGCTTCAACTTGTTTGATCATTTGACCTTCTTTGATTTGGTGCAATTGTTGATGGCACCTTAAATTTTAACATGTGCTAATTGTGGCGGATTTGACTGTTTGTTCATTTCTCTCACTTTTTTTTCTTTTTTTTCTTTTCTTGCTTTTTTTTTCTTTTTTTTTTTGGTAAGCTCATCCATGTCAAACTAAAAAGAAAGATAAGAAAATAAATGCACTAATAAGAAAATGTAGATGCATTACTATAAAGAAAACTTTATTACAAAATGACAAAAAGGAGACCGACATGATCGACAAAATACATGAAAAAGATAATAGACCTAGACTTGGAATTAGACACTAGACTTGGAGATTTGGACTCAAACTCAAGCTTAGACTTAGAATTCAATCTCAGACAGGTCAGATTAGTTAGGCTTGAACTCTTCCATATTATGCCACTCAGGGTTGAGGTAAGGTGGGGTTGAGTTGGATCTAGATTCCTCATCATTGTTCAGGTTGGTGGTAGGGAATTCAGCTTGAAATGATTTACTTTGGATGCAATCTTCAACCTTTGATGCAATTGCAATCAAAGCTCTAAAGGTGGGTAGGTATTGTGTTAACAAGTAGGCTTGATAGGTCGAGAGTAGATTCTTGACAATGATATCTACTTGTTCTTGCTCGGTTGGCATGTTTACCATTTGAGCAACTTTAGCACTCCACCTAGTAAGGAACATGGAGAAAGACTCATCTAGAAGTTGCTTTATGGTTTCCAAATCATGCCTAGTGATATCTACTTCAGTGTTGTAATGATACTATTTAACAAAGACATGACAAATATCATTCCATGTTCTTTTTTGGCTCTTATCTAGTGAAAGAAACCATCTTCTAGCAGCTCCAATTAGCGATTCTTGAAATATTTGAGCAAGAAGCTCATCGCTAAGTCCTATAGGTTTCATTACTCCCATATATATCTTTAGATGAGTTTTGGGGCATGTGGTTCCATCAAATCTATCCAACTCAGGCATTCTGAATTTAGGAGGAAGCTTGGCATCAGGGAACAAGATCAAACTATCCATATCAATTAAATCATTATGATGCTTCAGGGATTTGATGGTTTTCTCTATAGCTTTAAGTTTATCCATAAGCAATTTGGTATCCTAAGAGAAAACTTCCCCGCCTTGAAAAGGATTTAGGAGAGAAGAAGATCTAGAGTGGGTAGTGTGTTTAGGGCTTGAGTATTGGTAGGTTTCCCAAGATAGGTTTGATTCAGATTTTTATCAAGGTTTGCTTGGTTAATCAGGGCTCAAACTTCCTCAATGATGGCTTGTCTTTGTTCCTTCATGTTTTCTTCAAATTGGATCTATTGAGCAACTAGGATAGCTTGAAAATGCTCTTCATGCTTCTTAAGAAGGCTAGTCATAAGTGTGTTTAGGGCATCCATGTCAAGCAAGTTGGCCATTGGTACCTTATGATCCAAATCAAAGAATTGAGGTAAGTGTTTGGTAAAGAGGCAGAAATATGGGCATGCAAACTTTGAAGAGAAAGACTCCCTTTGATATTATGAGCTAACCACATTTTGGGCTTTTGAGGATTTCCTAAGGTTGCCTAGGCCAAGGTCTCAGGCTTAAGGTATCAGGTTGAACCAAAGGTATTGGACTTAGGATAATGTGTGAGACCAAAGGTATTGGGGCTTAGGATAATGTGTTAGGCCAAAAGTATTAGGCTTAATATAGTGCGTTAGGCCAAATGTATTGGGCTTAGGGTAGTGTGTTAGGCCAAAAGTATTGGGCTTAGAGTAGTGTGTTGGGCCAAAAGTATTGGGTTTCTTTAAATCACAAGACAATACATTTAGTCCACCAATTATGACATAACATCAACTCAAAAGACAAAACAGATTTCATAGATAAAACTAGGTAAAACACAAAATCAAAATTTTTGAAAAATAAAATTTTAAAGACAATGATGGGCTGCCTCTCATCGAGCGCTTCTTTAACATCGTCTTAGCTGGATGTTTTTCAAGACATTAAGGAATTTTAAATTTCTTAAATTTTTTCTTTCCCTCAAAATGTGGTTTAACTTTATGACCATTGGCTCTAAAAATTTTATCTCTATGAAAGTTAAACAAATTTACTGCTCCAGAGGGATGTACCACATTCACAATAAAAGGAGCACTCCAGTGGAGTTTAGATTTACCTGGATCATGATGCCACCATGAGTTATAAAGTAATACTTTCATACCTAGTTCAAGAGACTTTTGGACATGGCTTTTATCACAAAGAGGTTTGGCCCGCTCCTTGAACATTTGAGATCTCCCATACACTTCTTTGTAGGGCTCAACCAACTTAGATACCTGCAACATTTTTTGATCATAGGATTCTTGCAAATAAAACATCTTTGACAGCAATATTAAAGGATTCAATAGAAGAGTATTTCATAATAAGTGATGTGGTAGGGACAGATAATCTATTAAAAATGAAAAATTCAATAGTTTGACCCAAAACAGTCATAGTCAATTTCGCATTTTTAACATCAATCAAAGTATTAGTAGTTGCCATAAAAGGTCTACCTAACAAGATACGCAATTCTGACCTATTAGACAACTCATCTCCCATATCCAACACTAAAAAATCAACAGGCACTATCAACCCTTCTACTTGCACTAGCACATCTTCTATAACCCTCTTAGGAAATCTCAATGACTTATCAACTAATTGCAAGCTCATTTTGGTGGGTTTCAGCTCTCATATATTCAATTGTTTAAATAAGGCATATGGCATCAAATTAATACTAACACCTAAATCTAACATGCCTTTAGCTTTTTCACCACTGCCTATACTAAAGTCAATGACAAAACTACTAGGATCCTTAGCTTTTGGAGGTAATTTTTATTGGAGGACAGCATTAATCACCTCAAACACTACAACTTTCTCTTTCTCTAGCCTCGTTTTCTTATAATTTAGCTTTTTAAAAAATTTTCTATACAAAGGCATATTCTTAATCACATCGAGTAAGGGCAAATTGATACTTACCTTAGATAGCATTGTGAAAAGCTCATCAAATTGCTTGTCTTGCTTACCATTTTTTAAATGGCCTGGAAATGGAATAGGAGGTCTATGAGGATTGTCCGCTTTGTGTAACTTAAATGGAGAGGGTGTCTCCATCTCTTTCTCTTCCTCCATTGCAAAGTTAGAAACTTCACCAACATTATCATTTATTGGCTTACCACTCTAAAGAAACGAGATAGACTTAGCTTGCTCCGGTTGGCTAGGAAGTTTCCCTCTTTGATTTGATTGCATATGGCTTGTAATTTGACCAACTTGAATCTCTACATTTTGCACTGCTGCTTCTAAAGAGTCAAATCTTCTATCATTAGCCTCCTGAATTTTAGTGCTAGCTTAAATGAAAGCATTCAAGCTATCTTTCAGAGATGGCTTCTTTCGCTGTTGTTGATTTGGTGATTCTCCTTAGAACAATTGGCCTCTTTGCATAATTTGAAACTGAGGCTGCTGCTGCTGTTGATTGTTGTTTTTCTAGGAAAAGTTCAGATGGTTTTTCCAACCTTGGTTGTACGTGTTGAAAAAGGGGTCATTTCTCTTCCTAAGTTGGAAACCATCCAAGGCTTGTGCTTGCTCATAATCACCTGCAAAAGAATCAAAACTCGAAGGGCGAACATTAGCACCATGACCAAAAATACCACAAACACCACATACCTTTTATTGTTGAACTGTTGTGTTCCTTTTCATGGTGAGGAGCTTGACTTGTCTAGTAAGCTCAACTATTTGTATAGCCACATCTTTCCTCAAAGCTCCTTCTTCAAATCCAACTCTTCTCCCTTTCACATTTTTCTGCTAAGAGTTAGAACTAAACATCTCAAAAAGTTCATAAATTTCCTCAACAATGATCTCTCCCATTGTCCCTCCAACTGCATTGTCAACTATACTTTGGCTCCAGAATGTGAGCCCATCCTAAAAGAATTGGTTGAGCAATTGTAATGGATAGTGATGGTGTGGGCATTGAATTTACAACATCTTAAACCTTTCCCATGCTTTATGAAAAGGCTCTTCTTCCATTTGTGTGAATGTTGCAATCTTTGATCTCAAATTAGCTGTCTTTTGGTGAGAGTAGAACTTCCCAATGAATTTATTGTACACCTCTTCCTAAATGGTCAATGAATCAGGAGTAAGTGTCATTAGCCAAGATTTAGCTCTGTCCTTCAAGGTGTAAGGAAAGCATCTCATCTGTAACTGATCTTCAGTTAGACCTTGTAGAGGAAAGGTTTGTATGGTGGAGTAGAAATCCTTGATGAAATTGAGTGGGTCTTCATTTGGCACTCCATAAAAGGATGGGAGCATGCTATAATGTATTTTCTTCAGCTCATAATTTCAGACAGCCGCGTTGAGTCTAATGCATGATGTTGTGGTGCCTATGATTGGCCTAGCATAATCCTTCATGAGTCTCCTTTCCTATGCCATAATGCATGGTTGTTCTTCTTGGTCTTCTACCTTTGGATTTTTTAGGATCTATTGGATCAACTTGGTCCTCATTTGGCTCTAGTCTTCTTCTTTCTCCACCTATCTTATGCACGTTATCAACAAAAGGGACAATCTCTTCTTCTAAAGATCTTCTCCCTTGCATAAAAATCTCAAAAAACAAATGTAAATAAAAACTAGAAACAAAAATAATTACAATGAAGCAAACAAATCTCTTTGCAACTCCCTGGCAACGGCACCAAAAAATTGTTCGCCTCAAAATAAAATGTCCAAAAGTGACCCGCAAGTATACGGGGCAATTATAGTATATTGGGAGCACCCAAGGTCGTATCTCTCAAGGAATTGCAAATGAAAATATTTGTCTCGATTTAAAGCAAATGAAAAGAATTTGAATGATTTAATTTTAAAAAGAAGTAATTGCAAAATATGAAATTAAAAAAAATGTGGATTAAAATGCAATAGGTTCAAAAAATAATGAATGAATGATGCCTAGGGTTTGTATTCAATTTATCAATCCTATATGTTTATGAATATACCCAATTTATTATTCTAAAGCCTTAGTTTATAACAATTCAAAGAATAAAAATTTAGGAGGCTTTCTGCAGCGGAGCACTAGAGGTTGCTGGCAAGGAGCTAGGGTTGGGCGATGCTGGGCTTGGTGAGGCACTACTGCTAGACGCTGGCAAGGCACTGCTGCTAGGCTTGGCAAGGCATTGCTGGGCTTGCTGCCGCACAATATTATGTTGTCCAACGTGCAACATTTCGCCGAGTTTTTTGTCTTTGCTCCAAACTTTTGATTCTTTTATTATTTAATGCAACTAAAAATAACTTAACAAACATAATAAAAACATCATAAAATCATAAAAATAAATTATAAATTAACAATTAAAGGAAACAAAAATAAGATAAAACTATGACAAAACAGGCTTTTTGTCTCACATGTGATTAGGTATATCGCATCTCTAGTGTGATGGGTTCCCTTCAAACCACCCTAACCCTTTCATGTAATGGATCATTGAACCTTTCCTTAAGGCTGTATGTACCCTAAATTATTGGTATGTTATTGTCATGAAATCTTTTTCATTCATTTATACATGCATGCATGCATAAACCTTACAAATTTGGAGAATTTAAACCTCACCCAAAAACTGCTAGTCTCAATCGAATCTATTCAAACTCATGTCAACTTATGGTACCTTTTATCCTTCTCCAAACTGTTGTGATTATGATTCCATTATCTTTATCCATACCTAAGCTAAAAACTGACCCAACTTTATCTTTTTATACAAAGGTTAACAAGATGTCTGTTACCGGAGATGAAGTCACCACTACTGGAGCTAATGAGATCTTTAACGAGCTTCTTGCTAAGCTCTCTGAATAATAAGAGACCATGATGAAGAGGCAAGATGCCTATTTTCAAGACCTGTTTAAAGCCCAAAGCAGGGCCATTATGGAAGATGTCCACCTCATGATGGAACAAACCTCCCTAGCCCAAAGCTCAACTGACCCAAAACTACTCAAACTAAACCCAAATCCCTTTCTTTATCCTATTTTTGGATCCACTTTTGGAGCTTATTCAAAAGATAAAGAGCTTGCAGTAACTGATACCATTCCACCACTACCCATTCCATCACTTGAATTCCTTAAAAATAACTCACCCTATCAACCCATAACAATCCAACCACTAAAATTTACCCCTACTCTCACTTCTTAACTTGTAGATCCTTTCCAAGGGAAGGAAATTAACCTTGAACTCAAGGCCTTCATGGAAAAAGTTGAGCATATGGAAAAAATGTTGAAGAATCTAAAGAAGAAATAGGACATGGTTGATATAGGCCCCCTAAGCTTATTTCCCAATGCAAGAGTTCCTCCTAAGTTTAAGATGCCAAATTTTGACAAATTTGATGGGACTACCTGCCCTAAAACTCATCTTATGTGGGGGCTATGCATCCTTTAGGAGTGGATAATGAACTCTTTGCTCCATTGTTCCAATAATCTTTGACTAGTGCTATAGTGAGGTGGTTTATAGACTTGAATGTTTCCTAAAAACGGACTAGGATGATATTTGCAACATTTTTGATAAGCAATATCACTATAACATTGAGGTTGATGTAACAAGAAGAGACCTCGAAATTACCAAACAATAAGTGAAAGAATCCTTCTCTTCATTTCTTACAAGGTAGAGGAAAAAGGCTTCTCAAATGGTGAATTGGGCTTCTGAAAACGAACAGATTGATATAATTGTCAAAAATCCTCTTCCAATTTACCAAGATAAGCTGCTGACTCAATACCTGCCTAACTTTAAAGCCCTCATTGCTACTACTTTGAAAATTAAAGACCTAATTTAGAATGGGCAAATTAAAGAAGATTCCACATCTGGGTCAAGGTATAAGAAGCTGAGACACCTAGGCAATGTGACTTCCTCGATAAATCAGAAGGAGGGAGGGGGGGGGGGGGAGGGAGGAGTTAATGCTTTAATAATCAAAAAGCCTCTCAAGATTGAAAGGAGGTAATTTTCTAACCTAAGAGATGTGCCCATGAGTGTTATTCTTAAGAAACTGCTTGAGAAAAACGTGGTAAAACTCCTTGAACCTAGACCAGTCCCTAATCCATTACCTAAAAATCATAACCCAAATAAGAGGTATGACTACCACCAAGGACTTGGGCACAAAATCGATGCGTGCAAGGCCTTCAGATACAAAATCCAAGACCTTATTAACTCAAATGACCTTTTACCACTAAAAGCCTGACCAAATATCACCACTAATCCCTTACCCAACCATACAGTCAACACCGTTAATGATTATAAAGGAGTTGATGCTATCTCTTTGATTAAGTCAAATCCTAACTATTATTATGTTCTAGACCTCACCAACCTCATGGAGGAAATTGATGCCATTGCCTAAAGCTGCATGATCCTCCAAAGCCCAAACCCACCAAATCCAAACACTCAACCCATCCAACCTATTCCCACACCACCTGACAAAATGAAAGGGAGTCTTGAATCAGACAAAGACTCTATTATCTAGTAACTTAAGAAAACTCAAGCAAACATATCAATTTAGAGCTTAATCTAGTCTCCTTATCCTCACCGCCAAGCTCTTTGCAAGGCGTTGAATCAGTGCCAAGCTCCTATTGATATCACACCTGAAAATCTTGTTTGTTCCATCACTAGTGCTGTTAAAAAGGCATCCATCACCTTTGAGGAAAATGACATTGCAAGAGGAGACTCTAACTATAATAATGCCCTCTTCATTATAGTTATGACTCGAGGAAAGACCATGCCCATGGTTCTTATTGATAATGGCTCAGCCTTGAATGTGTGCCTTTTGAAGGTAGCTAGCTAGTTGGGGCTGGAGGTTACTAATTTTACCCCTTCTGATCAGATAGTAAGGGCTTATGATAATACCAATAGAGAAGTTCTTGGGGTGGCTACTATAGATGTAACAATTGAGCCAGCATCCTTCACTATCCCCTTTCAAGTGATTGATGTGCCTTCATGTTTCAACCTTTTACTTGGAAGGCCCTGGATCCACCAAGTAAAGGCTATCCCTTCCTCCCTACACCAGAAAGTCAAATTTCTTTTTAGGAATGAGGTTGTTATAGTTAAAGGGGCCTTGCATGGAAAACCTGACATCCCAAGCTCTGTTCCAATCCTTAAGATCCAACCTGAGTTGTTTGCTTATCCACTTTTTGGGTTTTTTTTTTTTTCATACAATACATTGAGGGTAAAGAGGGTAAGGATTTTGTCCCATTTGATTTTGACCCATTTAGGAATATAGATGTTTCTAACATGCTTAGAAAAATGAACTACTTTCCTGTTTTAGGTTTGGGAAGAAGCCAATAGGGCTTAAAGTCTTTTCCAGACTATCTAATTGCAATGCCACCATTTTGGTTAGAATATAAGCCCACTGATGAGGACCTTATGGAAATGGAGAAGCGGGCCAAGGAAAGTGAAGGAATGGTGGAGCCAAATGTAGCGAAAGGAAGATGGTGAGGTGAAATTTCAAACACTTTAAAATTTTACTTCACCCAATTTTGGTCCAAAATCCATTCAAGCAATCAATTAATTTGTGTGTAAAACACATATGCATATAAAGAAGAAGGAAGAGTAATCATATTACCTCTTATAGGTTCCTTCATTCTTTGTCAAAGAACTCCCCAAGTGTGAAGCCTCTAGATTATCCACACCTAGTTCACCTCCAAGTCTCCTCTTGGTTTCTTTGGTGTTCTTGAATCACTCTCTTGGTTACCCAAATTGATTTAAGATTTTCCCTCAAAAACCTTTAGGATGTTTAAGGTTTCTCTTTGATTTGTTTTGAACTAAACACATTTTCAATTTGTAAGCATTTTTCCTTTTATAAAGAACAAAGAAGAGAATTGAAGATCAAAAGAAAAATTGAAGAAACACTTTCTTTATATTTTCTTTCTCTCTCAACTTCTCTCTCTAGAAAATGCTTCAACCTTGAAAAATGGTGTTCACTTATTTTGCAACATAAAAGCTAAGGCTTTTATATCTTTCCAAGACTTAACACTTAAGTCTTTACAAAGACTTAAATACCCTTTTAGCTCTTCATTTGGTGGAAGGGCAAAGTTGACTTTGTTTCCTCAAATGGTAAAATGACCATTTTATCCTTTAGGGGTAAAAATGGATATTTCCACTAGCCAAAAGATGTAATTATAATTTTAATCTTAGTGGAAAATTCTCTGATCCTAAACCTATTATATGGGCTTACGAATAATGAATTTTCTCTCACCCTAAATTGCCTTTTAACCATATCACATATAGACTTAGGCCACATCTCATATATTAAGGATTTTTACTAAGCTTAAAATTATGTCTTTGATTTAGTCCAAATCAATTTTCAATTTGATCTTTCTCATTTTCATCATATACAATTAAAGATTTAATTGAATAGAAACCTTCATAGATTAAATATCAGGACATGCTAGGGTTCTTGTAAATTTAATTACATGTTTAATCATTTTACCACTAATTAATTAATTAAACACTTTAATTAATTATTATGGTAAACCTTTTACATTTGGAAGGTGATCACTATTGGATGTGTGACTTTCTAGGTTCATGTCTAATTAGCAATGGGAATGAGAAAACATTTTTCTCTACTAATGTGAAATCCCACTTCACACTTAGTGCCATAAGTTGTGAGGGGCAGCTAGCATTCCATATCACGACTATCTAATGAGAAATGAATGTTTATAGTTGATAACTTTAAACATCACATGGACCATCAATCATAAATTATCATGCACTAGAATTCCTTCATTAAAGATCCCAATCTTGGTTAGGGTAATGGTTTATGTCTAACCCTAATGTGCCTTGATTCTATGTCCTTATCTCGGTTCTAATTCTTGATAAGATTAGATTCCTACTAGAAACTCTTTCTATTGAATCTGTCTGTCCTGGCCAGGAGCTTTAGTTATCAAGAATAACCAAATAGCATAGGATCTTAACCTCGTTTACTCAAAGTAATGAATTCTATCTTGGCGATCACTTACCTCCATACATAACAAATTAGAACCATCACATGCCATATATCCGTACATAAATAGTACGTCTATGTAAGCAGTAATAAATCCTAACCACCTATGTATGAGATATAGTATCCCTTAAGTCAAAAGATTATATGCACTATTATGACTTAGATGATAAATAATTGACAAGTAGTAAAACCCCATATTATTATCATCTAACATCACAGTTTAACTGTTCATCCTATAAATCCACATGTTTGTATTGACATCGCATGTTAAGCAGCATGAGACTCACTGCCTCTATAATCATCTATATCACATACTGATTATAGAAAACAAATAGAGGTGATGGTCTTCCGGAATTGATGACGCCCGATCATTAATCCTATGATGAAAATATTTAAAATATTTGTACAAGAGCAATCTATCTCCCATATTCTCAACACTTGAGAATAGATCCTCTTATAAATACTTAAGGACTATATTCAATAATATGAAACCCTTTTCACATTATGAATATATTATCGTGCCATTGGGAATTAAAATCTAATATTACATAACTATTATGTGGCTCCTAGGGCACATACTACTATCAAAAAGAGCAGCTATCCTTAAACAAGGTGAGGTATATAACTAGCTCATGGGCCCTTACTTTAAGACTTTAAATGGCTACTTTGTGAAGGAAGGTGATACAATTCCTTACTGTAACTTTTCTAAGCCCTGGGTCTGCCCCATTGCTGGAAAACTAATCCCTAGGTTTGAAATCTTTTATGATGTCAGGCTTGAGTTAGAAGACTGTAAAACAATCTACATGCTTAGTTAAGATTGGGAAGAGAACATAAAGGCTAGTCTTTTTTATGAAGTATTCATGCTCACTGTTGAGGAGGAGCAAATTGACCCTTCCACCTTAATCCAACCCACCAAGATCGAGCTGCAGATTGATCCTTTGAGGAGAGTCCCTTTTATTCATTTGAATCAAAATCTGAGTCAAAGTCCTAGTTTGAATCAAGTCCTCTCCAAACTCGTCTTTTGAATTTGATTCTGTTTCTTCTGTTTCTTTTGATAATATTGATGTAACTGACCATAAGGGTTCAATTTTCCAATTTGATGTAAACTGGGACATATCCCCCTTTGAATTCAATAAAAAGTTTGCCATTTCCTCTTACGATCCTGTGTCTCCATTTTTCTTTGATGTTCCTATTTTTAAATCTGACTTAAATGAGATATCAAGTAAAAAAAATAAAATAAATGAAATAAAAATGATGCAATTAAACAGTTGATTAATACTGGCACTTATGATGTACCAGAAACTACATTCATTGCATCTATATGCATAAATAGGGATCACACTGAGGAGATGATCAAAGGGTTTCAAGACTATTTTGCATAGCTCCCAAATGACATGACAGGTTTGGATCTAAGCATAGCAGTTCACAGGATTCCAGTTTACCTAGGTGCTAAGTCCATTAAGTAGAAATTATGAAGGCTTAAAACAAAATGGTCCATACTAATCAAGGAGCAAATTACCAAGCTGTTGGACCACAATTTCATTGAGTCCATCAACTATCTATCCTGGCTTGCTAACATTATGCTAGTTCCTAAGAAAGATGGCAGAGTCAGAATGTGTGTGGACTATATGGATTTGAACAAGGCCTATCCCAAGGATGATTTTCCCTTACCTCATATCAACCTTCTAGTAGAGTGCATGGCAAATTTTGAAATGGTTTCCTTAACCAACCTAGCTACAAAATACAATCAAATAATGGTTCATCCACCTGACAAAGAGAAGACAACCTTCACTACTGAGTGGGGTACCTACTGTTACCGGTTTATGCCATTTGGCTAAAAAATGCTAAGGCAACATACCAAAGGATGGCTATTACCATTTTCCATGATATGATGTACAAAGAAATTGAAATTTATGTTGATGACATAGTGCTAAAAGGCACCATTGCCGAAGAACATTTAGAAGCATTAAGGCGATACTTCCTTAGACTTCGCCAGTATAATCTCAAACTCAATCCTGCCAAATATGTCTTTAGAGCTTCATCTAGAGTATTCCTAGGCCACATGGTCAGCAAGAAGGCTATAAAGTTGGACCTACTAAATCAAAGGCAATTTTAGAAATTTCACCTCCTAAAACAGAGAAGGAGATTAGAGGTTGCCTTGGACGGCTCCAATACATTAGTTGATTTATCAATCAATTGGCTGATGTATGTGGACCCATCTTTAAGCTACTTAGAAAGGGACCTCCAAGCATTGGAATGACAACTACTAGAAAGCCTTTGACCAAATTAAGCAATACTTGCTAAACCCATCAGTATTACATCCACCAAGGCCTAGGAAGCCTTTGTTATTTTACCTATTAGTAACCGATGAAGCAATGGAGGCAATGCTCACTCAGAACGCTCCTAATTCTAATAAGGAAAATGTCATCTATTATTTGAGCTCAAGTACAGCTTTATAGAAAAAATATGCCTTGCTTTGCTATGGGTTTGCCACAAATTGCAATACTACCTCTACTCTTTTACAACTCATGTTCTTTCTTACAAGAGCCCTTTGAAATTTCTTATGGAGAAGCCAGTTCTTGATAGTAAGATGGTAAGATGGATGGCTGTATTAGCAGCTTATGATTTTAAATATGTACAGCAGAAGGTAATCAAGGGTAGCATAATAGTTGATCAGCTAGCTGTTACTCTAATAGATGATGAATGGGTTGAACCTAAGTTCCCTAATGAGGATATCCTAATGATTAGTAATGAAGTTTGGAAGCTCTACTTCGAT